>CM074723.1:174327455-174692455 GCA_037306005.1 Rhinophrynus dorsalis
TCCTGACCACTCTTGATCTCCACTCCTGGTTTTGACCTTTGGCTCTGCTCCTGACCACTCTTGATCTCCGCTCCTGGTTTTGACCTTTGGCTCTGCTCCTGGCCACTCTTGATCTACGCTCCTGGTTTTGTCCTTTGGCTCTGCTCCTGACCACGCTTGAACTCCGCTCCCAGCTTGAACCTTGGCTTCGCTTGACCATTCCTGTTTCTCAACCCTCATTGCTTGGTATCTCGCCCGTCCTGCTGGCCTTGTTTTCCAAAGGTTCCTAGGTACTCCTATCCTGGTTGCACCCCGGCTCAACTGGGGTGGAACAATCTGGTTTCGCAACAAGCACGTTTAGACAGCTTCGGCTGCAGCAAAGGACTACCTGGCACACCGTCACCGCTCACAAGCTTCGCACGCTAGTACCATAACCTGAGCCGGAACCACACGGTTCCCTATCAGCCGTGGTCGTGACACTTGCCAATCAGTGAAGAGACAGGGATGGACAGTTCAGGCACACAGCCTCTTCGGCAAGATGTCTGCGCTGTCGTCTGGAGGTGAGTCTCCTAAGAACTTAGATTTCTAAATAATGCTGGACTTAGTAAGGATTATAAAAGGATTTATATGCTTACCGCTAGAGTAAAAAATAATTGGGAGGCACTTAAATATATGTGATAGTTCTGCTTTTACTACTGGTCTGCACAACAGTTCAATGTAAGTATAATTAAACAAGCCAGGACTTGCCCTAACAAATAAAAGTGCATTTCCAATGAATTTGAGTCCTCTATGCCCCATTAAAATCAATGGACATGTCTTGGAATTTGTATTTGTCCCCTATGGTGCACTTGGTTTACTCCAGAATTGGTTAGAGAAATAAAAATTATCTATCACCTCAAACGTTAAAGAGGTCTCCCACGCACAATATTTTGGAGCCCTCTTTAGCATTCAAGAGGTTCAAAGTCTTATTTAAATCAAGGTTCATATTTATTTTTCACTATATGGTGCAGCTGGCTGGCACCAGAATTGCTTCTCTTTACTTTGTGCATTATAGCCCATTGTGTCTTATGAAGCAGTTCACATGGGGATATTGTCAGCATGTCACCAGGTACAATGAAGCTTTGCTGCAAAAGTACATTAACGCACCTACAAATCTGTAGTGTATGTATCAATAGAATTGCAATAGAATTGATTAAATATCTCAGGTATTGGCCTTTTCAGCATAATTTTGTGAAAAACACCATATAGTATAATTAAAGGAGCACTAAGTTTTTATTTTAGGAAAAAAAATTGTTTTAGAGCTTTTCCTGCTGAGTAAAATAAAGGAACTTCCACTGTCTTTATTTTTAATTCAGAAGTTATTACAGTTAAAACATTTGTTTTGTTAATTAAACAGTTAACAACAGTGCCAATTAGTATCCAAAAGGTGGAAAAATGTTTATAATGAACTCCAAGGCAGTTGTAGGTTGTGGCTTTCCAATAGCATCTATAAGAACAACACCATCTGGTGACCACACAAGCAAATTGCAGTTTAATTAAAACTTATAATCATGGTTAATGAAAAATCTCAGAGCAGTGTATACCCTTTTTTTTACAATATATATATTTTAATGGAAAGATAACTGCCCCTTTACTATGAGGTAGTTACACAATAGTCATTTCTTATTTCTTTCTTGTCCTTTTGTATAGGTCTAATTATATCCAGGGGACAAAGGTCTTCGCATGCTTTTTCATGGATCTGTCGAAGTTACATGAAGATATAGTGGCAAAAAGCAATCCCAAGACTCAGAAAATATCTCAACTCTTTGAGAACTGAATGTTATCTGTTTCTGCATTATTATGTAGAACTCGTACTATTAACCCTTTGAGTGCCAGTTGGGGTGTGCATCCCCTTGCTTCACAAGACATTTCACACCCCTCTGGAGTTCATAGGGTTGTACAAGAACTGCTCAGTGTAACATTATCTTGAACATTCCACCATTATGCAACAGGAATAGTGATTTTAACTGTCATTTTTCTATGAACATAAAAGCGCTAAAATCTTTTTAGAAAACAGTATTGAGTAATATGGAACATTAATATTTGATAGGGTTTTGCCTTCTGAATACAATAAGGCTATTTCCAATGCTGGTGTTATATGATTCTAAAGTTTTTGCCACTTTTCAATATGGACAATTACTCTACTGTACCAACCACAGCAGTCTGGTAGGCAGATAAACAGGGCCGGATTTACATCTTAGGAGCCTGTAGGCACAGAAATCTGAAGGCCCCCCCCCATTGGCTATCTCCACTGGACACTTCCACAAATGCTCCTAATCTCCACATTAGCCCCCATATCCATATTGCCCTCACATTTCCCCCTATCAGCTCCATATTACCCTCATCAGCTCCAACCTGCCCCTCATCTGCTCCATATTGCGCTCACATTGCCCCCCTCAGCTCCAACTTTCCCCCATCAGCTCCAACTTGCACCATCGGTTCCAACTTGCTCTCACATTGCCCCCATCTTCTCCACATTGCCCTCATAAGCTCCAGCTTGCCCCCATCAGCTCCAGCTTGCCCTCACATTGCCCCCATCAGCTCACATCGCCCCATCAGCTCCAACTTGCCCTCACTTTGCCCCCATCAGCTCCACATTGCCCCATCAGCTCCAACTTGCCCTCACATTGCCCCCATCATCTCCACATTGCCCCATCAGCTCCAGCTTGCCCTCACATTGCCCCTATCAGCTCCAACTTGCCCCATCAGCTCCAGCTTGCCCTCACATTGCCCCTATCATCTCCACATTGCCCCCATCAGCTCCAGCTTGCCCTCACATTGCCCCTATCATCTTCACATTGCCCCCCGTATCCGTTTCCTACCTCCCTGGTGGTCCAGAGGCAGGAGAGGTCTGTGCCTCCTTCTGCACAGACCTGTAGTTGCTGTTGCTCCCGCACGTCTTCTCTTTAGGAATTATGTCATCTCCCAGCACTCTGCATTACTAAAGAGCTGACGAGGGGGCAACAGCAGCTACAGATCTGTGCCGAACACGGCACCGAACTTACCATGCGGCGGGTTACTGTTGCCACTGTGAGCAGCACTGTGAATAAAAATATATTAAAAAAAATGATTTCAATGACAGGTGCCCCTCTGTGGGGTGTGCCTGTAGTCAGATGTCTACTCTGCCTTATGGCAAATCCGGCCCTGCAGATAAAGCATATATATTAAATATATCTGACCCCTTCAATGCTAACCTTTCAGTCTGTAGAGCAGAGAGAAGACTGCACTAGATCTACACTAGGTGAAAATGAAAAATTAACTAGAGGGAATAAAACCAATAGCACATCATGAAGAATGGCAAATTATGAACTGTTTGAGAGCCAGAAAGTGGGGGAGATTCACTAAGCGGTGAGAAAGAGAAGATAAAATTGTGATGAATTCTCCAGTTTATCACTTCTCCAGTTCCTATGTTATTCTATAGAGCCTATTCAGTAAGATCTCCAAAGCTGAAGAAATCTTAGTGCATAGGTTCCATAGAATAACACAGGGATTGGAGAAGTGATAAACTGGAGAAGTCATCTCCACTTTATCACCTCTTTATCACTGCTTAGTGAATCTCCCCCCACTTGTATTTCAATGCTTTGAATACCTCACTGGCACTAAAGGGTTAAGGTCGTCCCTGGTGCAACCACATCAATAATGTTATACTTCAAAGGATAGAAGGAAGAATGTGTTGGTGATTAGTGCACTCATTAAAATTAAACTTAAAGGGATAGTAATATTTCATAATAAAAGCAGCTCTAATTAATCATCATAGTATTTAGACTTTGGAGAGTGTTATTTCAATTCTGTCAGAGTTGTAGTTCAAGAGTAATTCAATGATAAAGTATCCCCCTCCCTCCCCTTTTACTGATGTAACACTGTTCAGCCAGAGCAGAAAGGAGGTGCCCAGGTAGACTGCAGAGAGGGACAATCTTCAATTAAGATATGGGAAAAACCTGAAAAACTTGTCAAGGGGGGCAGGTCTTTCATTGTTCTCATAGGAAGAAGATTGTCCCCTGCTGTTATCTGTCTGGTCTATGGACTGCATTCCACATCTGAGAAGAGATGGCTTACACTAGGTAAAAGGGGCGGGAGGGGAAACTTTGCTTGTAAATATCTCTCAAACCATAAAGTCTGAGAGATAAGACTTATGTCGTTCTTCATGTTTTTTAATGCCTACAAAATAAAATAAAGATAAAATGAAGTATTACTATCCCTTTAACTTTAATCTGAAGCACACTAATGAGAAAAAAGGGTTAAAAGTAAAGATCCAAAAAGAAGATAATCCTATAGCAGTAAAATCATAAATCTAATATTTCCCAAGCATCCAACAACATATCCTGAAGCAAGGCAAAATAAGGATTTTTAAGCATAAAGTCCCACAAAATAGGGACTTAAAATAAGCAGCCTCAGAAGAACAGGAGATAGAGACAACAACTACAGTGCAGTCATATGTATTTGGACAGTGATACACGTTTTGCTCTTTTTAATCTACTCCAGTACATTGGATCTGACATGAAACAATTACTATGAGGAAAAAGTGCAGACTGTCAGCTTTAATTTGAGGGTATTTACATCCATGTAGGAACTACCTAATGTGTTTGAAATTTTTAATTTTGGTCCAATATTGATAAGTTGAATCAACCTCCTGGACAACACACTATTAGCCAGAGTAAGGACAGGATACACTATCTCCCAACCGTTCAAAATAGCAAGAGGCACAAGGCAAAGATGTCCAGTTGGCAACCTTATTTGTTATTGCTTAGAATTGATTTCTAATAGTTAACTATCCTGATATAAATGATGTGTCCTGGGCCTAAACTACTTTCCAAACCAGTGAGTAACTAAAGAATAACTAAAGCATTAAATTTCGTCTTAGTAAATTATAAAGCATTTATATATATATATATATATATATATATATATATATATACTAGCAATGTGGGACGGCGCTGCCCGTCAGGATATATAGGGAGTTAATGCACACACATGGATGCAAGACAAACACACACAGAGACACACAAGCAAATGCACACGCATGCACTGAGATGCATAAAGAGCGGCACAGTCATACACACATACATGCAATGCACAACATGCAGACACACAGAGTGTGATACAGACATGCAACACACACAGTGAGGAACACACAGGCACACACAGAGACACACACACACAGAAATGAGTCATAAGGGGGTGACTTATGTGTCACTGCAATGAGTTTGTGTTTGTACTTATGCCTCCACTGTGGCATTCATTCATATAGTTGAAATGCATGTGGTAATTGCACATACTATAGTGGAAGGTGGATCGTGCTGGCTCCCGGGGTGTGAGTGAGTGTGTGTGAGAGAGTGGCATTCATTCATGTAGTTGAAATGCGTGTGGTAATTGCACATACTATGGTAGAAGGTGGATCGTGCTGGCTCCCGGGGTGTGAGTGTGAGTGAGACTATGGTGGAAGGTGGATTGTGCTGGCTCCAGGGGTGTGAGTGAGTGTGAGTGAGTGCGTGTGAGTGCAAGAGTAAGTGATTGCGTGAGTGTGTTAGTGAGTGTGTGTGTGATTGAGTGAGAGTGTGAGAGTGCAAGGGTGTATGAGAGTGAGTGAGATAATGTGTGAGAGTGTGTGTGAGTGTGAGAGTGTGTGTGAGTGAAAGAGTGTGAGTGTGTTTGATTAAGTGTGAGTGTGTGAATTATTGTGTGTGTGAATTATTGTGAGTGTGTGAGAGTGTGTGTGAGCGTGTGTGTGAGAGCATGTTTGAGAGCGTGTGTGATTGAGTGTGTGTGTGTGTTTTGGCTGATGTGTTTGTGTCTGTGGTGTAGGAGCGAGTGGCAGCCATTTTGTTGTATCAGTTACTTGGATAGTGGTGAGCGGGCTGGATAATGGGGGCAGGCCAACTCCCTGCATGATTTAAATCACTCCCCCATTGAATCACCAAATGGGAGCAGTAACTCCTCTTTACTTAACCCTTTGAGTGCCAGAGGGGTAAGCAACGCATTGCTTTGCGTACCCCTCTGGCACTCAAAGGGTTATGTTATGGTAACATAGCAATATAACACACGGTGGCTCTTCAGTTGAGGCAGCGTAGCAATATGGTGAGGGAACAAATAGATAGTGGTGTTTGAGGCTTGCCCTCTGTAACATACAGCAAAGCATCTCTCTCCCTTTAAGGAGAAAGGGCGTGAATTAGGAAGCAGGAAGTGGAGGAGTGACAGTTGAAAACAGACAGTCAGTGAGGTTGACTGAAGAGATGAAAAGAGTTAAATAAAAGAGTTGCTATTAAGTTTATCCCTGAGTTTGTATTTTATGGAAACATTACACCCTCGTACTGAAACAGAGTGTATGGAGGGTTACAGTTATCTGTGGGAGGTGACACAGAGTGTATGGAGGGTTACAATTATCTGTGGGAGGTGAAACAGAGTGTATGGAGGGTTACAATTATCTGTGGGAGGTGAAACAGTGTGTTTGTGTGGTCATGATCCTGAGTGAGAGTGTGTGTGGACCGGGAGAAGTTATTGATATCCCCTACTTCAGGAGCAAGTGGCAGCTATATTTTTTTTTGTCAGTTGGATAGTGGTGGGCGGGCTGGAGGGGGCGGGCCAACTCCCTGTATGATAAACATGCCTCCATTGAATCACCCAATGGGAGCAGTAAAGTCCCCATTGAATCACCCAATAGGAGTTGTGTCTCCTAATGAGACATAAATTATGTAATGAGGCATTCTGTTCAATGTGTGTTTGTTTTCTGAGGAGACATAAATTATGTTCTGTGTGTGAGGTATCATAAATTATGCAGAGGCTTATTTTTATTTATATATATATATATATATATATATATATATCTGTATGTATATATGTATATACACACACACACACACACACACACACACACACAGCAAGTAGATTGAACCCCTCCCAGTGATTTATGTTTTGTGCTGCCTGATACCTGATAACCAATATAATTAATGTATTATACAAACTTCTTGGCCGAGATGCACTAAAAGTCAATGTGGTGTCGGTATGATACTGTTGATATGTTCGAATCATTCCGACAATTCGAACTGCACACACATCGATATATTCATCAAAATTGTAGGATGGAAGGGGAGGGTTTGAGAAGGTTCCTATTAGCATACAGGATTTTCGAAGTGTTGTCGGTGTGGAAGGGATCTCCTCCTCTCACACATCACCAACACTACAGCAATTCTGAACAGCATTCTCTGTGCTTCCCTACCCTGCGAGTAGGAGAATACAGAGAAGGCTTTCAGCACCATAGACAGCATTGAATGCCATAGGGATATGCATTGCTCACCCCTGTTGCATTCAAGGGGTTAAAATAAACAGAAGTACACCAAGTACTAAACAATGCTCCCCCCGTATGTCGACATATATTGCATATATTCAGCATACTGACTCCATTCAACTCCGGTGGCTGTATAAACCGCTTGTAGCATCTTGCGCTTGTGTAGAATGAATGAACCCTGTCACCGGGTTCATTCTCGGAAAGCACAGTGCTGCACTCTAATCAATGAATCAGTCACTGGGGTCAGACCGGGTGACTGATTAAGTGATGTGAGCGCAGCGTAACGCTTTCTAAGAATGAGCCCGGTGACAGGGTTAATTCATTCTACACAAGCGCTTGATGCTACAAGTGGCTTATACAGCTGCCGGCAGCATCAAGATGGCATAAAATGCCTTTGGGGTCACCCCATGGATCATCTATCATTTTGGATAGATGATCCATGATAGGGGGGCTATCAGGAGGGGTCCTGTTGTCCCCATGGAGGTCTGAAAGTTTTATTTCAGTATAAAAGGCACATATAACCTATATGAAACATAGGTTATATGCCCTTTGTTTAATAAATGGGCAATTGTCGACCCCATGATAGGGGGGTGTCATGAGGGGTCATGATAACCCCCTTGAGGTCTGATGTTTGGTTTAATAAATTTAAACACATATTTTAATAAAAAGTCATTTTTGTACACATATACGGGCAAGGTATACAGCTATATACCTTGCCTGTTAACACTTTGAGTACCAGAGGGGTAGGAAACATATTGCTAAGCAATGCCTTCCTACCTCTCTGATACTGAAAGGGTTAAGTGTCGATCGAAGGACAGGTTCTGTCAAATAAATGGCAGTTCCTGTCCAATGAAGAGGGGAAGTCGAATGGAGTTAGTATGTCGAATATATGCACTATATGTCGACATACTAAGGGGGGTGGGAATGTCGAAGAGGTGGAACATTGTGTAGTGCTTGGTGTACTAGTTATGTTTATTTTAACCCTTTGAATGCCACAGGGGTGAGCAATGCACATCCCTATGGCATTCAGTGCTGTCCATGGTGCTGAAAGCCTTCTCTGTATTCCCCTACTGGCTGGGTAGGGAAGCACAGGGAATGCTGTTCAGAATTGTTATAGCTCTCCCTGCTGTTACTCCATAGGAAAGTATAGGGGAGATCCCAACTACGACAGCCTGAGGCAGGTGAAGTGGAGACTGAAATCGGACAGCATAGGCTGCTATCTGAGTTTACTGAATGAGTCGAAGTGTCACATTATCATATCAACACACCCCCTTGCATACGAATGTGTCTCATTATTCAGCATTTCCATATGGAAATGAGTCATTATGTTTCATTACCATATGGAAATAGGCCATTTTTGATGTGATGAATGAAAATTCGGATACCTGTCTGATTTATGTCGATGTGTTATGTCGATGTGGGCATCTTATGGACGGAGTGCTGGTGGGGTGATGTAATATCGTAGACAGTTTGGTGAATACTGTGGATGTGCCTACGACACAGAACATCGACATTCGTAGCCCTCTTCAACCTTTAGTGCATCTAGGCCCATGTGTTACTGCTATTCCTAATTCCATCAGTTAGTGAGTAGAGGACAGTACTCTGTTAGTTTCTTTATTGCAGTGAGGATCCTATCGACTCACTGCACAGTACTGCCGCTGTTCTTATACTTTTAAAATGAAGTTTTTACAGCTCAAAGTTGAACTTTTGGGGGTGTAATATTTCCATGACCTGGCATGTTAGGGTAGCATTGTTACTACATCAATCCATGGACAGTTATTGCTATTGAATTAACTTTAGGGGATGCCCCACGCAGTTTTTACATGTCAGAGGAGATTAACACTCTAATGCAGGAGTATTCAATCTTTGAACCATCAGCTGTTGGGGACTACAACTCCTATAATCTCCAACCAGCCAAAGAAAACTCTAGTCCCCAAACACTGAAGGGATAGTAATACTTCGTTTTAACTTTATTTTATTTTGTAGGCATTAAAAAAACATGAATAATGATATAAGTCTTATCTCTCAAAACTTTATGAGATATTCACAAGCAAAGTTTCCCCCTCCCGTCCCTTTTACCTAGTGTAAGCAATCTCTTCTCAGATGTGGAATTGCAGTCTATAGACCAGACAGATAACAGAAGGGGACACTCTTATTCCTATGAAAACAATGAAATCCCTGCCCCCCTTGACAAGCTTTTCTGGTTTTTCCCTTATCTCAATTGAAGATTGTCCCTCTCTGCAGTCTACCTGGGCACCTCCCTTCTGCTCTAGCTGAACAGTGTGACATCAGTAAAAGGGGCGGGAGGGGGACACTTTGTCATTGAATTACTCTGGAACTACAACTCTGACAGAATTGAAATAACACTCTCCAAAGTCCAAATACTATGATGATTAATTAGAGCTGCTTTTATTATGAAACATTACTATCCCTTTAATGTAGTTCTAGCTTAAATCACTGCACCAGTAAACTGCTTATACACTATATGATCAACAGTCTGTGGACACGCCAACAAATTATTGAGTTTAGCTGTTTCAGACATACCCATTGCTAACGGGTGGATAAAATCAAGCACATAGGCATGCCATCTCCACAGACAACCATTGGCAGTAGAATGGGTCATACTGAAGAGCTCAGTGACTTTAAATGTGGCACTGTCATCAGATGTCACCTTTGCCACAAGTCACTTCTTGAAATGTCTGCCCTGCTAGATATGCCCTGGACTACTTTAAGTGCTATTATTGTGAAGTAGAAGCGTCTAGGGCTAACAACAGCTCAGCCATGAAACAGTAGACCATGTACTCTCACAGAACAGGGCCATGGGCAGCACGTAAAAATTGCCGGTTCTCTGTAGCAGAGTTCTAAACTGACTCTGGAAGCAACATCAGCACAAGCACTGCTTGTCGGGAGCTTCATGAAATGGGATTCCATGGCTGAGCAGTTGCACACAAGCCTAAGATCCCTATGCTCAATGGCAAGAGTTGGCTGGAGTGGTGTAAAGAACACCGCCACTGAACTCTGGAGCAGTGGAAATGTGTTCTATGGAGTGATGAATCACTCTTCACTATCTGGCAGGCTGATAGATGAATCTGGGTTTGGTGGATGCCATGAGAACGCTACCTACCAGAATGCATAGTGCCTACTGTAAAGTTTGTTGGAGGAGGATAATGGTCTGGGGCTGTTTTTCAGAGTTTGGGCTAAGCCCCTTAGTTCGAGTGAAGGGTAATGTTAATGCTACAGTATGCAAAGACATTTTGACAATTGGATGCTTCCAACTTTGTGGCAACAGTTTGGGGAAGGTCCTTTCCTGTTCCAGGAGGACTGTGCCCCTGTGCACAAAGCAAGGTCAATAAAGATATACAGAAATGAGTACCTGAGCTCTACTGAACTGGGGAATTATGATAGCTTTCTCCGAACCTGGTGACCCTGGGTAGAGAGTAATTATGGCTTCAAATGTAAACCTCTTCTCACTGCTTAACCCTTTGAGTGCCACTGCTTAACCCTTTGAGTACTGTGAACTCTTCAGAGACCTATATGGCATTCAATTGAATCAAGCCTCATTTAAATAAACAGGATTTTTTTTTTAAAGGAATTTTATTAAGTATTCAAGACATGCATTCATCTCTGTATAACATTGTACAATAAGCATACATCATAATAGTATAAATAAATCATAGGTCATAATAGAACGATGGGATTGAAAAGGAAACCTATGCAGAGTCAACGATGGTGCACATCTGGGATATCATAGAAAAATGTGTGAATCTGATGAAGACTTCCTTATCTTCTGTTATACAAAGTAGATTTATAAGTTAAAAAGAAAAAATATATAGTGGTGTGCGTGCTAACTTAACCCGCTACCTCGTATCAGAGTAGTCTGCCAACACACCACTATAGCGGCCCAAACAGTACAGTATCACCCACACTTCTATATAACCATATGATAAATGATAAGTAATGATTCCTTTACAAAGATGAATGTATATAATTGTTCAATTTTCTACTCATACGTATGTAGATGAAGGATGAAAAATGAAATGGAAATGGGTCAAACCACAGTCTTTCAGTTCAGTCACTTGTAGTCCATACACCTTATTGGATCACTCTTCTCTGTTGCTGCCACACCTGTATGATCCTCCGTCACACCATTGGAATTTCTATATCATGAAAAAAGAGGGCGCGAAGAGACAAAAAGAAAAATCTAAAAGTGGTGTATGTTTTATTCACATATATAAAGCCCCGCATAAGAAATACTTACAAAATACACAAATAAAACAGGCAAAATAAATCCTCGAGCAGTTTTCCAATATTGGTATCAAATCTCACGTCACTCCAATAACATCAATGGACTATCGGACCGCCCTATTTCCATTTCATCCCCACCTATGGTACCTCTATTAGTGGAGTTACTCTGGGATTTTCCAGGTTCTCCGCTGTCTCGATGTATTTAAATTCCATGACGCTAATACACAAATGGCTCACTGCTCACAATTCCTTAGTACTCCTTTCTTCCAACCTGACGGTATCATAGACAAGGATTTTCCCCACGCGTATCGCCGGTCTCTCTACCGGCTTTCTCAAGGGTTACTACGGCCCTCTAGTGGGCCAACCTTTTATCACCTCCTCTCAGTTCAAATGGCTAAGTTAACTCATTCGCCCCTGGATCTCTATCGGCAGATCTAATCTTCCCAATAAGTCTCCTGACACTTAGCCTGAGGCGAAGACAACTTCCCCACCTGAACCTTCCTTTTTCTTATCCATTTTAAAAACACAAATAAAGATAAATATAGGAAGTATAAAAGGTGAATCTAAAGTTTTTTATCACCAAAAACTGGGAAGATTAGATCTGCCGATAGAGATCCAGGGGCGAATGAGTTAACAGCCATTTGAACTGAGAGGAGGTGATAAAAGGTTGGCCCACTAGAGGGCCGTAGTAACCCTTGAGAAAGCCGGTAGAGAGACCGGCGATACGCGTGGGGAAAATCCTTGTCTATGATACCGTCAGGTTGGAAGAAAGGAGTACTAAGGAATTGTGAGCAGTGAGCCATTTGTGTATTAGAGTCACGGAATTTAAATACATCGAGACAGCGGAGAACCCGGAAAATCCCAGAGTAACTCCACTAATAGAGGTACCATAGGTGGGGACGAAATGGAAATCAAGAGGTCCGATCGATAGTCCATTGATGTTATTGGAGTGACGTGAGATTTGATACCAATATTGGAAAACTGCTCGAGGATTCATTTTGCCTGTTTTATTTGTGTATTTTGTAAGTGTTTCTTATGCGGGGCTTTATATATGTGAATAAACATACACCACTTTTAGATTTTTCTTTTTGTCTCTTTGCGCCCTCTTTTTGCACGATATAGATTTATAAGTTACTTATCAATTGATTGTAGGTGAGGTACCTCCTGTTATACCTAATGTAAATTAAAAGATTGTTCGCAGGAGACTCAATTTCTCAACTAGCTGTAGGGAGTCTAACGTGACTGAGAGTTGTGTAGATGTTTCACTTCAGTATATGTATTCTAACTATCTAACATGTAGGAAAAGATCATTATCTATAGACGTAGTACAGTGACATGTAACAAATGTATAGATGAAGGTAGAGGTGAGGGGCCAGAAAAGGGGAGATGGGAAAACAAAATAAACAGGATTTTTAATTTCTACCACAATGCACTTGGTTTGCTTCAGAACTGCTCATATTCTTCATTCTGCATAAGTCCAAAAATGTGGTATTTTCCTACTTAGTTTTAATTTAATCGTGAAAAGATGGTTTGTGCATAATTTATACTTGCCAAAACATTGTGCTAGATTATGCTCTGCAGGACCTCTATGAAAAGGCAATAAGCCTCAAAAAGGTAAAAAGGAAGAGAAAGCCAGCAACATACACACAATGATTTAACTAAAATAGGTTCACTGTAGCAGAATATAATGTGAGTTCAATGAAAAATGTCAGTAATGAAAAACAAATAAGATTAACCACAGTGTGAAATGTTTCGCTCACTAAAGATCCAGGCTATAAGTGGGTAAACTGCTTACTTTCATAAATAATACATTTAACAGGCAGAAAAAGCTGATTAAAAGATCAGATTGGAATTCCAGCTCAGCATGAATGTTAAGATCCAGTAAAGAATGTGTGATCTCGCATTAGAGTAATATTATTCACTAGGAGATTTATAAAGCCCCCCCCCAATAACTAGGCATATGGCTATATAAAGTCCCCCCCCAATAACTAGGCATATGGCTATATAAAGTCCCCCCACAATAACTAGGCATATGGCTATATAAAGTCCCCCCACAATAACTAGGCATATGGCGATTAGGTTCTTAACAGTGCTATTATCAGGCACAAGTACCACGATCTGAAGTAATCCTTCTGTTTCTGAGGTAGGCAGCCGGGCTTTCACTCAGACATCTTGCCTTAGAGACAGGGGCAGATTGTGTTGCAGTACCAGCCTGGAGGATTTTTTTATTTAACTGGCCCACTAGCTGGTATTTTAATCTGTGTGCATATAATAAAATTCCTCAAGTGCCAGGGTGGGATGGGGGGTGGGGTGGGGGTGTTACACAGTGCATTGCTCAGCAATGTTCCGTGCACCCCCTGGCACTCAGAGGGTTACAATACAACTGTTTTTCCCCACTCTGTCCTCCTGCTCCAGCCTATTACTCCCCCCACACACACCACTTTGCTAAAGAGGCATAAATGCTTATCTATTAACCCCTTAACCTACAGTATGTAATAAATTATCAGTTATAAACCCCTTGCATGCCAGAGAGGTGTACAGTAATGTGTTCTGCCATTAACCCATTGAATGTCTCATAGGTGCACAACACATTGCACAGGAATGTGTACCTCATTGAATAACCCCTTGTGTGCTATAAAGGCATCATTCATCATTAATTAACACCTTTATTCTCCTTTGTGGCATACAAGGGGTCAGTTACTGATGAATTATGCTTCTCTAGCATGCAAGGGGTTAATCAGTGAGGTACTGCACATATCAGGAATCCAATGGGTTAATAACAGAATATTGCTCTGGAATGCAAAGGGTTAATAACTGATAATTTATACTTCCCTAAAGCATACAGGGGTTAAAGGGTTAAAACATGATGAATTAAGCATCTCTGGCAATGTGTACCATTAGTTAGGAAGAATTAAATCATACCAGTTTAAACTGCTAGGCATTTGGGACTCAGAAGCGCAGCCTGCTAATCATGAACTGCACAGGACACACACAGGCAGAGAAGGGCCGGCTAAGTCAGCCTTGGGGGTGGGACAGTTACAGAGCACAGGACCCAGTCTCTTCACTGCTGCAGGGCTAGGGTGAGTGAGTTGTTTCTCACACCTGCAGAGTTGTGGACTGGAGAGGTAAGATCATATGATCTCCCTACCGGCCCATGATTGGGCGGCCCACTGGGGGATGCCTGATCCACCAATAGGACAATCCGCCCCTGCTTAGAGACATCTGCGTGCCTGGGCTGTCCATCCCGGTCTCCTCTAGGAGGCGTTGCATGGTACCTTAAGATACCAGAAGGGGCTGACGGCGCAGGAAGCCTGGCCGTCAGTCTCAGAAAAGGAAGGATTGCTTCTGATTGTGGTACTTGCGCCTGATATTATCGCTGCTACGAAGCTAATCTCCATATGCCTAATTATTGTGGGGGGACTTTACATAGGGTGATAGCTCCGCTTTAAAGGAGCAGAGAACATTTATTTATGAAAAACGTATGTTATAATGCTTTTCCTGGAGCAACATAAGGGTATACCCACTGGTGGGAGAGACACTTCATTCAAGAGTTATTATAGCTCAAACGTCTCTTTATATAATGAAGAATAATGTCAAAAAATGAAAGAGTTTCATATAACTTTAAATTTCAGATATTTACAGGTAGATGTGTAAATATTATTTAATTATGTTACATCCCAACAATATAATCCTAAATGTGCTTTTTAACCTTTTAAGTGCCAGATGGGTATGCAATGCATTGCTTTGACACTTCAAAGGGTTAACATGTACATTTTCCTGTTCAGAGAGCATTTATTTGATGTTGTTTGTATTGAGAGATAAAAGCCAGTGTCAGTTTACTGACTGTAATACGCAGTGCTCTTGTATCCAGAAAAGCTGTTATCTTTTCTCAGTCCATTCCCAAATAATCCTAGAGCAACTATGGGAGCCCTGGAAAAAGGCAGGATTGTCAGCTCCCTCTGAGCATACACAAGACTAGATTTGAGGACTCAGAAAACAAAAAGATAATTTTTACACAGGATAGCATGAAGTGCAGTGTATTTAAATGTATATAACCTCAATTCAATTTTGGGTGTTCAAGTTAATTTAAGCAGTACCATATGGTGTCCAAAAGGCACATTTTTATAATGCATTCTAAGGGAGAACTGAAGTCAGTGACTTCTGCCTTTCATAGTAAGCACCATCTGGGCAGGACTTTATCTCTTTAGAGTGTCTCTTACAGATTGGTGAGAACTAAGAGGCTGATTTTGGCCTGGATTCCATTACAGTTAATTATGTTACCACTGGTCGAATGAATGAATATGATTATCGCCACATTTCCCTATAGACTTCAATAGAAATCTGTGAGATAAGACCAGAGATAACATTTAGTACCTGCAGTATAATCTAGACCTTAATAAGAAGAATAGAAGTAATTCTGGGGCACACCAACTGTTTCATATGGGACATATAAAACTACCAAAATATCCATTGATTGAAATAGGACTTTTAGGGCGAGATGTTCAGAAAGTGGTGGTAACTGAAACTGTCTGTACTCGGAATAAAAAATATTCTTATGCCAAGGTCCGTCAGTTCTCAAACATGTTTCCGTAATTTTTTGCATCCAATTCTGCCATCTCCGTCAAAGGTAAAAAGCTGTCTTAAAAGTGGGTGGGGTTTAATCTACCGTCATATTGTAAGGTATATTCAGAAAAAAATATTGGTTTGAACGTCACTTTTTTGTCTGATTAACGTAATTTTTTCCCAACAAAATAAAAGTGGTCTAAACTTTGAGAAGACAAATTAAAGTATTGTTAGCAGGAGGGAGAAGCAATTTGTCGTTGAAAAGACAAAAAAACGTATTTTCCTTTGAAAATTTTCATTTCAAAGACAAAATCAAAGACATTTTTAACATCAGAATTTTTAAAGGCAATGTTCATTGAGATTTACTTACCATCATTTTTAAATCCTTAGACGCATTTTTAAACGTGTTGGATTTACTTCTGAAAATATTGTCCTTCTTTTACCACCAACTCATGAGCCGACAATTTTTTCATTATGATGACTTTTTGAACATCTTGCCTCTAAACTATTAAATGCTAGTGAGGTCTCCAACACGTTGTGAAGGAATGAACTGTTGACATCTCTTCATTCAAGGAGATAAAATCCATTCCTGAACCAACAGATGTGGAGTGTGCAGCGCACTGAAGAGTAATAAGTTGCATATCTTTCTGGCACTCAGTTAAACCTTTGAGTGCCAAAAGGATGCACTGCACTGATGGTTAACAGCTGATTCAGGATAATGAAGAATGGTGCAGAGTTCCACATTACCCTAAGACTGTGACCTCCTACAATATCAGCAAGTATCAGAGCTTACTGTGTGTGGTGAATGGCCACATACATTAACATACTAATAGACCCACAGGAATATGAGAATGGCTCATTAAGTAGCCTTTAAAAATGCAAATGTGCCGTTGTCAAGGGAACACTCCAGCATCGTAACCTGGCGAATGCATAGAGAAAGCATGGTGATGTAGGTGTATTTGAGGTTTAGTCTCAGGGATCAGATGGCAAAGTAGTGCACACCACTACATGGATTCAGGTCCAGTTCTTTACTATACCGACAAACTGGATCCTGAGCAGGAAATTAAAACATGCCAGCAGGTAGAAGGCCAATTTTCTACAGACTAAAACTGCTGAAAAAAACTTGCCTATATTCAAACAAATATGATAATAAATGTTGGCCAGTTTAGGATGATGGTAATTGTAGTCCAACAACAGTGGAGGGAAAAAGGATGCTCAACTCTTGCCTAGTAATAAACACAACAGGAATAAACATGTCTCATAACAGGGGTTTCTGGGCAACTGGAAACCCCCTTTTGGTTTGCCCTTTTCATCAAAGTGATCACATGTAAACTAGCCTTACTTTCAGTAAACTACCCTTAAAATAGCAGTTGGATTTGGGAAAGTGTTCTGTTTAATATACAGCTCTCAATATCTATAGTGAATATTCAGTTGATAATGAAATAAAGATGATTTGGGGGCATAAGCACAAAAAATAATAGCGCATATCTGGGATGAACTAACAGTACTACAGGGAAGCAAAGCACTGACAACCTCTCCAGCATTCAGAGGGCCACTGGAGAGCAATGTATTGGTACACAAAAACTTTAAATAAATAATTCTGTAAATACATGCCTCCCAAAAGTGCAAGTACCCTGTTTTCACTCCTTTTAAAAACAATTGTTTATGATATATTCAGCTTTGTTTGTCAGTTAGCACAAATTGGCAGGCATGCATACCAAATACTAATAGTCCATTCTGATCCCCATCCCAACTGCTACTCCATTCCATAATGCTTCCCATCCCAAATGTCATTCCCTGCTAGCCACTCTTAGCTAATTTACATAAACTGAGAAATGGTGATATTCTAAAAGCAGATGTACCAGGTCACCTTATTTTGTAATTATGTGTTGCCCTGCTGATGACATACAATGGTCTATTGCTCTGCTAGTATCATGTATTAATAGAGAAAAAGGTTCTGGATCATTGACCAGGATGAAAATCGCCCATACTGATAAATAAAGGTATCTTATAAACCATTGTTTGAAATAAAAAATGACTAACATATATAGTTTATTTTTAAAGCTCTTTCATAATCACCTACTTGTTACAAAGTGATAGTTCCACTTTAACAGAAAAGGAATTATATTCTCTTTTCTTTTTTCAGAATGTCTTACATATTTTTAAACTAGATTCATAAGGTTGCATATAATAAGGTAAAATGAAACAAACCAGCTGTGCCATAGGTGAAAATCAAACTTTTAACCCCTTGAATACAAGAGAGAACTAGCTAGCATTTAGCATTTAAGGCTTTAAAAGTCCCATTTAAATAAATCAGACTTTTCATTTCTACCCCGTAATGCAATTGGTTTGCTCCAGGATTGCAACTTTTTAGTTTAGAGAATTGTCCCATAAAGTCTGATTTCTCAGTTTAGCATGACCAGTGAAATCAGGTTTATTGCCACTCTGACAAATATGGTGCTTTGCTAGATAGGTTCAACCGGGCAAGCAAACTGATCTTATGTGAAGGCAACACATATTTATTTTAAAAGTGTGCTAATTTTCATATTTGTTTTTCAGAAATTATTAACCAAGTATTTAGAATAACTAAACCAAATCCCAATGTAACTACACAGCCTCATTTACTGGGACTGGCCTGGGATAAAGGAGTGTCTTGTCCAAAATCTCATATAAATGAAGGCAATTGGTTTGCTAACACTCAGTGAGCTGCTTCCACTGAAGAAGGATAACATCTTTACTTCAGCCATGGTAAGAACAGTACTGCTATTGTTTCTTTCATCAGGATACACAAAGGCATGTGCAATCAGTTAACCCCTTGAATGCCACAGCGGCGTGCAATGCATTGCAGAGCAATATGTTTCACATCCCTGTGGCACTCAAAGGGTTAACAATGGCATGAATATTTATAATTATGTTTACTGTTTTCCTGTGAAAAATATTCTGTAATTTGTGAAGATTTGTGAAGATTTTGAGATTATTCTTTGTATAACATTTTGGCCCATTTTTATCAAGCTAAAGAGGAGCAATTCTGGAGCAAACCAAACTTTCTATGGGGTTGAATTGAAAATTCTTCAAATTCCAAATTTGAATGGGACTTTTAGCCCCCTAAATGCTAGTGAAATCTCCAACTAATTGCTTTACAGTGGCTTTACACTAACATTTCTTAAAGGGATAGTAATGTTTCACAATAAACGCAGCTCAAATTAATCTTCATAGTTTTTGGGACCATGGAGAGTGTTATTTTAATACTGTCAGAGCTGTAGTTCAAGAGTAATTGAATGATAAAGTACCCACCTCCCGCCCTTTTTACCGAGGTAACATTGCTCACCTCAGAGCATCAAGACTGTCTGGATGGATCATAGAGAGAAAGACAATCTTCAGTTAGCATAAGGGAAGAACCGGAAAAACCTGTCAATGGGGGCAGGGTTTTCATTGTAATCACAGTAAGAAGATTGTCTCTTGCTGTGAGCTGTCTGGTCTCAAGACCAGATTCCACATCTGAGGAGTAGGTGGCTTACACTAGGTAAAAGGGGCAGGAGGGTGAACTTTATCATTCAATTATTCTTGAACTACATCTCTGACAGTATTGAAATAACACTCTCTATGGCTCAAATACTATGACGATTAATTGGAGCTGCTGTTTTTGTTAATACATTACTATCCCTTCAAGGTTTGGAGATCTTAGTACATAGGATGCATAGAATAACATAGGAACTGGATATGTCATCTCCATTTTATCACCTGTTTATCAAACCTTAGTGCATAACCCCCTCTGTGTTGGAAATATCTTAAGCCTTCAAGAGGTTTAAAGGTCCATTTAAACCAACTGGAATTTCCATTCCCCTCCCTGTATGCAGTTGTTTTGATCCAGGATTGCTCCCTTTTAGTTTGATGAATAAAGGGATTGTTCTTTTGTTAAAACAATGCAGCATAGTTCTGCATCTCTGTGATGAACATGCACTGCTGGAGGAAAGTTGTATACAGATGCTCATAACTAAAAATTCTCAGGGTTTGTACCCAAATCTTAGAGTCTCAGGAAGAAAGAGTCCAGAGTCCATTTCTACCAGAGAGGCAAAGAGAGACATCCTGCTAGTCTTTTGTATGTTCCAGTAGTGAGATCTAGGGGTTAGCTAAGGACTAATCGGATAACTTCTTGATTACAGCAAGCAGGGGCATATCACAAATAATCTACATTGTGGGAAGTGCTAAGGGTTAATTAATATTTAAAAAATCTCAGGGTCAGCTCATTTTGAACGTTCCCAAGTATACAGATACTATATTTTGTGCTTTTGATGATAAATGCTAACTACTTAGATGTTCTTGGCAAAGCTAGCACGACCTGACAATGGTTGTCAGGGAATCCATCTATCCCTCTGTCTGTGAGAGGGAATATAGGAATACCAGAATCTGATGCCAATGTACTAAGCTACTTGCACAGAAAATTATTTAGTTAACGCTGCTTGCCCCAATGGGTAGGCAATAGGCAGTCTATGGACTTTCCCCTTCCTCTGGAACCAGGTTAACACTATGTATTAAACAAGACACAGTAGAGAAGCTGTGACTTTCTACCATTTTCATGTTCTTGGGATGGGAAAAGTGTAAGGCATTACACTTACACTACTGCAGGGTTGTGTGTCCACTTCTCAATGTGTTAGAGACCTCTAGAAATCAAAGGGTTAAAAGTCTCATTTAAATGAATTTAAATGTTTATTTGTACCCTATGGTGTAGTTGGTTTGCCCCAGAATTGCTCTTGTGCACATAGGGACCCTTAGTCTAGGCTTATTACATTTTTTCTTTCAAAGTATTTAGTGGAGTTACAACTAATATTCTAATTAATATTATAATTACAATGCACACTAACCCCTTGGGTGCTAGCATGCTAAAGTACAAGCAGTTAAAGGGATAGTAATGCTTGAAGTAAAGTTCAACTCCGAGTCTTCTTTATACTTTTTCTAAAGCATAGCCCTATATTGTACAGACCTCATTCTCAAAACTCCCTGACAGCCGTGATGCTCACCGATAACATTCGCAAAAGTAAACATACTACGGAGCCATTCACAAAAGAAGCTCATGATGCAAGCCAGTCATCCTATATAATAATTTGCTAAATATGTTTGCCAGAAGCCGTCATGCACAGTAGAGACGGCTGCACGCCCTGCAGTAATGCTCAGTAGAGACTGCCTGCGCCACAGCTGAATTTCAGAGCGTAGTCCTCTCTGCGCACCTTCCTGGGTCCAAGGGAAGGTGCGCAGAGAGGACTATGGTCTGAATTTGGAGCGCCCTGCTCCGTTATCGGCCACTGTGCGTTCGGATAGTCAGTACTGCGCATGACCCCAGCGCAGCTAACAGGATACGGCCACCAGCCGAGGTTGCTCAGTGGCACTGTGGCCCGTGTACACGGGCTTTTCAACGGGTAAGGAAATAAATGGAGTAATCTACCCCTTTCCAGAATATTAAATGGACTATTCTTATTCAAAATAACATATGTGTTTGTATATATATATATATATATATATATATATATATATATATATATATATACTAGCAATATGGGACAGCGTTGCCCGTCATATTATTTACACAGAGAGACATTGTGTGAAACAGAAATATGCAGTGTTACAGACACGCAGTTAAAGAGACAGAGCGTGTCACACACTGTGAAACGCATACATACAGAGACACACACACATACATGACGTATGTCAGATATGTAGAAAGTGTGTGACAGATGCAGTGGGGATGTAGATATGCTGATAAGAGTTGCAAAAAATGTTTTAATTGCAGCTCTCCAGCTTGATGAATAAGGCCCTGTATCCTTACAGTTGAAGTGAGTGTGCTGTGTTACTTGGTGAATAAGGCCCTGTATCCTGACAGTTGAAGTGAGTGTGCTGTGTTACTTGATGAATAAGGCCCTGTATCCTTACAGTTGAAGTGAGTGTGCTGTGTTACTTGATGTATAAGGCCCTGTATCCTTACAGTTGAAGTGAGTGTGCTGTGTTACTTGATGAATAAGACCCTGTATACTTACAGTTGAAGTGAGTGTGCTGTGTTACTTGATGAATAAGGCCCTGTATCCTTTTGTACTTGGAAAGCTTACAGTTGAAGTGAGTGTGCTGTGTTACTTGATGAATAAGGCCCTGTATCCTTACAGTTGAAGTGAGTGACCTGTGTTACTTGATGAATAAGGCCCTGTATCCTTACAGTTGAAGTGAGTGTGCTATGTACTTGGTGAAGGTCAAAGTGAGAAGATGTTTGTGAGTAAAGGAATAATTTAGATTACAGCAGTGGAGACTGCAGTACATTTGAAGAAATAGGTTGGCAGACAGAGGGTTAAGTGACAGATGCAGTGATAGATAATGTAATAGTGATGTGGGAGTAAAATGGCGAGATTGGGACTATGCATGAATGGCAAGGGGATAGGGGAGTGGGGGTGACAAGGGAGGAGGAGATGAGAAATTGAGGAGAGGAGGGACAGTGAAGTGTTAAAGTAAAGTAATGGGTGAGGGGGAGAAATGACTATACATAGACAGTGAAGTAGACATGAAACACAGGGCTGTAGGATTACTGCATTATACAGACCTAGTGTAGCAGCTGGTTGGAGTGAAGCACTTTAACTCTGAGTGTGAGAGAGGTGCGCAACACATTGCTGTGTAATGAGTTGTATAGTCATCTGGCAGTGAAAGGGTTAAGTGACACATGTTGGGCTTATACACTATGTGGGATGGCGTTGGCCGTCATGTTATGACCGTTGGGTGCACGTGTGTGAAATGTAGACACACTGATAAACACAGACATATGCAACACACAGGCAGACACATACATACAGTGAGCGGCAGAGACATGCAAAAGACATGCACACACCGGAGATGCACACAAATATGTAACAGAGATGTACACACACACACGCAACATATATGCTCAGAAACACATGCGTGCATGAGTTGTGCACCCCTCTGGCACTCAAATGGTTACGGTATAGAGAGGCATGTCACAGTTAAATAGCAGTGGGAAGTGTATTAATACCTGGGAACATTGACTTGTGAAGTCCCTGGAGGGGAATCATGTGATGCTGATGTGGAGACACAAATGGGGCAATCAGGTTTAAAAGTGGGTGGGGCTTAATTGCAAGTAGGGTGTGGGGCTTAACATAAATGTGAAAAAGTGTTAGTAATAGGCTGCGGAAGGAGGAAAAGTCGGAGGGAAATGCAAGTTTACAGTGTGAGGGGTTTGAACACACTCCCTGAGGGGTAAACCTTGATACACAACCCTGTGGCAGTCAGTGGGTTAAGTGTGTACCTGATGGTTGTCTGTCATGTGTCTTGCATTGCAAATGATGACAGTGAGGAAATAATTCAGCAATGAGGAGCTACCTTAACCCTTTGAGTGCCATTTTGTTCCCCTTAAGGGGCTGTACTACAGGTCCTGCTGAGGCCACTGGGAGTCAGTGTGAGTGACTGTGTGTCAGCCATATTTCTTTCTGGCTTTGTGTGTGTGTATGGGTGTTTGGTGCTGTGTGAGTGGGGCATGAGTGTGTAATACCTGGGAACTTTTACTTGTGGAGTCCCTCATGTGGTGCTGATGTGGAGAGAGCAATGGGGCAAGTTGGGTTAAAGTGGGCGGGGCTTAATCGTGAGTAGGGGCGGGGCTTAAGAGAAATGTGGAAAAGTGTTAGTAATAGGCTGGGGAAGGAGGAGACGTGGGAGGGAAATGCAAGTTTACAGTGTGAGGGGTTTGAACACACTCCCTGAGGGGTAAAACTTGATACACAACCCTGTGGCAGTCAGTGGGTTAAGTGTGTACCTGATGTCTGCCTGTTCTTTGTCTTGTATGGCAAATGATGACAGTGAAGAAATAATTGAGCAATGAGGGCCTACCTTAACCCTTTGAGTGCCATTTTGTTCCTCAGTGGCTGTAGTACAGGTCCTGCTGAGGCCACTGAGAGTCAGGGTGAGTGACTGTGTGTCAGCCATATTTCTTTCTGGCTTTTGTGTGTGTGTGTACTTTTGTGTCTGGTGCTGTGTGAGTGGGGCATGTGTGTGTGTGTGTGTGAGTGGGGCATGTGTGTGTTTGGTGCTGTGTGAGTGGGGCATGTGTGTTTGTCTGTGGTGTAGGAGCAAGTGGCAGCCATATTGTTTTTTTCTGACTTTGATAGTGGTGGGCGGGCTGCATAGTGGGGGTGGGCCAACTCCCTTCGGCCACTGCAATTGGTGTGAAAATCACGCCCCTATTGAATCACCCAATGGGAGCAGTAACCCCTCCTTATTGCCGCCCCTGGGTGTGTGTGTCTCCTGAGGAGGCATAAATTATGCTATGAGCTTTTCTCTTTTATATATATAGATATATATATATATATGTGTGTGTGAAAATCACACAATAAACATATATATCTGATTTCTCGTGTAAATGACACTACAACCATATATAGATTGACTGGAAAAGGCTGTAGAAGTATATAAAGGAAACTATTAAGATATTAATACCTGCAGGTCACAAGAATATTAGAGGCGTAACCCCTCATAAATACTATAGATACTCTGCGTCCATTTATATAAGAAATTGTTAAACAGTATGTTTGCTCCACTAGTTTTTTTATTTTTTCTTCAGTTTTTCATTTTTTATTTTTTTTTGCAGGGTTTATCATGCTTAATAATACAATGACACAATGGGGGAGATGGGCTAAAGTGTGGTAAAGTGGAGATAACTTCTCCAGTTATACCACTTCTCCAGTTAAAGGGATAGTAATGTTTCATAAAAATCAGCTCCAATTAATGTTCATAGTATTGAAAGATAAAGTATCCCCCTACCGCCCCTTTTATCTAGTGTAAACCGCCTCCCCTCAGATGTGGAATCTGGTCTCTTGACCAGACAGATCACAGCAAGGGACAATCTTCTTACTGTGAGCATAAGGAAATCTCTGCCCCCCTTGACAGGTTTTTCAGGGTTTCCTTATGCTCACTGAAGATTGTCCCTCTCTGTGACCCATTTGGTCAGTCTTGCTGCTCTGAGGTGAGCAGTTTTACATCAGCAAAAGGGGTGGGAGGGGGATACTTTATCATTAAATTACTCTTGAACTACAACTCAGACAGTATTGAAATAACACTCTCCAAGGCCCAAATACTATGAAGATTAATCAAAGCTGCTTTTTTTCGTGAAACATTACTATCCCTTTAATATATTATTCTATGGAGCCTATGCACTAAGATTTCTCAAGTGAGAGAGATGTTAGTGCATTGGCTCCATAGAACATAAGAACTGGAAAATTGATATCACTGGGGAAATTATCTCCACGTTATCACACTTTAGCCCATCTCCTCCAGGATAAACCCTACAATATAGAGTATATATATATATATTCAATGATAAGTGTTACTATACCTTTAAAAGGCCCATGTAAATCAATTGCAATTTAGGTAAATTGTGTTTGATCCCTATGGTGCAGTTGCCGCAGAATTGCTGTTCTTTTGTTTTGAGAAAATGGTCCATAATGAATTGAATTTGATGGGTAAATGTCTTTTTTTCAACCACTTTTACTACTGAGTGTGACTGTTTAGCTGGATGTAGCTGTATCAGTGGGAATTTGCTGAACCAACCTCTGTCTTTTAACCCTTTGGGTACCAGATGGGGTGCATGCCCCTCTGGCACGAAATGGGTTCAGGTGCCTTTTTTATGGTGTAAAAATTACCCAAATTAATTTCAAAATGGTAATTTATTTTGAAACATCTTGGAAAACCCAGGATCCCTATCTTTACTCTTCCCATATAATATTCCTGAACTCACTGTATTTGTTACACTAGGTATTCCACATTTAAATCCCTTCAATTCATTTTATTTTGATAAAAGTTTGCCAAATAGTCTTTCATAATGCATCAAAGTCATACTAACAATGGGCTGCAATGGGCTTGGAAGCAGAAATAATAGGAGTAATGAATAAAAATATAAGGAACTTTATGCTCAACTTGAAAGAGCACTGAAAATTACACTGAAAAATGTTTTTTGCTGGCGGTTTAATTGCAATTTTTATCTATCTATCTATCTATCTATCTATCTATCTATCTATCTATCTATCTATCTGTATCTATCTATCTGTAAAGATAACACTTCAGAAACCCCCAAAGGGATGGCTGAATAAAAATGTTTTAACTGAGTAAAACATGCTAGTGAGCCATTATTTTCTTCTATTGTATGTCATTTGGAACACCCAGATAATCAACTGATGAAGTGTGAGTGCCAGTTCTTGGAAATGTTATATATACTGAATTCCAGGTCAAGGCAAAGTCCTTTGACATAGCCTCTTGCAATGTTGGTGGTCTCTAAAATTTTACTTCACTAAATAAGTCTGCTTAGATTGTACTACAGTATGAATCTGGCTTCACGAATCTAAGATCATTTTATACAATGTGCAGCATGCCCTGTTGCATTAATATAATAGTTTTTATGTACTATGGACTGATGCCAAATATATTCTTCTAGTCTTTTGGTTAACATCACACATGGGCAGATTTCAATTAAGATTTCAAATATGAAAACTTGAATCAACATTAGAGGTCCACTTCAATTGCTGTTAACTCCACTTCTGGCATTATCGGCATAATAAACCTACAGCTCTCAATGTGTTTCTTCTCTCCAGAACTGATGCTTTAAGCTCTGGAGAAGCAGGTGGTGAATCCAATTGGTTGACCTTACAATCACTTACATAACCAATAAGGATGAGGCTGCCATGGGCTCATTCTGGTTGTGGGATAACAAGCCCTGTAAAATCTGGTCAGTTAGGGTTGTAAGTTTGAAATGTCCATTCTCAGAGAGCTTCCACTTCATCTGTGAAAAAAACACTATTACTCAATTCTATGTTGATTGGTTCTTCAAAACTAATGTTCAGTTGGCACTGGATATTATGTCAACTGAGGCAATCACAATTCAGTATTGTAGGGCTCAAGTACTCCAAACTCCTCCCACTAATGACTACCTAAGACTAGTTCCGTGGGAGGAGTTTGGATTCCTGTTGTCCTGTCACTCAGTTGACATGATGAATAGTACTAATTACAGATTAATTTTTAGGAATAAATCAGTGTAGAATTGATTCACAGAGTGGTCAGCTTTTGTCACGGGCACCCAGGAAAGCTCAGAACTCAGTACGGTACTGTAATGCAAAATATTTATTAGAATAAATCACGGCAATAAATATGTAGTACAACAAACAAAGGGTTAATAGCTGGCAACACTACTACCAGAAATAGTAGGCCTCACGCTAGACCACAATGCTGGAGACTGGGCCGAAGCCCCTGTGAGTCTCGGCAGGAAACAGGAACGCTAGCTCTTGATCCGTCGACTGGAACACTGGAACCGTAATCTTGATCCGAAGAACAGGAACACAATGACTGCTGGACTGGAGAACTGACCACGCCTGAAATCACTGCTAAGAGACCCTGTGACTCACGCCTGAAGTCACTATATCGAGACCCTGTGACTCACGCCTGCAGTCACTATATCGAGACCCTGTGACTCACGCCTGCAGTCGCTATATCAAGACCCTGTGACTCAAGCCTGCAGTCACTATATTGAGACCCTGTGACTCACGCCTGCAGTCACCAATCAGATTCTCTGGCCACAACAGTGGTCTGTCAGGCCAATAGTACAAATTTATCACAGTAAGGGGTACTCGTGATCACTGGGTCATACACAGAGAGGGTTCTCGTACTTAGCTGGGTCATACACAGAGAGAGAGGGTTCTCATACGTATCTGGGTCATACACAGAGAGGGTTCTCTTACTTAGCCGGGTCATACACAGTGTGGGTTCTCATAAATAGCCAGGTCATACACAGAGTGGTTTTTCGTAGATAGCCAGGTCATACACAGAGCCCAAGTACTTCACCTAAGAACAACAACACAAGGGCATCTGAGTCAGGCCTCAGTCTGCCTTATAAACCCCCTCCACAGGAAGTAGGAGGAGCAGCTCAGAGGGAGGAAGTAGGAAGTAGGTAGGAGGAGACTACAGTGAGCAAACAGATAAAACAGAGGCCTGCAGTCTGCTTGAAGACTCGCGCCTGTAATCATGCTGGAGTCAAGGTAAGCTGTGACAGTTTTACATAAGTAGCAGTTTATTTTATATATATATATATATATATATATATATATATATATATATATATTATTATTTTTTTTTTTTAAGTTAGTTGCTCCATTTGAGTGCAACATTTTTACATTTTAAAACAGTTAATAAAAGTTCATTTTACAGCACAACTAGTTACATACACAGTGTTTAGTCTAATTAAAAGTATCTGTCTAATGAGTCTATCCCTTGTGTTGTTTGTTTTGCAAACATATTCATAGTTTTAGAAATATTTGATTTAGTAGTTGGGGAATCAGATCTCAGCAGAGTCTTGTTGTCTGTCACAACTTATTATCCCCTCTTAGGCTGCTAAAATCAGTTTCCACCAGAGGGGTAGAATAAATTAATAAGGAGGAATGACCATGCAAATCCTTTCAAGATGGACGATCTCTCTGAGGGGAGTACTTGAAAAGGTGTTAAGACCTCTTTAAAATGATAAAGAAACTAGAACATCATAGACAAAAATTAAAACATAATATAAAAGTTTAATTTTTAAATGTCTGCTTTAAGTAAATATAAGTATCAATAACTGTCATTTTTTTCCAGTTCCATGTGTTAACCATCCTGTCACTGCTAGTAAGCCAAGCCGCGCTGTCGCCTGTGCCAAATGATGAACTATTTCAGTATATTGATGATCACCAAGACACATTTATTCAGGTATGTGATTTTTTTTTTGTGTGTTCGGGAAGTCTCTACTACGCATAACTGCGTTGCGTGCACCGCCAGGATATTAGTCTTAGGCCCTTTTGTATAAAAGCAAATGGGCGCAATTCTGGAACCAACCCTAAGTTGCAGTTGGTTGGCTCCAGGATTGCAGCAAACTGATCTTTTTGTGCTATTATTGCTGGCATCATTGGTAACAATTTAAAACAAAATATCCATTTGAATACTATTTTTTATAACACATCTCTTTTATGAAATGTCACTACGAACAAAAAGCTAGGAGACCTTACTGTGCTGCCAGACCTTTTTAACATTTGCCAGTAAATCTATTATATTCAATTGGAATATAAAAGGAAATGTAAATCAATGCAGCATTAAAGATGTCAAGAAGTTAAATGTATTATGTTTTTTTTAGTAAGACACATTTGAAAAGAGAATTAAACTATAACCCTTTTCATCCCCTGTTTGCACATATCTCAGACATTACACTGCACTAGCTGCATTTCTTGCACCAGTAATTGGATTCTCTTAAAGAGGAGGGAGGGGGTGTCATGGTAATAAGTGCCACTTACTTTGTTTAACAGAAGGTCTTAGCTAGTTATGTGCCATTTATACAGCAGTTATGTATATCTCGAGAATATTGACATGATTCAAAAGAGGCTTGGGTGTGACTTCCTCTCACTGGATAAACTCATTCAGTCTGACAAAGTATCTTATTTACTGTGCGTAGGTGAGAACTAAATACAGACCTAAAATGGGGATCATGAACAGCTATATCTGTTTGCTTTATAAATAATTCCTCTAAGTTCTTCTGTTAAATTAATGGGATAGTAATAGTTAATTTTAAGTTGATTTAATATTGTAGACATTAAAAAAAGATTAATGTCAATGTAAGTCTTCTCTCTCAAACCTTTATGGCTTGAGAGATATAACTTGCTAAAGTTACCTTTTCCTGGCTGTTTTACTCAAGTCTGTCATCTAGCTGACAGCCACAGATTCCAGTCATTTGACCTGACAGAGGCTCTTCAGCAGAGCTGAAATAACACTATTTAGAAATAAATACTTCATTGGAACGGTCTACAAAGTGTGCTTGCAAGCCAGGGACACTTAGTAGACCGTTCCAAATTAAGTATTTATCTTTAGCTATCGTTATATCGGCGCTGCTGAAGAGCCACATCTGGTCAAACGACCAGAATCTGCTTCTGACAGCTTTACAGCTCGTCAAGTAGAAAGGGGAGGGACCAGAGAACTTTATTTTCCTATATCTCTCAAACCATAACGGTTTGAGAGATACGAATAAGTGCAAGTACTCTCTTTTAATTGTAAAAACCATAGGGTTAATACTTTTTTCTGACATTACTATCCCTTTATCTCTAAGTGCTAGACAGGTGGCCAAGGCATTGCGTTGCTATGCATTGGATATCTCTCTGACACTCTAAGAGTTAAGATGTGGAAGGAAAGACAGCATAAAATGTTAACACGAACATGTAGCCTTGACTTGTACCATTTTAGATATCTATACATTACCCTTTCCTCTCCATCCTTACTAACATGGTCCCTAAGAGTGGAAGATCCACTCAATTTGCTACTAATTATGCTACTAAATATTCACTATTAACATGGACAGATCCCCCATCTCCATTAATTACTTAGTGGATTTGGCCACAGTCACTGAGAGAAGGAGACCCATGATCCTCATCTTTCTATTCAGTAATGTTTGGAGTGAATGGTGGGAAAGGAGATCAAAGGTTCACTCTTTAAGTTCAGCATTATTCAGCTTCAACCAGTGTCACTAGAGAGAGGGATCGACTATCCCCACCCCCTCAAGGACTTTCATCTTAGCTATACCTGTGCTCATGTGACTGGAGCATAGAAAAGAATGAGTGGATCCATCTATATATTATTATGCCGTCATTGTGTTGCCCTTTGATTTCTTGATTTTTCATTGAATATACCCACTCTACTTATGAAGTAATCAATATTTTTCTGGTCATTGAAATTATGTTGTTTATGACTATCCAATTTTAAAAATTTGTAATTCTACTAAGATATTGAATGGAATGTAAGTATGGATGGGAGAAACCGTGTCAAAAGCAAAACATTGGAAAACAGCACTTTCAACAGGAATGCTCAAGCAAAGTGCCATTTTCAGCTTCTGCTTTTTTCACTGTATTGAAATCAGTGATATTAATGTATTTCTCTCTCATGTGGAGTTTCCCCATGCATGCCTGCTGTGCTAAAGTATAAAAAGGATATCATTTTAGTTCATGTTGTCAGTCTGTGCTTGGGAGAGAAAGTAGCTGAATCTGATGCTAGTTGTTTTCTGAGAGTAGAAGAGAGAAAAAAAGTAAAAAAATAAATATATATTATAACAAGTGACAGAGTCAGACAGGCAAGTGAAGTGATCCTTCCTATCTGTTATGTTTCTCCAAGGTAAGCACTTGGAGTAAGTTGAGTAAGATCCCCAGATGCAGGTTAAGAGAAAGAAGACTACTATAGGGAAAATAACCCAAACAACCTACTTGAGGTTGATACATAGTAGGTGATGCTACTTAAGGTAGTTAGAAAGTGTAGATACTGAAATAGTTTCTTCTTGAGGTAGCTAATTGATGTAGATACTGAAGTAGTGTTGCTACTTGAGGTAGGTAGGTAGTGTAGATACTGAAGTAGAGTTGCAACTTGAGGTAGGTAGGTTGTTACTGAGTAGAGTTTCTACTTGAGGTAGGAAGGTAATGTAGATACTGAAGTAGTGTTGCTACTTGAGGTATGTTATATAAAGATAGACCTATTTGGGTATCCAAAAGCATGGTATCGGGAAGGAGAAATCCAAGAGAGAAGGTCAATTCTGGCTGAAGTTAGGGGCAGGTGGCATGGTTTGTAGTCCAGAAGAAAGCATGAGTCACAAATGTCGGGTAGACAATTATAAATCAAGCATACTGTAGCAGGTTACCTTGGTGGGGGTCCGTAGTGCAGAGATGTTAGCTCACCCTTGCAGATAAACACAGCCCAAAGTGACCAGGTAAAAAGCCACCTGGGCTGTGAATCTGTGCACGGGGGCTGTCAGGAACAGGAACTGGATGCTTAGAATCAGACAAGGGCAGATCCAGAAGAGTAATCAGGAACAGCAAGCTGGGGTCACAAGCCATATCAGTCTGGTAATCTGGAAACAAACCACAGGAACAAAAATACAACAATGAACTGACCCAGCCCTCAAGGAGAGGCAGTGTTTTATACCCAGGTAATCAGCAGCTTAATTAACAAGCTGCCTCAGGTGTACTCTGAATGATAGGTGAAATCTGATAGCAGCAGTCCAGCCCCCGTGTGCTGCAGGAAAAGCAGACAATACAGGCTAGATTCACACTGATGGAACAGATTCAGCAATGGCTCAAAGGCAAGAAAGCAGGAACAGAGTACATAAGGACACTGGTTCAATTCCACCATGATCCGCCAGAGGGATGACCACGCCTGGCAGTCTGCCTAGACAGGGGCAGACCGTGACACATACAAGACACGAGATTCAGACAACTGAGCAAAGAGAGAAGGAAGTGCTTCAACATATAGTCCCTGATAGATGACATCAGTGTAAAGCTGAAGAAAGTGCCGTGTCACACTGTTGCACTCCAATTCAGAAGTGCCCACTGGGATGTAATGCGCTACTCACTAGGCCAGCACCAACACGAGCACTGGCACTACCTGAGTCTGAGACTCTACTGAGACTGAATGACAGATTCTTTGCAGGAAGACATAAATACATAATATATTCAAGACAGACAAAATGTACAACTTGATATACTTTAGATATACTTTAGATACTTGCACACACTCATTCCTATATCCTCAAGAACAAGAAAGACAAGAATATACTGAGGTACGGTGGTGCTGTAGATGTTGCTGTAAGCATTATCCTTTTTTTTCAAGTTACTGATTCTGAAGATAATAGGCCTATCTTATACTGTACTATACATGGGAGAGGATGATACAGCTTCTTAAATGTTGACACTAGCTACTAGTGCGTAGAAGCAGACAGGCAAAGACGTGAAGTTTGATTTGCTTGATTTAAGGAGTACCGTTGTTAGCCATTTCTACAGGGTGTGTGGGAGTGATTTATAGGAGACACTGAAAGTGACAGGTTAAATCAACCCAGTGGCCTACAAACTTGCTCTGTGCCCAAGCTACCATTTCCACCCTCAGTTCCACATTTCTCTTCTTAAAACTGTCATAGAAAACTAGTATTATGTAAGTCTTTTACTTACTTTGTGGTGGTGAATTAGAAATATAAACCTATGACGCTACACTGAAAACACAGGCAACTTCAGATACTGTGCAAAATATATTGAAACAGATATACCTGACTGCTGTATAAAGGAGTCCTTCCTAGGTAATTGCTTCTGTTAAACAGATTTAGGGCCGTATAGTCAAAAGAAAAGAAGGAATTCCAGGGCATATCAATTACACTATATGGGAGAACTAAAAATTCCCATTAATGTAAATGGATACTTTAACCTTTGAATGCTAGCATTCAACATTTTGAATTCACCACTTAAATCAGTTTTTTTGGAATTTTCCGTTCTCTCCTTGGTGCATCTGGTTTGTCATTTAATTCCTCACATTTCTTCTGAACATTCGGCCCTAAGAGTTATCCATTCCTATAGGTTTAGTTTCATTTTTAAAGGATCATTTAGGTGAATATTTACAGGATTTAGGGGTGTTTTTGGACTACAGACTTGCCAACAATGCTAAATGTCTACCAGTAGTTGCAAAGGAAATAAAATGTAATTTATAAAAATGGGCACTGAATCAAGTTTAAGCAGCATCTACACTAATCATTAGCAAGAGCTCACCTAGAATATACAGTGCAGTTGTGGGTATTGGTTTTAATTGCCACGTTTAAGAACTGGAAAAATACATAAAAAATGAATACAATTAATAAAGGGAATTAATTAAATGAAATATTCCTTAGAGGAGATCTCATCACAGAGGTGAGATAAACTCTACTTTCAGAGAAATTCTGCATTCCTACATTATTCTATGGAGCATTATTTTGAAATTGGGTGTTAGTGCATAAGATTCACAGAATAGCAAAGGAATTAAACTTCATAGTGAAATATAGTTTATATCTCATCTTTATTTCATTTTATAGCATCTCCCTTCAGCTTTTGTTGGATAGTAACCATCATCCTCAGATGGCCACTAGTAAGCTGATGATGATGATGGGAACTGTAGTGTACTAATAGCTGTACACTGAAGGCTGCACATGCCTGGATTAAAGGGAACATATTCTATAAGTGGGTAATAAAGTAGGTGGGGACATGGCCCTACTGGCACCCCTTTCCACGGTCTATCTATAATTTATCCTTGTATAAATAATTAAAAACTTAAACTGCTCTTTTTGTGTAGAGGCTGAAGGAATGGGTGGCAATAGAAAGTGACTCTAGTGACCCAATGAAGAGAGATCTGGTTGATAACATGATGCAAGTTACAAAAGACTTCATCGTCAAGCTTGGCGGAACCGTTGAAATGGCAGAACTTGGTGAACAAGAGGTACAACAGTCTTCATACTTCATAATAAAAATGCTTAGGTGTTTCATTTTTCTTACTGTAGTTTCAGTTTGAGAAAATCAAAGTACAGATTTCCTTAGCCCTTTGAGTGCCAGAGAGGTACCCAACCAGTGCTGTATCTTCGCCTAGGCCTAGGGCGGCACTTTACAGGGGGTGGCATAAAAAAGCCACCCCTACCCACCTGAATACTTGGCTTGTTCTCCCTGTTTAGCAGAGTGCACCTATTAGTGTCAAATGCGCATGTGTCAGGACTCTTCCTATAATCAGATCCTGGCGCATGTGCACATATGGGAGGGAGGGACGGGCAAGTTGGTCACTCAGCGGTGGAGCAGTGGAGCTATAAGCTAGGAGAGCTCACGTCCACTCTTCCTTTCTGGAGTCGGACTTGTCCCTGTGGAAGTTGGCAGAGGCTGTGGCGCACACGGCAAGGGCCACGACAGGCCTGAGAGCTAATTAAACCTTTTGGCTTTCTGAGCCTTTCTCACCCTTGCATGCCTTACGTCTAATTCATTTGTCTGCACCCTCCATATGTGACTACGTTATCACCTCAGAGTTTGCTTATTACATGCTGTAGTCCACTGTTGTGCCAAGTATATACTGATCAATTGACTGTAGTAATAAGTAGTAATATTGGTTCACCTCAGAATTTCTCCACTTCCTTGGGCATATGGCATGCTGTAAGCTTATTAGACAGTGAGAAAAAAAGATATTACCTACAGAATGCACTCCTAAAGAACCCCTAATGATCTTGTGATGAGAACAAGTGGAGAGATGGGGATTAAAAAGCATCTTTATTAAGTAATTTGTTAACTCCTTAAGGACCCATGACGGTCCTGGACCGTCATGGGTTGTTATACCCTTAAGAATCCATGATGGTCCTGGACCGTCATGGAATTCTGGGCTCCCCGTGTGGCTGCACGCCGTTCGGGGAGTCTGGAATCCGATTCCGAAAAAAAAAAAAAAAGGTCCCTGCTCCTTAATTGACTGCACCGTGCGTGTGCGGCCGGTCCTTAAGGGGTTAAAATAATAATAAAGAAAAACATGAACATAAAGTGAATATAAATTTAAAAAAACGGCGTTATGAAGTCTATAACACTGCCCTGCACTGTATCAATAGATCAGCAAATGACCTGGGAAAATAAGAAATTGAATAATGGACTGGATTGAATAATGGCCTGGAAAAGGACAGTCCTGGATAATGAAAATAGTGAGGGCAACTGCCCATTATTCAATCCAGTCCATTATTCAATTTCTTATTTTCACAGGTCATTTGCTGATCCATCGATACAGTGTAGGGCAGTGTTATAGACTTCCTAACACGGCTTTTATTATTTATAGTCACTTTATTTGTGTTCAGATTTTCTTTATTACCTAATAAAGATGCTTTTTTAATACCCATCTCTCCACTTGTTCAAATCACAAAACCATGCAGGATTCTTTAGGATTTCATTCTGTAGGTAATGTCTTCTTTCTCTATCTAATAAGCTTACAGCATGCCATATGTCCAAGGAAGTGGAGAAATTCTGAGGCGAACCAATGCACCTATGAGAAAAATAAAACATCCAAGCTTTGCAATAAGCCAAGAGTCTCATTGCAGCCAGGGAATTTTTTAATTGAATAGATCTATGCTTGTATAGCCCTGGCCTACACAAGTTAGTTATAATCACTTTATTTTTGTTCATGTTTTTCTTTATTATTATTTAAACAATTACTTAATAAAGATGCTTTTTAATTTTTAATCCCCATCTCTCCACTAGTTCACAACATCACAAGACCATTAGGGTTCTTAAAGAGTGCATTCTGTAGGTAACATATGTTTCTCTGTCTATGGGGATACATGTTTTTAGTCTACATGGATTGGCATTGTAGTCTGGTTTAGAGTTTGAGGGCTTCACTTTATCCACCCTGCTGAATAATGAGTGTATGTTTGTGTCTGTGGGAATAAATGTGTATAGGAGTGTATGTATATGAGTGAGTATGTTTATGTGAGTGTGTGAGTGTGTATGTATGTGAGTATGTGAGTGTATGTGTGTATATCAATAGACAGAGAGGAAGAGGTGGAGCTCAAAGAGGAAAAGGTGGAGCCTAAAGAGAAAAGAGTGGGGTTTAGAGGAAGGGTGGATAATTAACAGGAAGAGGTGTGGTCTGGATAGGAAGGGGTGGGGCAAATGAAGATTTGGGGGGTGCATGAATTTAGTCAGGCCTAGGGCAGCACAAAACTTAAATATACCATTGTACCCAACACATTGCTTTTCAATGCGTTGGGTACTTCTCTGGCTTTCGAAGGGTTAAAGGGACTTAATCACCTAAAAACACATTTGAAATTGATTTTAAAAGCACCTATATGTTGTGTTGGCCCTTTTTTTATTTCGAAAACTAGTTTTTGAGTTATTTAGCATTATAAATTATGCTAACAAAAGCTTGCTGTGCAGGTACTTCCTGTTTTAGCTCTACATTTTCTACCCCACTGCCTGACACTATCAGCAATCCATTTCCCACCTCCCTAGCACTGAAAGGGTTATGTGTCTGCGATTGGGGGGAGGTAATGTAACGCATAAGTCAAGAAGTGTCTGCACAACACACCTTAATTATTATAATCTATGATGCTATATAACTCAAAAACTAGGTATTTTTTTAACCTTTTGAGTGCCAGAGTGGTAGACAACACATTGCTTTACAATGCATTGCGTACCCTTATGGCACTCAAAGGGTTAAATGCCAAATGGCTAATACAACTCATAGGTGATATACATACCTGGGAACTCTCCGGTTTTGCCCCGGAGACTCCGGAATTCAAACTGAATTACCGGGTCTCCGGGGCAATGTGTGAATCTCCGGGTGGGCAGAGTCCTCCCACTCCCCGGCCTCTTACCTTCATTTTGCAGGGTTTTTTTTGTCCCGCCCCCCCCTCGACTAAGCCCCGCCCCTTTTATGATGCGAATCGCGTCATTTTCCTCCCCGGTCGGCACTGACAGGGTTACCCTCCGGGTAGCCCTGCGTCAAAAGTTCCCAGGTATGGTAATATAACAGCATTCAAAGTGATAAGATCTGACTGCTACATTTATCATTTCTAATCTTATATTGATGTTTAGCTTTCATCTGGACAAAAAATCCCTCTGCCTCCAGTTATTCTCGCAGAAATTGGAAATGACAAAAATAAACCTACAGTCTGTTTCTATGGACATATGGATGTTCAACCAGCAAAGAAGACTGATGGATGGCTAACAGAGCCTTACACCCTTGTAGAGAAGGACGGTAAGCCTTATGTGGGCATCTGCAAGGGATGATTAACACCGTGAATGCTAGACAGGTCTCCAGTATATTGTAAAGCATTGCACTGGAGACCTTCTCTGGCATTCAATGGGCCTTATGTATAACCCTTAGAGTGCCAGAGGGGTACACAACGCATTGCTATGCAATGCGTTGTGTACCCCTCTGGCACTCAAAGGTTAATAAAAGCAATCTGGAACAATTACGGGTCAAACCCTCTGCACAATAGGGAAGCACTGACAATTGCCTTTGATTTAACTTGAGCTTTTAACCCTTTGAATGCTAAAGTGGTCTTCAATGCATTGCATAGAAGTGTTAGTGACCTTTCTGGTATTTACAGTGTCAAAAGGTCCCCTTTAAATGAATGTGAATCTTGGGACTCTAGTTTATTTTTCTTCTGTGGCACAGCTGGTTTACCCTAGAATTGCCTCTCTTTGCTTTTACACATATGGGCAAAATGACTAAATAAATGAGCCTAAGATAACTGTATCTGTGAAACCATGATCATTTAACTCAATGGTGATGTGTGGGCAAATTATAAAGTAGGTGGCCTCCTCAGTCCCTTAGATACTAAAGATGTATCAAAGGGTTAAATAACTACCATTGTCTCCTGTTACTACAATGTTATCTTGCACATGGTTTCCAACACATTGTATCACAATATGTTTGGGACCTCTAAAATTCTTAGGATTAAATGACCCATTTAAATCACCCCCCCCCCCATGGTGCAGTTGTTTTGCTCCAGAATTTCTCATATTTTGCATGCTGCATAAGGACCTCAGCTTTCTCACCAAGGGGAGGGGGTCCACCCATGTGCCCTGAACAACTTCCCACATTGCTTTCTTGCAGTGGTTCCCTGAGTGAAGCCCTAGGGTACAAGGGGTTCCCTGGAGCAAAATTTAGTAATGACGGACATGGCTGGGGTAACAGAAAGTGTATATGTGGTTCTGTGACTACCAATTGAAGTGTGGAGGATAAAAACATTTTGCATAGTGAAATTGTTTTTGTTGGAGTTCTGTTTTAACCCTTTGAGTGTGCTAGGAACCCCATCTGACATTCACATGGATAATATGCACTACAATGTAGCCTCCTGAGAATGACCATAAATACCAGGTAACTGTTATCTGATAATGTATGATAAAAATAGAGGTGATAAAGCAGAGATACCTTCCCCAGTGATGTCACTTCTCCAATTTGTATGTTATTCTATGGAGCCTCTGCACTAAGATCTCACCAACTTTGGAGAACTTAGTGCATTGGCTCCATAGAATAACATAGGAATTGGGGAAGTGACATCACTGGAGAAGTCATCTCTGCTTTATCACCTCTTTATCACATCTTAGTGCATAACTCACAATGAGAACTTGTCAGTGGTCTCCTGTTATAATGACATTTTGCAATTAGCAATATTTGTAAATCGTGCATTGAAATTTTGACCTGAGCACTGCTGAACCACATTGATATCCACAGTTTAAATAACATATTCTGCCTGTATTTCCTTTCATTCTTCAGGCAATCTGTATGGCAGAGGTACCTCTGATGACAAAGGACAAGTCCTGGCATTGTTACATGCAGTGGAATCTGTTATTACAATTGTATGTATATATTCGCTTTTTGAAAAAGTTCAAAGGAAATACGAGAAACGTGCTGAGTATTCCAAAATGTTTTATAAATTGTATAGTCATTGGGCATGACTAACCTCATCTTGTACAGTACAATGCATTATTTCAAGAATGTATATATAATGAGGGAAATTTTTACCTCTTTTAAATCTCTGCTTAACCTCTTCTCATTTATCTTAAATTGAACTGTAAGTTTGTATAACTTAAATGGTCAGTATAGTGTTTTTGTAATTATATTTTAAAGCTTCCCCCACTCTCCCCTTATCCTGATGTCACTATTCATCCTTCTCCTGAGAAAGCCGGTCCGAATGAGGGATATTATTATGCAACCATAAGGAAAACCCTGCCCTTGTTGAGATCTCTCCGGAATTTAGAGCTGAGGGAAAAATGACATGGGGAAATGGGGCGAGAGGGGGAATCTTTAAAAATATAATTTAAAAAAAACTATACCGATATAAACATTGCCAATGGTACGGAGCATTTTAAAAAGTTTAAGGAATAATCTGATCTTCGTTTATATTGTGCCATTACTAACCCTTTAATTAAAAAACCTACGTATCATGTTAGTCAAAATACAAATAGATACAGAATTTAGAAGATATTATTACTTTTATTTCTGGAAAGGGATCTTTCTATGAAGCACTGTATGCTAATTAAGCTCTCATTGCAGTCCAGACCTTAAGTATCATAAGTTGCTACAATGAAAAGGACTTTCACTTTCCAGAAATAAAAGGATCTCAATCTCCCATGTATCTGCTGTTTATTTGTTTGGGCTAAAATGATGCAGTCAATTTTCAAATAATGAGAATCAAATTCAAGGTGACCGGTCCACTTTAACAAGCTATGCAATGTAAAAAAAATTCTTATCAGATCTTTTTGTCACAGCTACAGTGCTTGGTTTTAAAACTGTAAACTAAAAATAATACTTAAACTTTTTGGATGATTGATGGTCAAACACATCTGAAAAACAACCTAGTATAGTGTCATTCCTAACACTGTCAGCATGAAGAACATTTAAGGGATATTAATGTTTCACAAAAACAGCAGCTCCAATTAATCTTCATAGTTTTTGGGCCATGGAGAGTGTTATTTTAATACTGTCAGAGTGTTAGGGACCAGGAACCAGACATGACACAAAAAGGTAAAATGCAATACACCTTTATTAGTTCAACAAAAACAGAAGCATGATCCAAGAGCATAAACCAAAAGACACGCCAGGGTCAGGAATCAAGACAGGTAATCAACCAGAAGTCTGTGATGTCAGGAACAAGCTGAGGTTCAGAAGCACAGAAGTCAGCGAAGTCTGGAACAAGCTGATGGTCTGGAACAACGCAAACAGGAACGCAGGAAAAGTCCACAGCAGGTAGCAGCAACAGGTTAGCAAACAAACACAAGGACAATGAGGAAGTGAGGCATGTTGCTATAAATACCCTGAGAGGGTTGGCTGAGAACAGTCAGGTGAGTAATCAGAGAGATCAGCTGATACAGCCAGAGCCAGAAACTCAGAAGACAGCAGCAGTGGATAGCAGAACACTAGATTAGTTCAGACAGCAGAATCAATAGGCACAATGGGAGCAGCTCAGCAAAACCTTGACAGTACCCCCCCTCAACGACCCCCCCCACAGGGCAGGACCAGGTTTATGGGGAAAGCATGCATGGAAAGCACAGAGGAGGGCTGGGGCATGCACATTTGCAGCTGGAACTCATGAGCGCTCCTCAGGACTGTAACCCTTCCAATGGACCAAATATTGAAGACTCCCTCAGAACCTACAAGAGTCAACTATGGATCGGACCACATACTTCTCATGGCCGTCAACAGGCACAGAATGAAGTCGAGGAGTGACCGTAGTGAAATGATTATATACCAGAGGTTTCAGCAGCGAGACATTAAAACACATTTGTATCTGCATACTGGGAGGAAGGTCTAGGGCATAAGCCACATGGTTCACACGTCGGAGGATATGGAAAGGCCCCACAAAATGGGGAGCCAGTTTCTGAGAGGGCACTCGGAGGTGAAGATTTCTGTAGGACAACCAGACCCTCTCCCCAACCTGGTAGGAGGGTGCGGGTAGGCTCCTTGGATTGTTGTGAGTGTCGCAACAACTCTTGGACCTTCACCCATATGGAACAATTCACTGGAGATGATCCTCCAATGCCGGCATCCCCTGGGGAGCGAACAATTCTGGAATCATGGAAGGTAGATACCCATGATTCACCATGAAAGGGGAGAGACGGGTAGAAGCTGGGACAGCACTGTTATGAGCAAACTCCACCCAAGGTAGCAGGTCCGACCAATTGTTCTGACTGTCAGAGATGTAACACAGCAGGAATTGCTCCAAGGCCTGATTAGCCCTTTCTGCTGCCCCATTCGATTGCAGGTGATAGGTCGAGGAGAAGGAGAGTTGGATAACTAGTTGCGCACAGGCCTTCCAGAATCTCGAGACAACCTGGCTACCCCGGTCAGAAACTATGACTTTGGGAACCACGTGTAGCCGATAGACCTCTTTGACAAAGACCGTAGCCAACTTTTTAGCGGATGGAACTTTTTTGAATGGTAAGCAATGAATCATCTTAGAAAATCGGTCAACGACCATGAGGATGACAGTATGACCATTAGACAAAGGGAGGTCGACTATGAAGTCCATGGCAAGGTGTGACCATGGCTTCTCCCCATTGGGTATGGGTTGGAGAAGGCCCACTGGCAGGTGATGGGGTGATTTGGTCTGCACACAGACTGGACAGGCAGCAACAAAGGCAGCAACATCTTTGCTGAGTTCTGGCCACCAGAAAAGATGGGAAACCGATCAGAGGAGCTGGTTCTTTCTGGGTTAACCTGCGGATTTAGTCTTATGGTAGGTTGCAAGCACCTTGGTATGGAGGTCAGTAGGTACTCCAGAGGGAGTCTCAGCAGGTGCATCTACTTGGGCAGCCCGTATTTTCTCCATAAGGGAAGATGTTATGCTGGTACGTATGGTGGCCAGTACTTTGTCCTGAGGTATAATAGGACAAGGAGGACATTTTTAGTTCCTGGCAGGTACGATACCACATAATTAAAACAAGACAAAAATAAGGCCCATCTGGCCTGTCTTGGAGACAAGCGCTTAGCTTCAGACAAGTAGGTAAGGTTTTCATGATCCATGAGGATTAGGACTGGCATGGAAGGTCCCTCGAGCAAACACCTCCAGTCTTTGAGAGCCAGTATTATCGCCAGAAGCTCTTGATCGCCAATCTGATAATTGCACTCTGCAGGACTTAGCTTTTTTGAGAAATACTCACATGGGTGCAACTGTCTCTCAGGAGTAGGACGTTGAGACAGGAAGGCACCTACTCCTGTCTCAGACACATCGACCTCAAGTTTGAATGGAAGCTCTGTTTTCGGGTGCGGCTAAAGCAGCTTTTAGTGACGCAAATGTCCTGATGGCTTCCGGGGGCCGGTGAGTAGAGTTACTGTCTTTTTTGGTCATGTCGGTAAAGGGTTTTACAATAGAGGAAAAATTGCGGGTAAATTTCCTATAGTAGTTCGCAAACCCGAGGAAACGTTGAAGGGAGCGGAGACCTACGGGTTGCGGCCACTCGAGAATAGACGAGAGTTTTTCAGGGACCATAGTGAAACCGACCTCTGAAATTACGTACCCCAAACAGGTGACCTGTTTGCGGTGGAACTCACACTTCTCTAATTTGCAGAATAGGTTATTTTCTCTTAATCTTTGCAGGACTCGGTTTACATCTGTGTGGTGGCTTTCCATGGAGGACGAATGGATCAGAATGTCGTCTAAGTACACCACCACTGACTGTTGGAGCATGTCCCGGAGGACATCATTCAAGAATTCTTGGAAAACTGAAGGAGCATTGCAGAGACCAGAGGGCATTACGAGGTATTCGTAATGCCTGCTCCTGGTGTTAAAAGTGTTTTTTACATTCATGGCCCTCCTTTATCCGTACCAGTTTATACGCCCCTAGCAGGTCAATCTTAGTGAATACCTTAGACACTTTCAGTCGATCGAATATCTCAGTAACCAGTGGAATAGGGTAGGCATTCTTAACCGTGACATGATTGAGCCCCCTGTAGTCAAATCCAGGGCTCAGTTCACCACTGTTTTTCTTCACGGAGAAGAATCCGGCCCCGGCAGGAGAGGAGAACTTGTGGATGAACCCCCGGGACAGCGCATCTGCAACATACTCTTCCATGGCCTTATTCTTCGCGACAGAAAGAGGGTAGATTCGACCTCGAGGAGGTATGGCACCCGGTTGTAGTTCAATGGTACAATCGTATGGCCGTGAGGAGGGAGCTCACCAGCCCAGCCCTTATCGAATACATCACAGAACTCTTGGTACTCGTCAGGCAGCAAAAAGACCGAGGATGTGGTTAGCACCCTCCCCACTTTTACTAGGCATGTCTTTGAACAGTTGGGTAACCATGCCATGACTTCAGCCCTTGCCCAGTCGACCGTGGGATTGTGTTTGCGCAACCATAGATAACCCAGGATAACAGGATAGTAAGGAGAGTGGATCACCTAGAATTGTAAGGTTTCGTGATGGAGAGCCCCTACAGCCATAGACAAAGGAACAGTTTTGTGGGTGAACTGTGGCAGCTGTAGGGGTCTACCATCAATCATCTCAAGGGCAAGTGGAGTGGTACGGAGCTGCAGTGGAATGGAGTGCTTCTGGACGAAGTCATTGTCAACAAAAGCCCCACTGCACCGGAGTCAATAAGTGCCTCTGAAGTAATGGAACTTTTGCCCCAAGAAAGCCCAGTGGAGACTAGTGGTTTATCAGTATGAATATCCGGGGACGCTGAGACGCCACCTAAGGTCTGCCCCCTATAAGACCTTAGATGTGGTCTTCCCTGATGTGTAGGACAATTTCGCAGTAGATGCCCTGCCTTACCGCAGTAAAACCCAGGCCCCCCTCCTCCTCAAGGCCTTTTCCACAACTGAAAGGCGAGTGAACCCAATCTGCATGGGCTCCAAATTGCCTGAGGTTTGGAGACTAGGAGGTTTGGGAGGAGAGGGAGGTATGGGTTGGGACAAAAGACTTGGAGTTAAACCGATGGGATGTCTCCGCGGGCGCTCCCTAAAGGAAGGTCTCTCATGGATTCAGGAGTCAATCAGATTACAGTATGAGACCAGTTCCTCTAAATCACTGGGAAGGTCCCCGGCTGCAATCTCATCTTTAACTGTATCCGAAAGCCCATTAGAGAAAGCAGCCAAAAGAGCCTCATTATTCCAACCAACCTCGGCTGCCAGAGTACAAAATTCTATGGCATAATCGGAAACCGTCCTAGTACCCTGCTGGATGGACGTTAGGTGCTTGGCAGCTGAGGTGGAGTGGCCCGGTATATCAAGTACTCTTTTAAAGGATGCCATAAACTCAGGGTAATTGTATACAATGGGTTTCTGCATCTCCCAAAGGGGAGTGACCCAAGCCAAGGCCCTGTCAGAGAGTAAGTAAATCACGAGGCCCACCTTACTCCTATCAGACTGGAGTAGACTATGGTACCATCTCCAGATAGATGCCAACTTGGTTTGGAAAACCTCTGCATTGGTTAGAGTTGCCCCCATAATGCTGGGGGAGCGGGGCAGACCCTGTCATACCTCTCGCAACAGTGGAATCACCATTGTCAGCCAGAGCGGGAGCAGCAGCAGCTATAGGGTCAGCCTGCGCAGAAGACCGATGAGGCTGTGGAACCAGATGCTCAGTACGGAGCGACAAAGCCTGGAGGGCTGCAGCAAGCTGGTCCATGCTCTGGTCTACCTGGTCCAGCCTGAAAAAAATATTCAGCGGATTGCCTGTGTCTCCTGAGTTCATGGTCCTTGTGTACTGTTAGGGACCAGGAACCAGACAGGACACAAACATGTAAAATGCAATACACCTTTATTAGTGCAACAAAAACAGAAGCATAAACCAAAAGACACGCCAGGGTCATGAATCAAGACAGGTAATCAGCTGGGCCGGAGTCAGAAAACAGAAGTCTGCGATGTCAGGAACAAGCCGAGGGTCAGAAGCACAGAAGTCAGGGAAGTCTGGAACAAGCCGATGGTCTGGAACACAGCAAACAGGAACACAGGAAAAGTCCCCAGCAGCAACAGGTCAGCAAACAAACACAAGGACAATGAGGAAGTGAGCCAAGCTGCTATAAATACCCTGAGAGGGTTGGCTGAGAATAGTCAGGTGAGTAATCAGAGAGATCAGCTGATACAGACAGAGCCAGAAAATCAGAAGAAAGCAGCAGTGGATAGCAAAACACTAGATTAGCTTTGACAGCAGAATCAATAGGCAGAATGGGAGCAGCTCAGCAAAACCTAGATACAGAACTGTAGTTCAAGAGTAATTGAATGATAAAGTATCCCTCTCCCGCCCCTTTTACCTAGTGTAAGCCACCTCCCATCAGATGTGGAATTTGATCCACAGACCAGACAGCTCACAGCAGGGGACAATCTTCTTAGTGTGAGAACAATGAAAGCCCTGGCCCCCTTGACAGGTTTTTCAGGTTTTTTTCCCTTATGAAAATTGTAGATTGTCCCTCTCTGCTATCCACCTGGACACCACCTTATTGATCTGAGCTGAGCAGTGTCACATCAGTAAAAGGGGTGGGAGAGGAATACTTTATCATTCAATTACTCTTGAATTACAACTGATAGTATTGAAATAACACTCTCCATGGCCCAAATACTATGAAGATTAATTGGACTGCTTTTATTGTGAAACATTACTATCTCTTTAATAAATCATGAGCTCTATATTAAGTTCAAATAATAATTTTGCTTTCCTCCACAAAAATTGTAGTCCCATATCCCATAATCAGGACCAGATTTACTCATAACGTATTTCTACGTGTCATACGGTGGCTAATTGAATGTGACGCCAGATGCCAAGGAGCATCTTTTTGGTTGAGTGGTTCAAACAAACTAAGTGCTTGTTGATCCCATCATGCAACAGTTTAGAGCAAGGGTGGACAACCTGCAGGACTATGGGGGGAATGTTGTGCACCAAGGTAAGATGAAGCTGAGAGAGACTTGCCAGTCGGGAAACCTTACAATTCCTATGTTATTCTATAGAGCCAAGTTTTCACATTGTAAAGATATTAGTGAATGGGCTATATAGAATTATATAGGAATTGGTGACTTTTTATCACTGGGGGGTTTCTTACTTTTAACTCACCTTAGTGCATTTCTTCCCAGTTCTTGTTTGACTACAACTCCCATTGTCCTGACTTTAGAAGCTGAGGATAACTGGCGTGTAGTTCAAAAAAACCTGTAGAATACCAGTTGTACATCACTGGATTGGTAAGAACATGAGCTCTAAGTGTCTCATAGAGTTAGTGGGGTCACTACCCTAGTGTCCCTCCCCTTGCCACTGTCTATGTGGGACATCTCAGTATATCTTGCAATTAGAGTTATGTAAACTCATAGACGTACAGTGCAACTTTTAAGTCTTATATTTTAGTAGTGGTAGTCAAGTGCCTCTAATTATAGGTTTCCATTAAATACATGCCAACTTTATGTTTTGCCAAAGTCAGACATGCTTGCAAAAAGAGAAAATAGGAAGTACAGTCATATGGGGGGACTTTTATGCATACAGTAAACACACACACGTTATGGAACTGAATTAACTTGATTTTTACACCTGCACTATAGTTGGGCTTTCTCAGTGTATATTTATGAAGCATTGTTTAATTATATTATTAACATACTTATTGTATCATTCTATGTTCTTGACAGGGTCTTCCAGTAAACGTGAAGCTTTTCATTGAGGGAATGGAAGAGGTGGGATCCAATGGACTGGACAAACTTGTTGAGGAGAAAAAGGACACTTTTTTCTCCAATGTAGATTACATTGTTGTCACAGATACCCCATGGCTTAGCAAGAAGCCAGGGATCACTTATGGAGCAAGAGGCAATTGCTACTTTACCATAGAGGTACATTTTTTTTCATTAGCATAACTTCTTATAAACGAAATAATTATTAGGTGTTGAAAGCTTGTTATTTTATGATTTTTGAAGAAACTCAAGGTCTGATATACTTTAATGCAGAACTGAGTTTCATGTATATCTCATATCAGTACACCCAGACATTAGCTCTGCCTTCCTAATCAAACTATATATTTCTAAAATCAATTTGTGATCTGGTCAGCGGGTGGTGATGCTGCTGACTATAGAGAGTTTTGGATGGAGACTAAATACTCTCAATACATAGCAATTTAAAAAATGTAATTTTGTGTTCTGGTCATAGGTTTGTGCTGTAACAAAGTCTTTGAATTAAACATGTCCTAACAGAGGGAAAACCATTATTTTACTTATCAAGAAAAGACCTGTAAAATATTATATATATATATATATATATATATATGTATATACACACACATACCTTGGAACTGTCAGGTTTTTTACCCAAATCTCAGAGTGAAGGGCCAAAATCTCTGGGTGAGAGAGTCCTGTGTTTCCTTCTATATGGTCAGCACAAATGAGCTGCTCATTTAGGGCTCAATCCAAATGTTGGAGTTAAAACCAACGTGAAGAAAAAAACTGCCTTAGTGAGTTAACCAAGACTGGGTAACGTGAGATTTAAATCTTCCTTACCCAGAAAGGCTAACGAGTGATGACTAACAAAATACACGTTCACCTTAAACCTGCGTCGCATAGAAAATCTTACCTAAAAACACACAAAAAAAACGTTACCTAGCGCCACAGCCAATCACAGCACCCCAAAGTATCAAGTTTAGTCAGGAAACCCAAAATAACAGACGCAACTTTGTCTGTGTTCCATGAGCTAGATCACAGGACCCAGGAATGGAGGCTAGAGAAAGAGAGACAGGTAGGAGTCCTTGAGTAAATGTTGCAGTTTAACTCTGTTTTCTCTCTCTCTCTCTCTTTTGTTTTCCTCTACGGTGGTTTTCTACTCTGAGGTGTGTGATTTCTGTCGGTAAATGTTGCAATTTATGTCCTGTTTTGTTGCAATTTAACTCATGTTTTATCTCTAACTCTCTGTTTTGTTTTCCTCAACGGTGGTTTTTACTCTGAGTTTTGTGGTGTACGGCTAAAAAACATGGGTGTTAGATTTCTGTTGGTAAATGTTGCAATTTAACTCACGTTATCCCTAACTCAAACATTTGAATGGCTCTGGGGTTAGCTTTAACATTGTCCTCAATGGGCGATATTTTGATCTTTTGGCGACGAGTGTTGTGTTTTTAAAACTGCAGTTATTTCTTGCTTGTGGGAATATTTGCATCATATACTTGACTTAACCCTTTAAGGACCGTGTAAATCTGAGGTCGTTTTCCCTTAAGGACCGGAGCAATGCTGACCTTTTTGACTATGTCTTTGTTCAACAGTGTTTTCTCTCTTAGGCTTTTATTCCACCCCCATAAATTATATACTGTTTTTTTAAGCACAGATAGGGCTTTCTTTTGATACCCTACTTATATGGATAACCCACCATTTACTTTGTTAAAATTAAAAAAAAGGTAAAAAAAAAAAAATGTAAAACAAAACACCATTTTTGTTTTTTCTCTTGGGATCAATAGGGCACAAAGGGTTAAATGGCAACTGCATGAAAGGTATGACCGGTCAGTCATATCTACAAAATGTGCAGTTTAAAGTGGCCACTGTCCCCCCCGGGTGAAAATCCCCATGTCCCTTTTTCCCACCCTATTTTGTCACTTTTTTATCCCTGACATTTGGCGGTGTCCACAACAATCACACTTCCAAAATTGTTTAATGAGATCTTTTTTTTTTTTTTTTTTTTTACAAAAAGGATCATTGCAGGTCAGAAATTGACCTGCATTTAGCAAGCCTCCAGCACCAGCAGTGCAGGGGTTAATACCCCCAGCTGCTGTATTTTCCCTTACTTTGATAGCAAGGGAGACAGAGGCAGAAGAGACATGCAGAGACAGCATGCTTTCTGTACTGCATCTGTCTCTCACAATGCCGGTACATGTGATCGCTGCTACGGCGATCATATGAATCACCACAAAAAGAAGGGCTGAGACTGAACGCCCCTGTCTCGGATCGTTCAGTCTCAGCCTGGAATTAATTATAGCAGCGTGCACGGAGGCACGCTGCTATAATTTAAGCCATGACAGTCCTGGACCGTCATGGGTCCTTAAGGGGATAACAACCCATGACGGTCCAGGACAGTCATGGGTCCTTAAGGGGTTAAAAAAACACCGTCGCCAGTTTTTTTTGCCGACGACAACATTTGGATTGAGCCCTTAGTGTCTAAATTAGTGACCTTTGTACCAGAAAGGTAGAGGGAGTAGTCCTGCTGGTATCATGAGTGTTTAAGAAGTGATATCTCTGTACTGTGGCATGTAAAAGGTTCCTTAAAGGGACAGTAATGTTTCATAATAAAAGCAGCTCCAATTATTCTTCATAATATTTGGCCCATGGAGAGTGTTATTTTAATACTGTCAGAGTTGTAGTTTAAGGGTAATTAAATGATAAAATATCCCCCTCCCACCCCTTTTACTGATGTAATGCTGCTCAGCTCAGAGCAGCAGGGTGGTGTCCAAGTGGATTGCAGAGAGGGACAATCTTCAATTAGCATAAGGGAAAAACCTGCCAATGGGGGCAGAGCTTTAATTGTTCTCACAGTAAGAAGATTGTCTCTTGCTGTGAGCTGTCTGGTCTCTGGACCAGATTCCACATCTGAGGGGAGGCAGCTTACACTAGGCAAAAGGGGAGGGAGGGGGATACTTTTTCATTCAATTACTCTTGAAATACAACTCTGACAGTATTGAAATAACACTCTCTATGGCTCAAATACTATGAAGATTAATTAGATTAATTAGAAAACATTACTATCCCTTTAATGACTGATTGAATCACCTCTGGGTTCTAGCAAACACTGACATAGAATATAAAAAGGTCAATCGTTCAAAGATCTCAGGGTGACTAATTTAAAAAGTCCACAGGTATGAATATATATTTATTACTGATTAAATGTTAGAAAAAGGTATATGCAAACAAATGGGCTTGGTATTCTTAGCTCCCATAGTAGTAAAACTGTAGTTCTACTAGTATGGTGATTAAACGCTGTGATTTTATTATAGGTACAAGGTGCAAGGCGAGATCTTCACTCTGGGGGCTTTGGAGGAACAGTTCATGAGGCTATGAGTGACCTGATATTTTTACTAAGTAATATCAACACTACATTTTTATGTTAAATGAGAATACCATATGTGGCAAAATATACACACAGTTTCTGGTTTTCAACCACTGGCCTAAGAATACAAACTTCTTAACCCCTTAAGGACCGGGAAAATCTGATGTCGTTTTCCCTTAAGGACCGGAGCAATTTTGACTTTTTTGACTATGTCTTTTTTCAACCATATTTTTTCTTTAATTCCTTTTGTGCACCCACACAAATTATATACTGTTTTTTTAAGCACAAGTAGGGCTTTCTTTTGATACCACAATTATATGAATACCTCATTGCTTAATTTGATTAAAATAGAAAAAAAGAGGAAAAAAATAAAAAAACAACAACATTTTACTTACATTTTTCTGTCAGGATTTGCATACTATTACTTAATGACAAAAAAATACCCCTAAATATATTCATTTGCTTCTCCTGAATATAACAATACCCCATATGCCTAGTATTTCAATCCCTTCCTCACATTTACAAGGTAAATATTACAAGATGGATGCCATTATTTCCAACTTGTAATTTCTCAACAATTGGCATGTGAGCATCATAGCTTAGCTGACGGTGCCAGAACCAAAAATGTCCCACAAAGGTATATGTTTCTGAAAACTACACAACATAAAGTAAATAATCAGGAGAATTTTGGAGTTTTTCATGCAGCTATTTTTCCAGAAAAAAATTTCAAAATTGTGGTAATATTTTGTTTTTTTGCAGTTTTCACACTTACATTTCAATACTACTGTTGATATCAAGCACATGATAGGTGAAGAGTTTTAAAAATGCATTGTTTAGTGTTCAGCTCCTTCTTCTGAGTACGGAAATACCCCATATGCATAGGTTTCTCAAGGTTTGGGAGAGCTACGGGGCCCAAATTGGAACATGCGCGTTTCCAGTTTCACACTTTGAATTTTCACAGCTTGCATCACTGGTGCCATGTCTCATTTGGGGCTGTGTAACAGTGCTCCACTCTAAGATTTCCCCCCAAAAGTATATATTTTTGGAAAGTAGACACCCCAGGCTTTCATTTTATGTATGTTTTCAATTTTTTTACGCAGCCATTTTACCACCAATCGCTCGTAAATCTTGACGTAAGTTAAAAAAACAGCGTTTTTCACACTTGCACTTCAATGTTGATGTGAATTTCAAGCACAGGATAGGTGAAGATTTTTAAAAATGCATTGTTTAGTGTTCAGCTCCTTCTTCTGAGTACGGCAATACCCCATATGCATAGGTTAATCAAGGTTTGGGAGAGCTACGGGGCCCAAATTGGAACATGCGCGTTTCCGGTTTCACACTTTGAATTTTCACAGCTTGCATCACTGCTGCCATGTCTCATTTGGGGCTGCGTAACAGTGCTCAACTCTAAGATTTCCCCCCAAAAGTGTATATGTTTGGAAAGTAGACACCCCAGGCTTTCATTTTATGTAAGTTTTCAAATTTTTTACGCAGCCATTTTACCACCAATCGCTCGTAAATCTTGATGTAAGTTAAAAAAACAGCGTTTTTCACACTTGCACTTCAATGTTGATGTGAATTTCAAGCACATGATAGGTGAAGATTTTTAAAAATGCATTGTTTAGTGTTCAGCTCCTTCTTCTGAGTACGGCAATACCCCATATGCATAGGTTATTCAAGGTTTGGGAGAGCTACGGGGCCCAAATTGGAACATGCGCGTTTCCGGTTTCACACTTTGAATTTTCACAGCTTGCATCACTGCTGCCATGTCTCATTTGGGGCTGCGTAACAGTGCTCCACTTTAAGATTTCCCCCCAAAAGTGTATATATTTGGAAAGTAGACACCCCAGGCTTTCATTTTATGTAAGTTTTCAAATTTTTTACGCAGCCATTTTACCACCAATCGCTCGTAAATCTTGATGTAAGTTAAAAAAACAGCGTTTTTCACACTTGCACTTCAATGTTGATGTGAATTTCAAGCACATGATAGGTGAAGATTTTTAAAAATGCATTGTTTAGTGTTCAGCTCCTTCTTCTGAGTACGGCAATACCCCATATGCATAGGTTATTCAAGGTTTGGGAGAGCTACGGGGCCCAAATTGGAACATGCGCGTTTCCGGTTTCACACTTTGAATTTTCACAGCTTGCATCACTGCTGCCATGTCTCATTTGGGGCTGCGTAACAGTGCTCCACTCTAAGATTTCCCCCCAAAAGTGTATATGTTTGGAAAGTAGACACCCCAGGCTTTCATTTTATGTAAGTTTTCAAATTTTTTACGCAGCCATTTTACCACCAATCGCTCGTAAATCTTGATGTAAGTTAAAAAAACAGCGTTTTTCACACTTGCACTTCAATGTTGATGTGAATTTCAAGCACATGATAGGTGAAGATTTTTAAAAATGCATTGTTTAGTGTTCAGCTCCTTCTTCTGAGTACGGCAATACCCCATATGCATAGGTTATTCAAGGTTTGGGAGAGCTACGGGGCCCAAATTGGAACATGCGCGTTTCCGGTTTCACACTTTGAATTTTCACAGCTTGCATCACTGCTGCCATGTCTCATTTGGGGCTGTGTAACAGTGCTCCACTCTAAGATTTCCCCCCAAAAGTGTGTATGTTTGGAAAGTAGACACCCCAGGCTTTCATTTTATGTAAGTTTTCACATTTTTTACGCAGCCATTTTACCACCAATCCTTCGTAAATCTTGATGTAAGTAAAAAATTCAGCGTTTTTCACACTTAGGTTTCAATGTTGGTGTGAATTTCAAGCACAGGATAGGTGAAGATTTTTAAAAATGCATTGTTTACTGTTCATCTCCTTCTTCTGAGTACGGCAATACCCCATATTCATAGGTTGCTCAAGATTTCTGGGAGTTACGGGGCCCAAATTGGAACATGCACGTTTCCAGTTTCACACTTTGAATTTTCACAGCTTGCATCACTGCTGCCATGTCTCATTTGGGGCTGTGTAACAGTGCTCCACTCTAAGATTTCCCCCCAAAAGTGTGTATGTTTGGAAAGTAGACACCCCAGGCTTTCATTTTATGTAAGTTTTCACATTTTTTACGCAGCCATTTTACCACCAATCCTTCGTAAATCTTGATGTAAGTAAAAAATTCAGCGTTTTTCACACTTAGGTTTCAATGTTGGTGTGAATTTCAAGCACAGGATAGGTGAAGATTTTTAAAAATGCATTGTTTACTGTTCATCTCCTTCTTCTGAGTACGGCAATACCCCATATTCATAGGTTGCTCAAGATTTCTGGGAGCTACGGGGCCCAAATTGGAACATGCACGTTTCCAGTTTCACACTTTGAATTTTCACAGCTTGCATCACTGGTGCCATGTCTCATTTGGGGCTGTGTAACAGTGCTCCACTCTAAGATTTCCCCCCAAAAGTATATATTTTTGGAAAGTAGACACCCCAGGCTTTCATTTTATGCATGTTTTCAATTTTTTTACGCAGCCATTTTACCACCAATCGCTCGTAAATCTTGACGTAAGTTAAAAAAATAGCGTTTTTCACACTTGCACTTCAATGTTGATGTGAATTTCAAGCACATGATAGGTGAAGATTTTTAAAACTGCATTGTTTAGTGTTCAGCTTCTTCTTCTGAGTACGGCAATACCCCATATGTATAGGTTTCTCAAGGTTTAGGGGAGATACGGGACCCAAATTGGAACAAATATTGAATTTTCATATCTTTCTTATCTGGTGCCATGTCTCATTTGGGGCTATGTTCCAGTGCTCCACTTTACGATTTTCCCCCAAAAGTGTATATTTTTGGAAAGTAGACACCCCAGGATTTCACTGTATGTATGTTTTCAAATTTTTTACTCAGCCATTTTACCACCAATCCCTCGTAAATCCTGATGCAAGTTAAAAAAATAGCGTTTTTCACACTTGCACTTCAATGTTGATGTGAATTTCAAGTACATGATAGGTGAAGATTTTTAAAACTGCATTGTTTAGTGTTCAGCTTCTTCTTCTGAGTACGGCAATACCCCATATGTATAGGTTTCTCAAGGTTTAGGGGAGATACGGGACCCAAATTGGAACAAATATTGAATTTTCATATCTTTCTTATCTGGTGCCATTTCTCATTTGGGGCTATGTTCCAGTGCTCCACTTTAAGATTTCCCCCCAAAAGTGTATATTGTTGAAAAGTAGACACCCCCAGCTTTCATTTTAGGCGTGTTTTCAATTTTTTTACACGGCCATTTTACCACCACTCTCTTGTAAATGTGACGTGAGTAAAAAAATCAGCGTTTTTCACACTTAGACTTCAATGTTGATGTGAATTTCAATTACAGAATAGGTGAAGATTTTTAAAACTGCATTGTTTAGCGTTCGGCTTCTTCTTCTGAGTACGGCAATACCCCATATGCATAGGTTTCTCAAGGTTTGGGGGAGATACGGGACCCAAATTGGAACATGTGTATTTCCAGGTTCACACTTTGAATTTTCACAGCTTGTGTTACTGGTGCCATGTCTCATTTGTCCTGTGTAACAGTGCTCCACTCTAAGATTTCCCCCCAAAAGTGTATATTTTTGGAAAGTAGATACCCCAAGCTTTCGTTTCAGGTGTGATTTCAAATTTTGTACACAGCCATTTTACCACTAATCCTGTGAAAACTTGACGTAAGTAAAAAAAAAAAATCAGCGTTTTTCACACTTACACTTCAATGTTGATGTGAATTTAAATTACAGAATAGGTGAAGATTTTATAAACTGGATTGATTAGTGTTCGGCTCCTTCTGAGTACAGCAATGCCCCATATACAACGGTTTGTCAGGGTTTGGGGGAGATACTGGGCCCAGTTAGAACATGTTAGTTTCCTTTTACAGACATGCCATTTTTACAGCTGGTGCCTTGTCTCATTTCGGACTGTTTGGCAATATTGCAATGAATGTTACCCCCAAAAGTATATGTTGTACAAGAGTAGACAACCCTGGCTTTCATTCTATTTGCATTCTTTCAATTTTTTCGCTGCCACTGTATCAGCAATCCCTCCCAAAACCTGCAGTAAGGCAGAGAAACACCATTTTTTCACACTTATATTTTAGTGTTGCTCTGTATTTCAATCAGATGATATTTGCAGATTTTTTAAGTGCTTTACTTTAGTGGTGAGTTACATCGTCTAAGTACGTCAATGCCCCATATGCATAGGTTTGTCAGGGTTTGGAGGAACTACTGGACCCAGTAGGGAACATGTGTGTTTCCATTATCAGAGATGGAAGTGCTTTGCTTCCCATTATATTTTGATAGTGTTAGATTTAAGGAGGGATGTGTTTTGAAAAATAAAAAAACAGGATATTTCAGGGGGGAAAAAGTGGCCAAATAATAAAATAAACTTCACAGCACTACTGCATTGTGCCTTCATGGTATTGCTTGAAGCAGTCTCCCATGCAGAGGCCAGGTTTAGAAGGGCAGTCAGGACAGTAAGTGGAGGTTTCTCTCCGTACTCCCTTGCTGTAGCAAACCCTGCAGCGCTTTTGTGGATTTTTCTTTTGGGGGGTTGGGGGGATTTTATAAATAAAATGTACTACTCCAGGTTTTGGGGGAATTATTTCTGTTGCCCCTTGAAGCAAAAATTGGGAGATAAGATGGAGCTGATACTGCAGAAAAGTAAGTTTTAGGGTGGGGTTTGCCAATTTAAAAATCAAAAATGAATTGTAAGCTGCAGTCTGCATCATGTAAATGGCAACCTTTTTGTACCATGCCCTACACTTTCGCATAGTGAGGTACGGCTGCATGAGTTGATCACACAGATCAACTCCCCCCATGTTCTTGTTGTAGTCTTTGATGCAGACTGGCTTTCTTAGTACCCCCCTCCTGCCACGAACAGACACTGCCACAGTTTTGTCCTCATGCATGGTGGACAGCATGTACACATCTTTTCTGTCCTTGAATTTAACTGCCAGCAGCTCTTGTTGGCATAAAGCTGAGGACATCCCGGTTTTAAGTTTTTTTTCTATCAGTTCTTTGGGCATCTCCCTGCAATTGCGCCTGACAGTGCCACAGGCCACGGTGTCAAAATAAAAAAGTGACTTAAATAAAAGGGGGCTGGTGTAATAATTGTCAACATATAAATGATATCCTTTATTTAACAAGGGGTAAATCAGATCCCAAACTATCTTCCCATTTATTCCCAGAAATTCGGGGCACCCAGGAGGATCAAGTTGGCTGTCCTTGCCCTCATAAATTCTAAAAGCCTGGGTGTAGCCTGTGGCACTTTCACACAATTTATAAAATTTTACACCAAATTTGGAACGCTTTGAGGGGATGTACTGTTTGAACCCTAACCTGCCTTTGTATTTCATTAGGGATTCATCTACACTAATTTCTTTTTGGGGAATATACACTTGGGCAAATGTTTTCTGTAAATGGGTTATTAGGGGCCGAATTTTGAACAGTCTGTCATACTGGGGGTGTTCTTTTGGGAGGCACAGGGTATTATCACTAAAGTGCATAAATCGCAAAATCATCTCGTATCTAGACCTGGTCATTGTTTTGGCGAATATAGGGGTATCATATATGGGGTTTTTACTCCAGTATGATCTAATACTTGGTTTTTTAACTATTCCCATTGTCATTGTAAGGGCCCAGAATTTCTTAAATTCTAAAATGTCGGTGGGATGCCATATTTCTTGCTTGGAAATGAATGCTGATGGGTTGGCGGCAATATATTGGTCTGCGTATAAATTTGTTTGCGACACAATTTCCCCCAAAATTTCTTCCCCCAAAAATAACTCAAAAAACTGAACATGGGTAAATCCTGCCACATCCACTTGAATTCCTGGGTTGCCTGTGAATTCAGGAATTTGTGGGCATAAATTGGCTGGTGATACCCATTCATCAGCAGGAGTGGCAGTACTTGTGGCAGGTCTTCGGGCAGTACTTGTGGCAGGTCTTGGGGCAGCTCTTGGGGCATTACTTAGGGCAGCTCTTGGGGCATTACTTAGGGTAGCTCTTGGTGCAGTTGCTGGGGCAGCTCTTGGTGCAGTTGTTGGGGCAGCTGTTGGGGCAGCTGTTGGGGCAGCTGTTGGGGCAGTGCGTCTTTTTTTCACAGAAGGCCCTGCGTCATCACTGCTAGAGCTCTCACTCTCAGAAAACTGAGTGACGTCAAAGTCTGACGCTGTGTCTGTGGCTTCAGAGTCAGACGCCAAATAAGAATACGCCTCTTCTAATGAATACCTCCTCTGCATCTTATACACCTACTCTAAACTAACTTCTATAACTAACTATACCTAAACTTAAATCTATCCCTAAGCCTTACCCTAACACGCGTAGTCCCTGAACCTACCCAACCCAACTACCTATCTAAACTAGCTTATAATATAGAATAAAGTTTTTAATAAAAGTTTTTTTTTTATTTTTTTTTTCCCTACACTACTCCTAAACTTAAATCTATCCCTAAGCCTTACCCTAACACACGTAGTCCCTGAACCTACCCAACCCAACTAACTTATAATATAGAACAATTTTTTAAATAAAATAAACTTTTTTTTTGAATTTTTTTTATTTTTTTCCCTATGCTACCCCTAAATCTAAATCTAAACCTTACCCTAACCCACGTATACCCTGAACCTAGCTAACCCAAGTGAACTACCTATCTAAACTATATATATATATATTTTTTTGGTTTTTTTTTGGTGTTTTTTTTTTTTTTTTTGGTTTTTTTTTTGCCCTAAACCTAAATCTAGCCCTAAACCTTTCCCTAACACACGCCTACACTAAACCTACCCACCTACCCACCTACCTACCTAAACTATAGCTCTAAATCAATTTTTATTAAAAAAAAATAAAAATAAATTGAAAAAAAATTGAAAAAAAATTCAAAAAAATTTCAAAAAATACAAGGGGGATGGGGGGTGTCCCACAGATCAGCAAACGCTGATCTGCAGCAAATTGATCACTCCAAGAGTGATCAGATGGGTAGGAACGTATTGATCACTGCAAACCAGTGATCAAAGGGTTAAAATCTTTTTTTATTACACAGTTTTTTGCTTAGGAACAATCTGCAACACAGTAGCACGATCTCTCTCTGTCTCTCTCCACCTCAGCAGTGTGCAAGATGGAGGGAGGCAGAGATATATGACAGGGACAGTATTTACAAATACTGTCCCTGTCATTCAGCATTTGCAACATGGGATTCGCTCATCAAGCGAATCGCATGTTGCAACAAACTTTCTATTGGTTGTTACTAAGTGTCCCGGTACCGGGACACTTAGTAACAAGCAGCCCGCGCTCTCCCATCGCTCCGTGCGGCCGCGATGGGAGAGTTTAACCCATGACGGTGCAGGACCGTCATGGGTCCTTAACGGGTTTGCAACCCATGACGGTCCTGCACCGTCATGGGTCCTTAAGGTGTTAACAGAGAGGAAAAAAAAATACTGTTGCTAACATATAAGTGTTTAAAAATATGGGGGATTTTAAAAAACCCAACAATAATAGTGTAGTATGATGTGTATTATGCAAAACAAAAACCTCTGTGTACAAAACACTCATTTGTTATTCTAAAACATTGTGGGGGAGGGTACAAATCCACTGGTCCAGCTCACTTTCTGAGTTGTTTGCACTGGCTTCCTAATCCTGTGCCTGTGTCATCTTAAGAAAACAGTATATAAGGGGTTAGAGTGAATTTTGTAAATGTAAGGGTGCTGTTGTAATCTCTTGTGTGCAAACTGCCCCCACACACAGATTTTTCCCAGATATATAGTTCATTAGGATTATTATACACAGATGAGAACACAACACATTGCAAAGCAATGCATTGTGTACCCCTTTTGCATTCAAAGGGTTAACATTTTAGTGTCTGGAAATGTTTAAGAAGCTTCTGCCAGTTACTACCTTTGGATAATCTCAGATTTCAAAGAGATAGCAATGCCTGCTGTTAACAAACTTTAAAGGGATAGTAACGTTTCATAATAAAAGCAGCTCTAATTAATCATCATAGTATTTGGACTTTGGAGAGTGTTATTTCAATTCTGTCAGAGATGTAGTTCAGGAGTAATTCAATGACAAAGTGACCCCCTCCCGCCCCTTTTACTGAATTCACACTGTTCAGACAGAGCAGAAGGGAGGTGCCCAGGTAGACTGCAGAGAGGGACAATCTTCAATTAAGATAAGGGAAAAACCTGAAAAGCTTGTCAAGGGGGGCAGGGATTTCATTGTTTTCATAGGAATAAGAGTGTCCCCTTCTGTTATCTGTCTGGTCTATAGACTGCATTCCACATCTGAGAAGAGATGGCTTACACTAGGTAAAAGGGGCGGGAAGGGGAAACTTTGCTTGTGAATATCTCTTAAACCATAAAGGCTTGAGAGATAAGACTTATATCGTTCTTCATGTTTTTTTAATGCCTACAAAATAAAATGAAGTTAAAACAAAGTATTACTATCCCTTTAAAGAGGAACTACCACCCCGCAATAACTTTACATGTATTCAGTCTTCATCTGGCAACTAGCTGCTTAGTAGCCAATTGGCTCCAAAAGGGACTGACAGTGCAGGCGCATGGACATCACTGTGACGAGATGTCCGTGCTTCCTTCTCCTGTGAGCCTCGGAAAAACTGCAAAATCTTTGGAACCAGGTAATATTTCTGGCGACTAGCGCTACTAAGGAGCTAGTCGCCAGATGAAGACTGAATACATGTAACGTTATTGCGGGGTGGTAGTTCCCCTTTAATACTGTAGATATTAAAAATATAAATTCAGTGATGTACCTGTTGTCTCTCAAACATGTATAGGTTCAGAGATAATGCGTTTTTAAAATTCCCCCCTCCTGCCCCTTTCACCGGCGTCAGTGTGACCGGACAGCAGCGCTTCAGCAGAGCTGAATTAGCTCTATCTAAAAAGAAATACTTCATCGGAACGGTCTAAAAAGTGTGCCTGGTTTGCAGTTTACATTTTTAACCCCTTAACCCCTTCGCATCCGGTGATGTACCCGGACTGTCACTCTGGTCCGGCACTTAAGGACCAGTGACAGTCCTGGTACGTCATGTACTTTTACTCATCGTGCTCCTACAGGAGCGCGGTGAGTAATACCGGGGACTGAAGTTGATCGCTCCAAGACCGGCGCGATCTCTTTCAGTCCCTCGTTTGACGTGCGGTACACGTGATCAGTCACGTGGGACGGCACGTCGAACCTGCCTATCTGGTCCTTAAAGGACCAGACACCCCGGGACCGCTGGTCCTTAAAGGGTTAAGGACCGGCCAATCACGCACCCAGCCGACACTTAAGGACCACGGACTTTTTTTTTTTTTTAAGAAACCGATGCAGGGCTGAATTCCATGACAGTCCTGACACGTTATGGGTCCTTATCGTTCCCCAACCCATGAAGTGTCAAGACCGTTAAGGATCCTTAAGGGGTTAATATCTACAATATTAAATTTTATTAACAGCAGGCATTACTATCCTTTAATACCGATAAATATAGGCAGAATAGGCGCATATGTGCCCATTTCATGCATTTTGCTACTTTGAAGCCTCACAATTTCTAAATTGTATCTACAGACTCCTAAGAAAAATGGAACTTGACAGTAAACATAAAGTCTTATTTATAAATACAAAGTGGACCTATTCTCCAAATAATCATTGATTTAAATGGAGCTTTTAACTCATTGAATCTTGAAGATGTCTCCAAAGCATTATAAAGCAAATGTGTTGTAGACATTTCTAGTATTAATGAGGTTAAATGCCATATTTAAATAAAAAATATATTATTATTCTCCTGCCCTGCAGTTTGTTTGCCCCAGAATTGTTTAATTTTACCTGTACACATAAGACCCATATATTCGTAAAATGTGCAGCCAGTTTGGACTGCTATTCCCAGATACTGCACAGAAACGCATTAGGTGTTAAGTTACATTGCTTTCCCTTTTTTCTGCAGACTCACTGGCAGATGCCAAAGGTCACATCTTGGTCCCTGGAATATATGATGCTGTAGCACCTCTTACTGAAGATGAAAAGGAGTTGTACAAAAATCTTGAATTCAACTTAGATGAACTACAAGCGGATACGGGATTCAAACAATTCCTCTATGACACAAAAGTAAGATCAGTTATTTAATGGTTCTTAAAGAGATAGTAATACTTATTTTTTTCAATATTGTATATATTAAATAAATAAACAAAACCATGTATGTCTTTTTCAATAACTTGCCTAATAATCGTGTTCTAAAGTTTACCCCTCCCACCCCTTTTAGCTACATCACCGCTGTAGCTGACAGACTTGGATTCTGGTCTGCAGACCGGTCGGGTTGTCTGGAGAGCTGAAATAGGAGAGGATACCAAGGAAATCTTCATAATGACAGTCTACAAAGTTGGCACGATTTGAGGCAGAAGACCAACATAATGAAGATTTCCTTGGTATCCACTCAGAGTTCGGCCTTCTAGATGATCCGTCTGGTCTGCAGACCAGAATTCAAGTCTGTCAGCTAAGATGGTGGTGTAGATAAAAGGGGCAGGAGGGGTAAACTTTAGAAGGCGATTACTCATACACTAGGCAAGTTATGGGAAAAATACATAAATGATTTCATTTATTTCTTTAATACATACAATATCTTATCTTGAAAAAATTAAGTATTACTATCTCTTTACATTTTTTGAGACTTCAGTCTTGTAGTTCAGTCTCTTCCTAGAGGGGCATCAGAGGTCTCTTCTCAGGCCTCTGTTGAGCTTCCCAGCTGGTCTGCTGTGGCTCACAATGCAGCCTCAGGTTCATCTGCAGGTCTGCTGTAAGGGGAGATTTGTCAGTGGGGCACTATGAGACTAAGTTGCCATTTAAGTTGTTTTCATAACTTTTTTTCAGAAATCTGTAGATGGATTGTGAGGTTGTGCCCCCTTCCTTTGTTTTTTCCAGTACAGGGGCTGCCAATGTTAGTGCTCAAGAGCGTTCAACAGTAAGGGGGTTATGAACTAACGTGTAATAAACAGGTGATAAAGTGGAAATGACTTCTCCAGTGATAACACTTCTCCAATTCCTGTGTTATTATATGTAATCATTGCACTACGATTTCTCCAACTTGGAGATCTTAGTGCATAGGCTCCATAAAATAACAAAGGAACTGAAGGAGTGATATCACGGGAGAAGTCATCTCTATGTTATCACCTCTTTATCATGCTTTAGTGCATAAAATCCCTACGTATTTTCAAGGTATACCTGCTTAATCATGGGCAGACCAATTAAAGTGGCTGAGCCACTGATTAATCAACCTGTGCTTAAGCAGAAATATCCTAAAAACATACAATGTTGGTAACTCGCCAAGGTTGGCTGCCACTCTTGTAATCCTCTGAATACCCAAGATAAGTGCAACATGTGTGTGTAAAGCAATTTGTGAACATCTGTATGATATTTAAAGGATTAATATACCCATAGACACATAAGATGTGTTCTACCCTTTTTTTTAATCTGCTAATAAACTAGAGTGCCTATCAAACACCCCTTGTAGATCTGTCATACCGGTATAAAGAAACCAGCACAAAAACTCAGATGAGTGAGCCTCAGTTCTTATTTGCTAAATTATGCTCATTCAAAAAAGAAAAATAAAAGCTGTGACTGACAATTCTTATGGACTGGTGCATTGACATTGGTGTATTATTGTGACATATGGAGTTGGATACTATTACTTCCAGACCTATTATTTTATTTTAAAAATACAGGAAGAGTTACTTATGCACAGATGGCGCTATCCTTCATTGTCAATCCATGGAATTGAAGGTGCTTTTTCTGGAACAGGAACAAAAACTGTAATTCCCGCAAAAGTCATTGGAAAATTTTCAATCCGTCAAGTTCCCAATATGGATCCATCTGTTGTAGAAAAACAGGTAATTTCTTCTGAGAATGTCTTAGCATAATACTAACCCCTTGCATAGTAGAACGGTGTGTGCAATGTGTTATAGATCCTTTTGTCACTCAAATGGTAAAACAACAACTTTAACCTGGTTAATATACCTATGTAATGCATACATAACCTTTTGCGCACACCCCTCTGGCACTCAGATTTAACCTCTTGAGTGCAACACTCTATAACTCAATGTGATGTATGGGGATGACATCATAGGAAATTAGACATATTTTGAAGGTTTGTGTTACGATGATGGGTATGTATGAAAGAAGGATTTGATTTACAGTTTAGGAACTCCTGTGCAAGGCACCCTGGGTGACCCTAGCCTTGCCCATGGTCACATTTAAATCTAAGGAAATTTGCAGTATTTTCATGTTAGTTGGTTTTCTCCAGAATTGCACTTTAGGTTGATGAATAAGGCCCAGAGTGCACACACAGGGACACACAATGATTGAGGGAAAAGCAGGTGCAGAAGCATTTAGATTAGGGTTGCAATCAGTCCTGTGCAGGCCTGGGGTGTGCGTCATTTATATGCATTACTTTTGTGCAGTGGGCATGGTCAGGACAGCTGAGGTTCTCTTAGGGAAGGAGTGAACAATTATTCTGGCAGAGTGTTCAAAAAAATCTAGAAGGGGCACAGATGCACAACATGTCCACAGTAGAAAACAAAGCACATTGTGTGTGTTTGTGACTACAGGTCATATTCAGGAAGCTAGTGTAATTTGGGAACAAACCACCGGTATCAAAATGGTGAAATGAAAAATCCTATTGATTTAAATGTGACTTTTAATGTCTTGAATGAAAGTGTGTGTGTGTGTGTGTGTGTGTCTGAATGAACTGGGAGATGTATGATAATGGCTTTATGCTTTGTGCAAAAAGCTGATAAAATATATCACCCTTTCTGCAGAGAAAACCCAAAGTAATGTTTCTTTTTGCACCATAGCAGCAACTGAAGAGTACAGCTAGTCAGATCCAAGGGCCACATCAAATCAGTCACAGGTCATATTTTACAAAGCTATTCTACAATGTTGCATACTCTGCCTAATGGGAAATAAATCAATGACTCAAGAGAGACTCCTAGAAATGACAGTAAAGAATAGTTCAAAGAATGTTTCTGACCTGTGACATGGAGGGATAAAGGTATCAAACACTGAGTTTCTTTTGTGCCAAATTAACTAGTGTGTTTGACTGTCTGTTATTTATTACAGTATGCATGGGTGTAAACACACAAGGCAATGAAAGATTGTAGCACATCAGCATTTCAATGTAAAATATATGTCACAATTATTAAAGTAGTGAGAATGACTTTCTGCCCAAATTGTCACATTTATTTATTTAAACCTACTTTAAGGTGCAGAGAAAAACTGACTTGACATCTAAAAGTGGACATTAAACATTTAAATTGTTTCACTGTGACATATTGGAAAATGAATAATATTTAATAGAGTTTCTAAGTGAAGGTTTGTGTAATTATTTCTGTGCCTGCCTTTATTTATTTTAAACATCATTTTACATGTCAAGTAAATTCAAGGGAATGTATCATTAACATTTTTATAATCCACGGTCTTAAATATTTTAAATGAAAGATTTCTGTATAATACGAGGGCCAAGCTGCATAAAATTATGTATCAAAGTGTTGTGCTTTTGTAATAAAATCTAAATAGTTTGGTGTTTGTACTGCTTAAGATTCCCTGCTCCCTTTAAAGGGATAGTAATACTTGTTTTATTTAAGCTTTAATATTGTAGTTATTAAATAAATAATTTAAAACATCCAAGTAATTTTTCTATACCTTTCATAGTTTTAGTGTAATCTGGATTGAAAGTTCTCCCTCCTGCCCCTTTAAGCTATGTCAGCGATCTAGCTGACAAACTTGGATTCTGGTCTGCGGACAGGACGGCTCGTCTGGAGAGCCAAAATAGCAGTGGACACACAAGAATCTTTATGACAGTGGTCTACAAAGTGTGCCTGGTTTGAGGCAGTAGATTGTTGTAATGAAGATTTGATGTATATTGCATTTGTATAACAGCTTTCTTCTGAACATAGGAACCCAATAACTAATGAAAACAGAAAATATAAATAAAACATGGTTATTCCCTCAGCTGGGAGATACTTAATTCAAAGGTTACAACAGAGAAAACTGTCATTTTTCTGGTAGGCTGAATGCAACTATCTGGAGATCATTGGGTGATGTACCTGCTATTGCTGTGTATTCTACCTGGATATACAACTACACTCAATACAAACACATAATGGGATTCATTTTCCTTTCCCTTTAGGTAACTGATTACCTGGAGAGCAAGTTTGCGGAAAGGAAAAGCCCTAATAAAATTAAAGTAACCATGGTAATTGGTGCAAAGCCATGGCTGGCTAACATGACAGAGCCACAATACCTGGCTGCTAGGAAAGCCGTCAAAAGAGGTAAACAATGGTTTAAGTATGTCCCTGGGACGCCATTATAAATTCTGTTAATTTTACAATAAAAAGTAATAAGGTACAGATTTGGGTTATATATATTACAGAGCTCAAAATTAGGTTCATTAATAAGGCTGAAATTATGTAATCCTTTGAGTGTCAGAGAGGTATTTAAAGGGATAGTAATACTTCGTTTTAACTTTATTTTATTTTGTAGGCATTAAAAAAACATGAATAATGATATAAGTATTATCTCTCAAACCTTTATGGTTTAAGAGAGATTCACAAGCAAACTTTCCCCTCCCCGCTCCTTTTACCTAATGTAAGCAGTCTCTTCTCAGATGTGAATCTGGTTATAAGACCAGACAGATAACAGAAGGGGACAGTCTTCTTTGTATGAAAAGAATGAAAGCCCTAACCCCCTTGACAAGTTTTTCAGGTTTTTCCCTTATCTTAATTGAAGATTGTCCTTCTGTGCAATCTACCTGGGCACCTCCCTTCTGCTCTGGCTGAACAAGGGGGGGATACTTTGCTTGTGAATATCTCTTAAACCATAAAGGTTTGAGAGATAAACTTATATCATTCTTCATGTTTTTTAATGCCTACAAAATAAAATAAAGATAAAACAAAGTATTACTATCCCTTTAATACATTGCAGTCCAGTGCGTTGGATACCACCGTATTCCACAAACTAAAGTGGAACAATTTTGGAGCATACCATCCGCACAACAGGGAACAAATGAAAATTGCCCAAATTCCATTGGATCTAAATGTAGTATGTAACCCCTTGAATGCAAGAGAGGTCTCCTTCCTAGCACTCAAGGGTGTAAATGACCAATATAAATCAAAGCCATTTTGTATTTGTCCAAATGGCGCATTTGGTTTGCCCCAGAATTGCTCCAATTCAGCTTGCAGAATAAGGTTTTCTGTCCAATAAAAGACATACACCATTTGCATGCTGAACATAAACATAATATAATAAGTTATGTCAGCAGGGTAAAGTATGAATTCACCAGTGCAGCCCCATGACGTCAGCCTCTGTCACAAGTTGCAGCACTTCAGGATCTACACTATAGTGTATGAGGGCTATAGTGCTGCTTGCTATAAATCATGATCCAAGTTATAGTCTAATAGCTGGCGAGCAGGGTTCTCTGATCCTTCTGTTCTCCACATTTGATTGTACTGTTTAATACCTCTGTATGCCTATTCCCTACTGTAAAGCTCTGCGGAATTTGTTGGTGCTATATAAATAAAGATTAAGAATAATAATAATAAGGCACATGTTGCCTATTTTTTTTTTTTTTTTTAGGAAATTACATTTAACCCTTTGAGTGCCAGAGGGGTATACAACACATTGCAAAGTAATGTGTTGGATACCCCTCTGGCTGTCAAAGGGATAACACCATTTATTGGATGTGTCTAAAATCTCCTAAATGTTGAGAGGTTCTGTAGGTAGCATCAGTATACATTACATTTCAGCGAAAACTGTAATAAGAGTGTTGTGGGAACCTTGATCTACTTTCTGAATTGTGCTGTTTGGTTGCCCCCTAGTGTTTAATGTGGATGCAGACATGATCAGAGCTGGTGGAACTATTCCGATTGCAAAGAACTTTGAGGAAGTGATAAGAAAGAGTGTCATGTTACTTGGAATTGGGGGACCTGATGATGCACCTCATGGACAAAATGAGAAGATGAGCAAGTAAGAGCTTATGTTTTGCAATATAAACATAATCTTATTCTTGGTTATTAAAATATTTAATATTTAAATGAATATGTGATAGTAACTATGTGTTAGTGAGGTTTGCCTAGAGTATTTAGCCTCTTGGATGCCAAGGACATTGCCAAAGCATAGTGAAGCAATGCACTGGTGATATCTCTAGTATCCAAGAGGTTAAAGGGGAACAATACCAATTTACCTTAGTATGGCTAGAATGGGTCAGGTGAATTTTTCAGTAGGATCATTATTAGAAGGTGTTACTCCTTTGTGTCTCTCATTCACTCTCTCTCTTCCTTTCTGTCTTCTGAAGGCTGGTTTAAAAACCTGTTATATTTTTCTATTTTAGGTACAATTACATTGAAGGTACAAAACTGTATGCTGCTTTTCTCCAAGAACTGGCATCCTTCTGAACATGTGACATATTTATTAAAACAATAATAATATTGGTATCTATGTTATCAAAATAAAGATATAAACTTGAATAAGATAAAAAATGTGTAAATTCTGTTCTGGTAAAATTAATCTTCAGTGGGGGTTAATTTTTGACTGGTTGAGGCCTCTGAGCACCAGTGGTGATGTCCAAAGCATTGTGAACCAAATCTGGCACTCAAAGGGTTACAGGACCAATATTCTGAACTGCTCTATTTCACATAAACCAAGGGAGCTAGAAACTGTTTGACATTTTATGATATTACAAAATGTCTTCAAGGTAAGGAATGCTTTTTTGCCAGTGATTCAAAGATCTGTAACAGGGTAGACATTCCTGGGGAATAAGCCAAATGGCAAATGACTTAGGTAAATAAGGAGAATGAACGAGTGTGTGGAAGCCGCAGTTTAATGTTGATAAATGTTAAATAATTAACTTGGGACATAAAATCCAATATCATGCTGTCAAAGGGACTTTGGAGTGTCACGGACTCAATAAAGAGGACTTGGACCAGTACTAAGGTTACACAATCTTTATTAAGGAGCACAACGTACAGGACAATGTAACACAGCAATAAGCAAAGTAGAGGAAAGGAAAGTCAGGAAAGATCCCGTTGTTGAAATGGTACTGACTAGTTCCAGAAGGCAGATAAGGGAAACTGTCTCAGGTCTGCACCAGAGGATAACTCCAGGTCCACACCTGAAGGTCAACGTACCAAGGAAGGCAACACGCTACAGGTTCGCACCTGTATAGACAACACTCCCAGAGAAACCCACTGCGCTACAGGTCCGCATCTGAATGCTACAGAGGTATAAGGCGAGAGGAAGTCCTCCAGAGCCACCAAGGGCACCCACAAAGTTATCCACTAGAGCGTTGGTATGCTTAGTGTGCAGTGTATAACCCCGGGCAACACCAAGGTGGTTGGTCAGACAAGTCAGAATGGGATGGAGTGAAAACTGAACCAGACCCGCAGGTTTGCACCAGATTGGATGTCAGACACGCCAAGGGTCATACACGGAGCGGGTAGTCAGACAGAGCCACAGGTCAACACCAGATCGGGTTCTCAGACAAGCTTAGGTCGTACACGGAGTGATTAGTCAGACAGAGCCACAGGTTTGCACCACATTGGATGTCAGACATGCCAAGGGTCCTACACGGAGCAGGTAGTCAGACAGAGCCAAAGGTCAACACCAGAACGGATAGTCAGCCAAACCAGTTATGCACAGAGCCCAAACACAACTGCACTGGAACACCACAAAAGGGCAACTGAAGTGGAGTCCAGGCAGTTTATGAACAAATTGCTCCACCCCAAGAGGTGGAGCAAAAACTACACTGTCACTTTAAGAATCCCTGAGATGCGCTCCCAAGTTCAGATGCGGCTGGAGGCCGCTAGAGGGAGCAACGAGGAGACCGGTCGCCTGGAGGGAACCCAGAACGTACCGGTACTCCCAGGGAGAGTGGCACGCCGCAAGGAAGCCAGTCGCCTACCGGGTCTGGCGGTTGGCAAGGTAAGCGCCGCTTACAGGGAGTCATTGGGGGCGATTCACCAAGTGGTGATAAAGTGGAGATGACTTTTCCAGTTTATCACTTCTCCAATTCCTATGTTATTCTATGGAGCCTATGCACTAACATTTCTTCTAAGATCTTAGTGCATTGACTTTATAGAATAACATAGGAACTAGAGAACTGATAAACTAGAAAAGTCATCTCCACTTTATCACCTCTGTATCACCGCTTAGTGAATCTCCCCCATTATTTCTGGTGACTTAATCCTATGAGTGCCAGAGGGGTACTCAACAACACTACTCTGGCACTCAAAGGGTTAAAGATAGGCAGGGAATGTGCCAAAGCAGCAGAGTGCTGGGTTGTGTAGCTAGAGGCATTAGTAGCAGGAAGAGGTTATGCCACTCCACAGACCTCTAGTCAGACATCACCTAGAGTATGGTGTACAGTACTGGGGGGGATAACATGACAGGGCAACGATATGCCGATTTGTGGCTAACACATTGCCTTGGTCATGGAGACACATATCACAATATGCACTAAGAATTAGTGATGCAATGGGAGTGAGAATCTATTCATTAGCATACAGGACTGTAGAACTGCTGATGATGTGTAAGGGATGCCCTCATTTACACATCCCCAGCAGTCTGACAATCCTGAGTGCATCCTGTCTGTTCCCTACTGGAAAGGATCTGCTACCACAAATAGAATCATTCCCTAAGCCTTTCAGTGCCATGGGGCTGTACACTGCACACCCTCTGTGGCACTAAAAGGGTTTCAGAATGACTGGGAAGCTATGTATCACAGCTTCTCCACTCACTGATCCAGCTGAGCTGGCTACCCACTTAGCTGATTCGGGTAAACACAGATGTTGCAAGACACTGCAAAAAAACAAACAAAAAAAAAACAGATTAATGGACATCAGAAAGGCCGAAGGCTTAGTGTCCCCACTTCATGTGAGCTGCCAAAAACCATGTTAAGGAGAGGACCCCCCCCCCCACACACACCAGACAGCTAGTAATGCTCAATAGGTAAAGCATCATGAAGCAGAATGTGCAGCCCTCCTTCTTGGTTCCCCGTGCCACTATCTTGTAGCCATCCTCAGCGAATCTGTCATCACAGATCACCTTGACCTCCAAAAGGAAGGCAGCAATTTAGGCTATGGCCACCATGATGTAGTATCCACAGAGGAAGATGATGGGTTTTTCTGGGTAGCTGTAGCACTTTATGTCTACCAGGTAGGAGAGCAAATTGAACAAGGTGGAAGCGCAACAAAGCATGGACCAGATCCTGATCCAAATAAACCTCAGCTCCTCCAGGGAGAAGTATATAAGCCCGTGCACCTTGCCAGCCTCGCACAGCCCCCCACAGTCCTTCTCTCCCAGGAAGCGATTTGTCACATAGGCTGGCAGCTGGAGTGCCTGTGGGCAGGTGAATTTGTCCCCCTTAGTAAGTCGTGCTGTTGGGGTTGTTGGTACACATTTCGGGTATTGGAGAGACTCGAGGTACCAGACTCTGGTGTTCAGACCCACACACAGTTCACCAGCCCCATTCACTGGGAGCTTCTCATATGAAGGCTCTCCGACCACTGGAACCCAAACTTCAGGAACAATAATCACCACTCTGCCAGTCTCCTCCTCTCGCCAGCGTTTGCCCGCTCACTGCAACCTTTCATGGTGAAGGAGAGGAAGGTGGCAATGAGAGGGTTAGATCTTCTAATATAATACAGTAAAATGTATCTGTGCCTTGGCATGGCAGACAAGCTTTAACATATTTTGGAAATGAAGATCACAAGTTGAAACATGTGAGTTAACATGTGGGTGTGATGGGCAGTAAAATATGCTATACACACATTCACATTTAAGCAATCTATATGTAGTAGCCCATGTTTGTCTTCTGCTTGCTTTATTTGTTTGACTGATGTTTTATTTTATTTTATGAACCTTTGATGTACCCTACTCTGGTTTTAGCTGATTGAATACAAATGTCTTCTGTTGGTTTCTTTTTATAATTTAGGGATTTGTGGAGAGTCCCCTTATTCGCTGGTGTAATTCTTACATTGTGGACACAGGTCACATTTGGAACATTTACATTATGGTGTCTAAGTACTGTGTGTTTTTTCTTTCCCTAATAAAATAAATCTACTATATAATAATAAAAACCCAGTGTTGGAACGCGGATGATGGTGGACTTGTGAGACATGAGCTCCTAGGCACAACTGCCTTTTGTACGCTGGATATCCATTTTCTTCCCCCAGTTTCCCTACCGCACCACCTGGGAGGTCGTCACTGCTTATTTAATGTCTAACAGACAGAAAAAGAAGCTGGTATTTGATAAACTGACACCTGTCGATAACGGCCCTTTGGTGCCATTTCTAAAGCGTTCCTCCTGCCAGAACGACGCATCACTAGCTGTGACTCCGGATTCCACACACGCTAAGGAGATCTCTTCGTGTGAAGCTGCTGCTGGCGCGATGGACTCTCACCCAGCCATTGCTCCAAGTGTTCGAGACACTGACCACTAAGGACGATTTGAAATCTCTTGCTGGGGAGATCAAAGAGGCGGCTAACGAGGAACTCTCAGACGCTTTTACCACTATGGAACAACATCTACAGGCCCAGCAGGACACGATTTCTGCTCTACAATACCGTTTAGACAACTTAAATAACAGAGGGAGGCGAAATAACCTAAGGCTCCGAAACGTACCTGAATCTGTACCTCAAAAAGATACTCTGGCCTTCACACAGTCTTTCTTAGCGCACGTTCTGCATTGCTCAGATTCGGACCCAGTCACTGTAGATAGGGCACACAGAGCACTCGGGCCTCATGGTCCAGAAGACTCTCCATGGGACATAATATGTAAATTGCACTATTACCGTGAAAAAGACCCTGTTGTCCAGGCCTGCAGAAACCAGTCATCGATCTCATATGCGGGGGCAGAGATTCAAGTGTTTCAGGATATCTCTCCTCCCACTTTATATCTCAGGAGACAGCTGAAGCCTCTTACCGAGCATTTACGGTCTCTAGGGGTGAAATATAAGTGGGGCTTCCCTTTCAGCTCATCATAACAATGTATCAGCAGTACTAAGGGTTGTTGCTGGTGTTCAAGATTTGTGCTCAACCCTAAACAGTTCTCAACCACCCCCACCTGCTCCCTCTCCTGAGCGCCCTCTGTTCCCATCTCTGGATAAAAAATCAGCGTTTACGGTGGTACCTAGTTGCTGTCTCCCCCAAAAGGAAGAAGAGAAGGGACGGACCAGACTCATCTTTACCTAGTGCTCTACTGGCAGTTTAGACTTTGGTCAACCTTCGGGATGGTCTACCTGTATTTCAGTTGTAATGGATCCCATTTGGTTGTTGGTCCTTCCTGATTGCCTTTTCGAGTCTCATACTCTGGTTTGATTGATCCTGGCCTGGACTTCCATTTCTTTGAGCTACAGACTCCTTGTTCAAAGGTGGTACAAGGTCTACTATTCACACCAGTTACAGTTTTGTTTATTCTCTTATATGAAGCCAGTTAAGCCATGTTGTTGTTTATATACCATGTATTGTTGCTTTTGCTCCTATCGCGGTGCCAGTGATCTTCCTCTGTCACTCTTTGCTGTGGTGCGCTCCCATTGGCTGAGCTTGTTTGGCCCACCCATTATGGCCTTTTTATACTCGGCCTTTGGCACCTGTTAGGTGCCCTTTCGTGGTGTTCCTGCTTCCTGTGTACCGACTTGGCCTGTCTGACTACGCTCCTTGATTCCTGCTCCGTGATCTGACCCGGCCTGACTGACATTCCTGCTTCGTGACCTGACCCGGCTTGTCTGAGGATCCTGCTCCGTGATTTGACCCAGCCTGGCTGACTTCCTGCTCCGTGATCTGAACCGGCTCGTTGCTGCTTTAGTGTCGCCTAGGCGACATTCTGACTTCCGCTGTGCTGTGGCAGGGCTGACTGTGTCATTGCCTCCTGTGTACTGGGCCTTTCCGTTTTCTCTAGCTGGGCCTGCTGCCTCCGTTACTCTGGGCCTCCGTTTACTCCTACAGAGCACTGTGCCTTACGTTAACACTTGCACAGCCGTGCATCCGTTCACATTTGCAGAGCATGTGTCTCCTTTCTCTGAGCCTCCGTTAACACTTGCAGAGCAGTTGTCTCCGCTCCCTGAGCCTCCATTAACACTTGCAGAGCCGTTACCCTGAGCCTTCCGCTACACTTGCCGAGCCTTGGTTATCATGCAGCGCCTGTGTGGGTGTCTGTGGCTCTTTCCTGCTAAGCATTGCAGTGTAGTAGGTCTCCGTTACAGCGCCCACGGGAGGCACCATTGGCTCCTGTCTGTTGAGCTTATGCAGTGTAATTAGTCTCCGTTACAATGCCCGTGGGGGCTACTGGTTCTATTATCCTCGCTCTTGCAGTGTAAATAGTCTCTGTTACAATGCCCGTGGGGGCTATTGGCTCTAGTATCCTTGCTCTTGCAGTGTAATTATTCTCCGTTACAACGCCCATGGGGGCTATTGGCTCTAGTTATCCTCCGCTCTTGCAGTGTAATTTGTCTCCTTTACAACGCCCATGGGGGCTTGTGGCTCTATTATCCTCTGCTCTTGCATTGCACTTGCTCTCCGTTCATGCACCAGTTGGGGTGCCAGTGGCTCTAGCTCATCAACTCTAGCAGAGTATTTTGGCCTCAGTTCCTGCCCAGCATAAGCAGTAGTCTCTGTTCTATACTACTACAGGTGTTTTCTCATCTAGCACCACTTACTGCTCCATTATCATCTTATGGGCGTGTCAAACACACCACAACAGAGACTGATTGATTTATATTGTACTTTAACCATTGAGTACCCTTGATATTACTAATGCCTGTCCTGTGACAGTATATATATTTATTTCTCTGTATACTGGGCCTGAGAGTGCATCTATACGCTACTGTTCATTTCAATTATTCTGTATTGCGTATAGAGGGCGGTCTTGTTTTATTAATAAAACTGTGTTTTATTCTAACCTGCTGGTCTGAGTGTCCTACAAAACCGTTACAGCTCCAGTTCTTATCCCTTTAGGGGATTTATGTTCCATCCTGCCTAACTCACCTTATTGTGTACTTACCTTTGCCATCCGATCCCTGTTTTTTTCTTTTCTCCCTTTCCTCCCCACCTTCTTAGCCCAGGAATCCCCTCTCCCTCTGACATGATAAGGTGATGGAGTTGGTGATTTGCTGCACTTTTTTACTCTTATTTATGTCACTTTTTGTTTAAAGATTTAAGAATGGTATCATTCTGGCAGAGCCTCCAGTGGTTGCCTCATCTCCAGCTCTGGAGCCCTGGTTCATGTCTGTTGACCTTATCTCTCAGGACCTGATATTCCCCTGACCCCTTCCGTGTCACTGATTCTATTCCTATACACAGTATGTGTTGGTTATTTTCTGCAGTTAGTAGCCTCACCTCTAATCCCCCTAACCACGGGACTTGTTCTATTGTTAGGCTTTGATTCTTGTCTCTCCTTTCCTTTGTTCCACGGGGAAAACAGCTGCATACCTTATGTATACTTTGCCAGAGCCCTTGGCGGTCATTTGTGCAGAGCCCTGGGTCACCGGTTTCTGTGTCCCTGGGCACTGTGTGCAGGGTCGTGGAGGTTTCCTCTTCCTTGTTTGCGGTTGTCTCTCTAGGGTTGACCTAGGTACGTTTTGCTGCACCTTAGTCGTAATGCTCATATGTGGTTTCCCTCATAGATGAGACCATGTTGATTATGTGAACTTTGTGTACTTATGCCATGATTTATATCTTTACAACTATTTAATGAGTTTACTTGTTGTTCACATGTGTTTTTGCTCCTTGATCTCCCGAACTGCACCTCCTGTATCTGAGCTTGAGGATTCCATTCCCTACTGCTATTGTTCATATCCATACTGTTTCACTATTTTCTTCAACAACCTCCCCTGTATGGATATTCACCTTATCTTCTCGACTTCCCAGGGCAGCTCTGGCCCGGCCTTACTGCCTCACATTACACTACACCCCTTCATAGACTGTTCAAGTATTTCTACTCTTATGTGTCACTCTTATCTGCCACTTTCCCTTTCTGTTCTACGGCCTCCCCCTACCGCTCCGGTTCGGTACACTTGCTACCTTACACTCTCAGCGATGGGTGTGTGCACAGCCGTTATTCTGAGACCTTCTGCTTCTCTGCTCTCATTTCTTTCTTTTCTTTTGAGCTCTCTCCTCCCCTTGTATGTCCTCCCCCTCTTTCCTCTTCCTCCTCCTACCCTTTCCGATGCTGAGTTTTTGGGTGTCATGTTTCTGGCCCTATTCAGCTTTCTTTTTGGTGCGCAACTTACCTGTGATTCACATAGCCACCAACATAGTGGAAGTTTTTGCATTCATAGTATGCCTTGCTCCACCATCTTTTGGTCCACTTCTGTGTCACATATACTCATGTTTTGGTCCTATGCTGAACCCAGACATTAAATTCACCTCATACAACTTCAATGACTTTAATAGCCCCCAGAAACACTCCATGATTCACAGGGAGCTTTCCCATCTCCAGTCTAACATAGTATTTCTTCAAGAAACCCACTGCACTTCATCTACTCGCCCCAAACAGACTACGAAGCGTTTCCCTCATGTTTACCACGTTTCCTCTCCTGAAAAAGAAAAAAAAAAAAGAGTGGTAACTACTCTTATAGGCTGCAATGTCCCATGGCTCATTATTGACTCTCTGGCTGATGACAATGGTCGCTTCCTTTTTCTTCAGGGGAAACTTGCCAACATGACTTATACCCTAGTTAACATTTATGCTCCCAACACTTCCTGAGGTTTTTCAGAGCTACTCTTTCTAAACTCGCCACTTTTGCTGAAGGGTCCTAAGTCATTGGTGGTGATTTCAACATAGGGATTTCTCCCATTCTTGACTCATCTCCTCCCAAACCTGCCCAAAGTTTGTGTGTCGGACACAAAATCAACCAGCTTTTTAGAGATTTCATGACTATACATGCTTGACATGCTCTTAACCCTACTGTTCAAGACTACATCTTCTTTTCCCATCCCTCCTCCTATTCCAATTTAGATTACCTCTTTGTGAGCAAGGCTAAGCTTTCTGAGATCTGTCGCGCTGACATTGGCAATATTTCCCTATTCGATCATGCCTCTGTCTCTCTGACCTTCTCCCAACACTTTCACTATCCCTATTTGGAGATTAATGACACCCTACTCTCGGATCCTTCTGTTATCTCTTGCATGAGACCTCGACTTATATTTCTCCACAAATGATGTATTGGATGTTTCCCAGACTACTGTCTGGGAGATCCATAAATGTTTTGTTCATGGACCTTTCATTGCTGTCAACAGTTGGCACAACAAACAAAAACATAAGATTATTCCTTTCAGAGGTCTATTAAACATGATAGCCTGACTGATCTGGGGCATAGTCCCTGGGAGTGAATCTAGGGATAATATTATCAAGGCTATTTCACTGATGCAATTGTCCTTTGCCTCCTCTTCTTCTTCTCTACTGCTTTCCCTTGGCACAGAGAAGGCCTTTGACCAAGCGAATTTGCACTTCATGGAAGTGGTCCTCCAGTGGATAAGTCTAGGCCCACTCTTTCTTACAGCGGTACTCTCATAGTAACATAGTAAATTAGGTTGATAAAGACACAAGTCCATCAAGTTCAACCTTTGCCTCATACCCTAGTGACATGAGAACTGTATAGATATCCTGCTACCAAATAATTTAGTCTTTTTCAGACCTTCCTGATCTGCCTACTAATAAACAGTATAACCCTGAATGTTACCTTTGAAAGAAATGTATCTAATCTTCTCTTGAATGTATCCATTGTCTCTGCCATAACCACCTCCTTGGGAAAAGAATTCCACAATTTAACAGACCTTACTGTAAAAAACCCCTTCCTCTGCTGAAGTCTAAACCTCCTTTCCTCTAATCTCAAGGGGTGTCCCCTGGTCACCTGATCAGGCCTTGGAATAAATAGCTCACCACAGAGATCCTTGTATTGACCTCTCATATGTTTGTACAATGTGATAATGTCTCCTCTTAGTCGTCTTTTCTCTAGAGTAAATAAACCAAGTTTGTCTAGTCATTCCTCATACGTCAAGTGCTCCATTCCCTTAGTTAATTTTGTTGCTCTTTGCTGTAGCCTCCCTAGTTCTAGTATATCCTTTTTCAGAACTGGTGCCCAAAACTGCATTCCATACGCAAGGTGAGGTCTTACAAGAGATTTGTACAATGGCAAAATGATGTTATCCACTCTTGCTACAGTACCTCTTTTTATGCAAGACAGGATTTTGTTTGCCTTTGCTACTGCTGTTTGACACGTGTCACTGTTTCCAAGTTTGTAGTTGACAAGGATACCCAGGTCTTTCTCTAGCAACAAGTCCACTAAAATGATTCCATTAAGTTCATAAGTAGCCTTGGGATTATTTCCTCCAAAATGCATGACTTTACACTTCCCCACATTAAACTTCATATTCCATTTGTTTGCCCAATCTGCCATTTTACATAAATCCCTCTGTAGAGAGCAATTATCCCGTTCTAAATTAATTACACTGCATAATTTATTGTTATCTGCAAATATTGATATTTTGCTTTCTATATCTATTTCTAGGGCATTTATAAACATGTTAAACAGCAGCGGACCTAATACTGAACCCTGAGATACTCCACTTTAACTGTATTGGAGAATTGTCCATTTACAACCACACACTGTTCCCTATCCTTCAACCAGTTTTGTATCCAATTGCAAAGGTCATCTCCTAGCCCAGATTTCCTTATTTTATACCCCAGCCTTCTGTGTGGCACTGTATCAAATGCCTTTGCAAAGTCTAGATATACTACATCATCTGCCTTGCCATTATCAAGGTTGCTGCTTACTTCCTCGTAGAAGCTGAAAAGGTTAGTTTGGCATGATCTATTCTTCATAAATCCATGTTGAGTCCTGCTAACTATCTTATTTTTTGTGTTGTAATCTTGAATACAGTCCCTTATTATCCCTTCTAGCAGTTTTCCCACTACAGAGGTTAAACTTACAGGTGTATACTTTCCAGATTCTGTTTTAGTTCCCTTCTTAGAGGCACTACATCGGCTCTTTGCCAATCTTGTGGCACTGAGCCTGTGGTGAGAGAATCTTTACAGAGTAAATATAGGGTTTTGCTAACACTGCACTGAGTTCCTTAAGAACCCTTGGATGTATACCATCAGGACCCGGTGCTTTGTCAGTCTTAATTTTGTTCGGTCTACCCATGACATCTTCTTGTGTTAACCCAATATCTGATAATTGTATTGCTTTATTAGTTACTTGTTGAGGCTCTTCTACCATTCCTTGCTCACTTGTATATACTGATGCAAAGAAAATGTTTAGAACAGCGGCCTTTTCCTTATCCTGACTAATCAACTCACCCATCTCATTTTTGAAAGGTCCAATACACTCCCTTTTAAGTTTTTTGCTATTTATATATTTGAAAAACTTCCCTTGCAATTCAAGATTAATTTTCTATATTTGCTATCCTAATTGCCTTTTTGCAATCTTTGTTGCACTCCCTGTGTTTTAAGAAAGAATGTTCAGTTCCTGCAGACTTAAATAGTTTGAATGCTTTTTTTTCTTTGCCATTTCCTCCTTTACATGTGCACTTAACCACATTGGCTGTGACTTACTTCTTTTGCATTTGTTCCCCATTGGTATATACTGTTGGGTACATTTCCGCAACCTAAATTTGAATTCTGACCATTTATCCTCAGTATTTTGTCTTTAAATAATGTATCCCAGTCTTGCATAGAAGCCCTTAACAATTTGAAGTTAGCTTTTTTAAAATTAAGAGTTTTGGTTGAACCTATACAGTTTTGCTTTGCTAGACTGATCTCAAATGTAACCATGTTGTGATCACTGTTTCCCAAATGTTCACTTACCTTAATATTGGATACCATTTCTGTGTTATTTGTTATCACTAGGTCCAATATATTGTTATTTCTTGTTGGCACTTCCACCATTTGTGACATGTAGCTTTCACGAAGTATGCTCACAAGCCTGCTACCCTTAGCACTCTGACAGGTCTCATTTTTCCAGTTGTTATCTGGATAATTAAAATCTCCCATAATTATAGTATGCCCATGCTGGGCAGTTTCCCTTATTTGCAATAGCAGTTGGGCCTCAACATTGTCATCTATATTTGGTGGTTTGTAACATATACCCACCAACACCTTTTTTTTACCTTTTACACCACATTTAGTCTCAATTTCTACCCACAAGGACTCCACATTTTGGCCAGTTTCCTCACTAATATCACCCCTCAAAATTGGATTTCGCTATGGTTTTAAATATAAGCACACATTTCCCCCTTTACTATTAATCCTGTCTCTCCTAAACAGGGAATAGTCCTCTATATTTACAGCCCAGTCATGTGCATCATTCCACCATGCTTCTGTTATACCAATTATGTCCAATTGGTCATTAACTGCCAGCAATTCTAGTTCTCCTATTTTATCTACCATACTTCTTGCATTTGCTAGCATACAATTAATTTTGAGGTCTTTACATATATCACTCCCTACATGCCTTTTATCTACATTTTTATTTACGAGGAGTTCCTCCCTATTTACTACATTTATCCCCACCCTTTCTCCACCTTCCTGATCATTTACTTGGACTCGGTTCCTATCTGCTCTATGTACCCAATTTTTGCTATCTATACCCCCCCTTTCCTAGTTTAAAAACTCCTCCAAGCTTCTTAGCATTCTCTCCCCTAGCACAGAGGCTTCTCTACCATTTAGGTGCAATCCATCACTTCCATATAGATTGTACCCAAGAGCAAAGTCAGCCCTCCTTCCTACACCAATTCCTGAGCCATGCATTAAGCTCCCTTAGTTCCCTCTGCCTACCTGCACTGGCACACAGCACAGGTAGTATTTCAGAAAGTACTACCTTAGAGGTCCTTGCCTTGAGCTTGCATCCTAAATCTCTGAAATCATTCTTTAGTGACCTCCATCTTCCTCTTACTTTGTCATTGGTACCAATATGTACCAAGACAGCTGGATCACTTCCAGCCCCTCCCAATAATCTGTCAGCCCTGTCCGCAACATGCCGAACCTGCGCACACAGGAGACAACATACTATTCAGCATTCATGTTCCTGGCGGCAGATTACCCTATCTACCCTCCTAATAATAAAGTCCCCTATTACCACCACCTGCCTTGGTTTCTGCCTACTCTGCATCCCATCTAGCCTGGAAGGAGGACTGTTCCTCTGGCTGCTAGAAGAATCAGGTCACTCCAGTGTTGCCAGTTCTGAGCTATCCTCATCAGCATCTTCACACAATCTTGCAAATCTGTTGGACTGAGTCAACTCAGAACTGGCCTTCCTCTGCCTACTACCTCCCCTCCTTACTGTTACCCAGCTGCCTACCTGTTGTTCCTCCTCTACAACTCTACCCTCTTCACCACTAACCCCACATACTACCTGCTCTGTGAGTTCTAAACTCCTTTCCAGGTTTCCAATGTCTCGCAATGTTGCAATATTTCTTTCCAAATCCAATATCTTAGACTCTAAAAAGAAAATATGTTCACATTTGGCACAGCGGTATGACAACTGGAACGATTGCTCCAAGTCAATCTGGTGAAAATGGTCCTCCTCCCAAAAATCCTATTTCTCTTACGTTCCCTGCCTCTTTTCATCCCCCCGGTTTACCTTTGTCGCTTAAAATTTCTGGTGACCTCTTTTATCTGACGGAATAAACGCCCTAGAACGTTACAGGCGATTCTGACTGATCCCCAGTTTCAGGATGTCTAGGTCTCCCTGACTTACGCAAGTATCATCATGCAATCTCTTTACACACACTGGTGGATTTTGCATGGTCTCCCCCTACTAAAGACTGGGCATGCCTGTTGTGCTCCCCTTTCCAGCATATTACCCCACGACAGCTCCTTTGGTCTCAGTCTCGTCATACTGCTACATCCATCAGGTAACACCCGATCTTGTCTCATCTGCTTTGTTGCTGGCGCTATTGTTCCAAATATTACAGTCGCAGCTCATCTCCTTCTCCCCTATGCTACCTAGCTGGCAATCCAGACTTTCCCCCGGGATTGCACAGGCCCTCCTTTTTAGCCTGGACCCAGTCTGGTCTTTTGGATCTTGGCCACCTCGTTCTGGACTCTGAGGGTCCCTCCTTCCAATTTATCTGCTCCCACTACCAACTACCTCCTTCTGAAAAATGGAGGTACCTACAAGTGAGACATGTTTTTGTGCTCAGCTTCTGTTAGAATGTATAAACCTAGAACCTTCTCGCCTTTTGAAAAATTACTCATTCTAGATTCGCCCATTCCCAGGGGGATCTTGAAGATCTATACTTTGTTGACTGACGCTGTGTAATCTATCTCTAGACCTTCCCTTTTACAAAGTAAATTGGCATGGGAATGGGAGCTTGGGTTGGCAATTTCAGATGAACAATGGCTCTTTTAAATTGGCCTGGATACATTTTAAAAACACTAGATATTGGGAAACTAATTATAAACTGCTAACTAGGTGGTATAGATCACCTCTACTGCTTTCCAAATTTAGATGACCTTCCTCTGCATTATGTTGGAGGTGTGGTGCCCAGTTGGCATCACTGGCCCACGTATGGTGGTCCTGCCCATTGAATTGTACCTTTTGGTTAAATATCCATACCCATATTTGCAGAATCTTGTGCTACCCTCTCCCCCTTTCCTCTCAACTCATGTTATTTAACATCCTCCCTTCGGATGGACTTGCAATTATCACCACCTCTTCTCTCTTTAATAACTGGTTCTCATTGTCATCAGCCATGAGAATCTGCATTCCTCAGCTGTGGTTGAATTTGAGGGTCCCGTCCGTGTCAGACTGGAGGAGGGCATTTCCCATCAATTGGAAATGGAAAGACTTCATTATTACTCACTCCAAAAGTACTCTGCGTTTACGGAACGCTTTCGTGACTAGATAAAATTAATTGATTCTGAGGGTACTCCCGCCTTTGAGTCCATTCTTCCACCTCCAAGTGCCAATTTGCTATGTGATGCCTAGCGCCACTTCATCCACTCTCCCTTGCTACCCTGCCCATATTGTTCTCCCCTTGTCTCCTGTCTTCCCTCTTTCTCCTTTTTTCTATCTTCCTGTATTTCTTATTACCCTCTAACGCATTCTTCTGGTGCTTTTGCCGCTTTGGTACTCTTTCCTTTTCCCCTCATAGATAGTTTCTCTCTCCTTGGTTTGCTTCCCTTCGTCTCCTTTGCTTTTCTCCTTGTTCCCTTACTCTGTCTGTCTTTCTCTATGGGCTTTGCCCTCTGTTTTTCTTTTCCTTTCTTTGTTGCTCACATCTCCTCTTATTCACAACCTTGATCACTTTTTGGGAATTGTTTGTCTTTATTTAGTTTCATTCATTATGTTTCTGTTTATCTAAATTTTGTACACTGTCCTACTGTATTTACACATTCTTGTTTTACCGTATACTGTGCAGTCATTGTCATCATTCTATACAATTTTCTCTGCCTGAGAGAATGTTTCTCTGTATTCTTATTTCTTCAATAAACTTTGCTTTAAAATAAATAAATAAAAACCCAATGTTTAGCCCAGTAGTTCCCAGCCATCTCATGGGAAAGACAAACAGGTCATGTCTCTATTATTTCCATCTCTGTGCACAGATGAGTTAATCAGAGGCTCAGTCATTTAACCCTTTGAGAGCCAGAGGGGTATGCAATTCATTGCATACCCCTCTGACACTCAAAGGGTTAAGTAACTCACCAGTGCAAACAAGGAAATCCCAAACAAATGGCCTGTTAGGCAGCCCAGCGTAGAGAGTGTGGAACCACTGGTTTAACCAGTGATTCGATGGTTATACAGGCCACTTTCATCAGAGCCCCCATTAAGGGAGACTATCCTTCATAGATGCATGTATTGATGTATATATCTTTTCTCTTGCTTAATATATTAGAAATTCCTTCAGGTTACTTTATCAAAAATGATTTGATTTACAAACAAATGGTTAGTATAACATACAGTTAGTTTTTAATTGTCTTTAACAGTAACTAAACTTCTCTTAGTGTGACAGGTCCACTTCAATGAACTCTGCTTGTGGTTCATGAGGACTGAACGTGTTTGTCCCTCACCTACAACCCAATTTATACACTTAAAGCAATGTTCTGGGCATCCCTCTGGCACTCAAATGGTTAAATAAACTTTATATGAGATTGGCTAAATGCTTTAGTGTTTCTTCACTTAAAGGTTATCAGTAATAAACACAGGCAGTTTGCGTTACATTTGGCCTCTAAAGATAAACTGTGAATAAACTAGTAGACTATGAACACTCGCTGGCTCTAGCATTGTATTTGCAGCCCTTGTTTACTATGTTGGGTAGAGTACAAGTTTCAGATTAGCCTAATAAAAATGTGTTATTATTCAACACCATCAGAGCCTGAAATTAACTAGACAAAAACTGAACCTACCTTCCATGTGCTCTCTCCATTTACCTCTCACAAAAACACAATGGATGAGATGCACCAAAATGTGATAAAGAGGTGATAAAGCGAAGATGACCAGCTCCGAAGATCTTAGTGCATAGGTTCCATAGAATAACATAGTAACTGGTGAAGTGATCTCTGCTTTATCATGCATTAGTGCATAATCCCCTTTGAGTCACAATGGCTAGGTGGACCTCCTGTTTATACACTGGAGTTAACAGAACAGACAGAGAATACACTTTTTTCATGATACTACACAGAGACATATCCTAGATCTGACTCAAATATGGTCCACATTCCCAGACCTTACAATATCACTATTTTCTTATATGCACCTTAGGAAGTGTAGCTCTACTGTTGTCCAGAAGGTCTCAAACTCCCTAGTAACTCTCACCTCCTTTCCATCACTCTCTCTCATCCACCATCCCTTTCCTACACTCTTACCCCCAGCCTATAACCCCTTTCTCTTTCTTCCTACTGTCCCCTTGTCTTCTCTCTCCCTTTTTCCTCCAGTCTATTTCATCCCTAGTTTCCCTGTCCTCCCTCCTCTCTTCCCCCATGCTGCCCCCCCCTCATTCCTACTATTCAGTCAGACAGTCCCCTTCCTTTCTCCTAGCCCCCTCCCCTTCCTCTTGTCTTTTTTGTCCCTTATTTTCCTCTGTCTCTCCACATTTCTTCTTTTAACCCTTTGAGTGAAGGAAGTATTCAAAGCATTGTGTTGCAATGTGTTGTATACCTTTCTGGCACTCAAAGGGTTAAGTGTCTTTTCCTCTTCTCTTCCATTCCCTGGTGGGCCAGTGTGGGGAAAGAGGTCTGTTACCCTCTGGCTCAGACTTTAACATCAACTCTCAGTTGTTGTCTCCGTGTGGCATGGGCGTGAAGGGAGCAAAGAGATTAGGTCATATACTGGGGCTCTGCATTCACAAAGAACATTAGGAGTGTCACTGAGCACTAATATGGAAGTTTGTGCCAGTCAGGTGAGATTCTCTGACCTCCCCTACTGGCCCATGATCTAATGCCCACCGGGGGATGTGGACAGGACAATCCGCCCCTGCGTATACTAACCATCGGCACACCTGAAAACATACTCAAAGCATTCCTTTTCTCTTACCAGAAACTCCCCTCCACCTTGTTGCAAGAAATGTTTTAAAATTTTACACAGGGCATACCTGTCCCCCACCTCCAACACAGACTAGGTCTGAAACCTGACAGTAGTTCTCTGAATGTAAAACAGAAAACGCCATCATACTTCACTGCATGTGGTCATGCCTTGCCAGAAAATCTTTTAAACTCAGGTACACATTTTTGTACATTCAAACAACCTCTCTGCTTTTCTTCTGATACCTGAACTTGACATTTTTATAACTTTTTCTAAATGACGCAATCTAATAGCTGTTGGCAAAAATACATTTAAAATATAAAAGTGTTACACCTGCATGTCAGCAATACTATCTGCCTTATGATTATTACAGAATCACACAATACTAGTTGATAGATCTAATTCACAAGCAATTACATACTTTATTTTAAATTTGCTGTCCATACTTTAGATAGATGTGTGTAATAAAAGTTAAATTTTAAATTCTGTTTTTATCATAATCCATACCTATCTGACTCATATCACCACACTTAGCCAACTTAGATCTCACTCAGGAAGGAGGGTCTGGTGCTGTTTATGGTCTCTTTCTGTCCTCTTCCAGTTTCAATACTACTCCAATTCTCACACTGTTCAAAAATAAACAAAATGCACTGCACACCCCACCGGTCCTCAAGGTGTTAAATCAAAGGGGATATTTATTCAAATTGTGTAGTCATTTTACATGCAAAAAGAAACATGCTGGAATATTTCCCCTAGGAATGTATTACAAAGAAAAAAGAAATTGTGATTCATTCAAACTGGGCTTTGAACCCCTTGAATGTTAGAGAGGTCTCAAATGCATTGCAAATCATTATATTGGTAGATATACAAATTCTGATAATGCTTGTAGATTTCAATGGGACATTTACCCCCTGAATGTTTGAGGAACCTCTGATGTACCATAGGGGACAAATAAAATTAACTGGTATAAGATGTCAGATGTTTTGAATAAACTTTATGGAAATCTGTCTCTCATGCTGTAGTTCTAATAAACAAGTTGGCTCTCTTTATCATGTGTGGTGAAAATGTCCTCTCATTCAAACATATGGAATAGACATTTGGGGGGAAATGGAAACATTTTGTAACTCACATTGCTACAAAAACCTGCTTTTGCATTATTAACCCCTGGAGTGCCAGAGAAGTCTCCAACACTCAAACAGTTAAACTTAAAGGGATTGTAATGTTTCACAAAAATAGCAGCTCCAATTAATCTTCATAGTATTTGAGCCATAGAGAGTTATTTCAATACTGTCATGGTAGTAGTTCAAGAGTAAGTGAATGATAAAAGGTTCCCTCCCATCCCTTTTACCTAGGGCAAGTCACCTCCCCTCAGATGTGGAATCTGGTCTTAAAACCAGACAGCTCACAGCAAGGGACAATCTTCTTAACTGTGAGAACAATGAAAGCACTGCCCCCTTGAGAGGTTTTTCACATTTTTCTCTTATACTAATTGAAGATTGTCCCTCTCTGCAATCTACCTGGATACCAACATGCTGCTTTGAGTTGAGCAGTGTTACATCAGTAAAAGGGGCGGGAGGTGGATAATTTATCATTCAATTACTCTTGAACTACAACTCTGACAGTATTGAAATAACACTCTCTATGGCCCAAATACTATGACAATTAATTGGATCTGCTTTAATTATGAAACACTAATATTCCTTTAACACAGCCTTCCCCTAGAAACATTCGGCAGAAAGTAAGCATTAAATTAATGTATTTACTTTTGGCCAAAATGTGTATCCTAGCAACGCTGAAACTTAACTTACTCAATGTTTTACCTTAGGCTGGGTCATCAGATCTACAAGTATGATGACCTTAGAGAAATGTATACAGTGCCTACACAGGGAATATCACAGGTTTTAAGAAATCTGATGTGCTGGTTTGTTTACTACAATTTAACTAAGCAATGAGTACTTATGGGCAAATACTTATCTTGTCCCTCATCTGTCTATATGATCCGTACTCCAGTGGATTTGGAGGAGAAAATGCATGCTAACTTGGGGGAAAGGCCCTATTAAAGAAAGGAAGTGCAAGAAAGGAGGACAACAACAGCTTAGGACCTACAGTACCACAGCCTGATAATTATTTCACCTCGCAACTTCCTCAAGATAAGAGTGCTACATATCTCAGTTTATCTGATATTTAAAGTAGACTTGTCATGCTAAGACAAGTTTAGTATGCTTTAAAGAGAATTAAATTCTTCCTCATATTTGCTGTTCTAACCATATCTCTATCAAATGTTTTGAACCCTTTGAGTACCACAGCAATGGTAACTTTACCTATGCAATGCAAAGGGTTAAATAACATTTTATATTTTGATGACAGTGTGGCACATCATGTTAACCCTTTGCGGAAGGCAGTTAAGGACCACAAAGTTTTTTTTGGAAATTGATTGTGCGGGGGCCCCTGAATTCCATGACGTGTCAGGACCATCATGGGTCCTTAACGCACGTTTTACCCATCACGATCCTGGCACCTTATGGGTCCTTAAGGGGTTACTTTCTGCACATTATGCTAATTAGTTTTTATCAATTGTCTCCATACTATTATTATTTTTCATTAAAATGTTCATGCAAGGAACAAATGTTCCCTCATTTTGTCCAAAAAAAAATAATACGGGATCTCAGCACACAATATGTATTAAAACTCTCCCATCACTAAATAAATACTATTTCTTTTTGTTTTGAAGCTATATGTATTAATGTCTTTTGAGTTTATCTTGATTATCTTTGTCAGTAACACCCTGCAACTAAGGGTGGGCAAAAGTTGTTGGCGTGTTCCCACGGGAAATTTCGTGAAAACCACTTTGTTATCCACTTTTTTGAGGGAAAATCCGCTTTAAAATTAGAAGTTAAAATTTTGGCATTTTTCACCCATTGACCAAAATTTTTCACTATTTTTTCAATGGATAGAAAGTTTCTGCCCATTGATTTATGTTGTTTTCACACTTCCACTATAAAAACATGATGTTTTCGCTGAAGGCAGACACAATAGAAGCAGCTACAGAGTGAGATAGACATGCTGTGCTGTTGTCTTGTGATATTTAGCAAAAAGTGAGGCAGGAGAGGCTCATAGTGACTCCTATCTCCATGAGCAGGGTAGAAAATAATCAATGGAGGAGCTGGAAGGACCATTATGTGTCAACTGAGTCTGAGGAGGAAGGGACCACTACTGTACCAATGATGTCCAGTCCCCCTAAATCACCCCAAGGGATCTTGGGGAATTTAATGGGAAGGGAGGAAGAAAACAGAATGGGAAGGGAGGGAGAAAAGGGTAGTACTAATGAGAGCAGGACAGGTCAGCTGCTTGTGCCTGCTGCAAGACGTGCTGCCCTTGCTACCACTGCTGTACCTGCAGCCACTAGTGTTGTACCTGCTGTCAGATGTGCTGCCACTAGTGTTAAACCTGCTGCCAGTGCGGAACCTTCTGCCAGTGCTAAACCTGCTGCCACCAATACTTTGCCTGCTGCTAGTGTTTCTTGTAGTACTCAGGGGGGAAGGAGAAAATGATGCCATGTGCGACAGCAGTGGACCCTCTGTCACATTGCTTGTCACCTCCTCTAAGCCGCAGTGAGATATCTGGAATAGAGTAGCAGCACGTAGGCACTAGTGGTGGTGGTGGGGTTGGAGAAGCTGGGGTGGAAGAGACATTGATGGCCTTTTTAGCAGAAACTGAGAAGCAATGGGAGACAGGGATCACCACCACCACTAGCAGTGAGCTTTTGAAATTAGCAAAAATTGCAACTGCTCTAACTTCTGCTGCTGCTGAGATGAAAGGGCAGCAGGGTGCTGAGGAGCAGGCTAGTGTACCACAGACCACCGTGGACACAGGGTGAATGGGGTCAACAAGTAATGCGGGACTAGGACAGGTTCCACTTGCCAGCAGTAGCAATGCTCCTCCTGATCCTAGTTGCAGTGCTAAATCTGAGGCAGTAGCAGCAACATTATCCGCTGCCACAGAAAGTGAAGGTAAATGTGGAGGACAAGAAGAAAGGCCATTTTTCTCCACCTGTTCCCTATCCCTCCCCCCAGAAGTCATGGGTGTGGGACTATTATTCTCTTCCAGCAGGCACAGTGCAGTCATAATCAACAATGGTACAATGCAAAATTTGTGACAAGTTAGTGAGAAGGGGAAAGGAGGGAACACACCTTGGCACAACCTCCGTGATAACACACATGAAACACAGACACCATGACATTTACTCCAAACATGTTAAAGCCAAACACCCGTTACAAAAATCTAGCACCGCTGTTACTGTATCCCCTGACTCTCCAGAAAGGTGGAGATCAAAGAGGAGGAAGAATAAAGAAACCCAGACAGACACTGGAAGTTCCATGACGAGAGAAACAACTAGCTCGCCATCAACATCACCTTCTTCCTCTAGGAGAACAAGTACATCTCCTGCCAGTCCACCTCATTCATTGTTACCTCCCCTGTCAAATGATAGCCATTCTGTTAATGTTAGGATATGGCAGTTCATCTCTACCCATTGCACACTGTGTGGTGCACTGACCACACATGCCAGCGTGGTGGTGGAGAATCGATACCAGGTCATCAGGTGGCATCTGAGAAGATTCCATTGTGCAAAATATTCTAGGATTCTGGCAGGGAGGGTTCATCATTACTATTAAACTGTCAACAAGTTGTCATGTGTCCTTAGAGGGGTCTGGACAAGGGGTATAGTGACAGCTGCAGTACTTGGTTTCTGGTGTCATGGTGTTTGGATACAGTTGTGCCCCAATATGTTATTTACCACACACACACACACACACACACACACACACACACACACACACACACACACACACGCCGTGCATATTGCAGTTGCTGATGGAAGCCACAGTTCCTGTTCTCAAGGGAAAAATATATATTCTAATAACAACACACCCATGATGATTTTGGAGGAGGGGCAGGTGGACGAGATTTAATGGTCAACTTGTTCTTTTCTCCACATATACCGGGGGCTACTTATTCTATTGCTATTGCCTCAGGCTCATCACTGGAGCCAGTTGTGGCAAGTGGAACCTTCATCATCCATCTTCTATGTTACTGCTATTGTTGATCCCATTCCCTTTCAGCTACCTAATCATTTGGCTGCTTAAACAACTCAGCAGCAGCAGTATGAACAGCAGTTGCAACTCATTTGACAGTGGCCACTGGCCAACAGGACCTGCTGGCATTAGACCAGTAGGGCATTTTTATTTTTTTCTCAGGTCTTGTGTTTTGGAAAAAAAAAAAAAAAAAAAATTAGTCCTACAAAAAAATAAACAATTTTTGGGGGGTTTGTTTTCTAAGTCCTACAAATCAATGTTTCCTTAGGGCTTGTGCCAAACTAGCTTAAGTCCTACACATCAATGTTTCTTCAGGGCTTGGGCCTCTAATAAGTCTAAGTCCTACAAAGGCCTCTAACAACAAATCATCCTCTACAAAATACTCTATCAAGTCAAGTATCACTCCACCCCAGTGGCAGCTTATGTCAGGGGGTTCCTGTCTCTGTCACTTTGAAATACAAATATTTTATTATATTGATATATTTTTTTATTAACTGTCCCCCCCAACAGCAGTCAAGAAAGCCCCCCAAAACAAATTCCCTTTTCAAATGATTCATTCATTCACCAAAACAGGCATCCTCCTCAAACCCCTTTATACCAGGTCTTATGTTTTTTATATTATTTAGGATTTCTTTTTTATTAAGTGCCCCCCAATCCCAGTAAACAACCCCCTAAAAATATTCCCTGTTCAACTGATTCCTTCCCCACACCCCACCAACACAGGCACCCTCATGCTCCTTTTATACAATGCCTTTGGGAAATAAAATATTATTTGTAATGTGTGGTGTGTCACTTCTACGTTCCCATTGATTTCAATGAGTGAAAAAAGCGGAAAATCTGCACATTTTGCAGGAAATTTTTCACCTAGAGGAAAAAGCCATTTTTCACCAATTTCAGTTTGAGGCAGAAAGTTCTGCCCATCCCTACCTGCAACATTTCAATGATTCTTCTTTGAACTGTCTCCAATGTATTATTGTCCTTTGGAATATATGGTCTGCAGAGCTGCACAAAGTACTCTAGACCAGAGGTGGTCAATCTTCTACAACTGAGCCCCCTACCCCTGCCCTTTTATTGTTTAGTTCTTCTGGGTTCCTCCTTATATATAAACACACATACTCAGACTTTTTAGGACCGTATGTAGGAATATTCAGATTGTAAGACTACCTCTCAGTCTTGTGGGGCCCCACTGTTTGCTCTACCATGCTCTAGGAGAGTTCTTACCAGTGATTAACTCCTGAAAAAGCTTACAGTGAAACCGGTCGAGTGAGCACGTGCATAATTACAAATGAAAAGATACAGTAATTAAGGCATATTTAGAGCATATCATCATTTTTATCAGTTCCAAATAAGATTACACTATTGGAACCAAGCGCTAGTACTAATGCTCCTATTTACTTTGAGTGAACAGACACCTGAGCGGTAATTTTAGCCAGTAATATTGGGATAAATACTAACATCCCTGTCTGTGGACCCGATCTGATAGCTTTGTTAGAACCAAGGCTGCTAGTCAATAAGGTATCTAGTCGCAGCTACAGCAGAATCCTTGCAACAGAAGAAAAAGTGACGTTTAGTTGAGATTTAGAGTCTGCCTCGCCAGGAGTGGTTAAATCTCTCTCTTTATCTACGTAATCACTCTACTTAAGACTAATGCTATAGTTCATGCTTAAACCTAGAATAATCAATAAATGACCGGATACTTAAAACTGTCAAATAGGCAAATATGAGAATGGGATGAATCAAAAATAATTAATGACATCCTGTAGATCACATCCCACCTGAACATTAGGTTTTATTAGAATTAGAGAAGGTGTCAATAAAGTATCTAGCAGTGCAATTATCAAAAAATGGATCACAGTGTGGAAAAGCACCTGTGATACTGAGCTAGGATGTGGTAGTCAGCATGCAATAAATGGCTGATTATATGAACCTGGCTCATCTCGCACTGTTACTCAAAAACATTGTTAAATAATGGTAACTACAGAATACACACCTCCCAGACTCGCTCTGATTAAAACCGACAAAACAGTACACGGATACTATGATAGCTGATATCTATAATTAAAAATCATCTGTCCCCTCACTTAACCCCATGTCTCTTAGATCTAAGAACTATTGACAAATACGATTAAAAATCTTTGTGACTGTGTCTAGTACTAACAACTTAAAGTACTGACTAACATGATTAAAAAACCTTTATAACAATATTGACTTTAAGTACTGACTAACACGATTAAAAAGTTTGTATAATTGTGTCTCACCTATGTCCACTTCTGTGAATATAGAATTCATTTGTTTTTGAATGAATCAATAAGAATTCAATGTTTTATTATCAGAAGAGTGCCATTTAAAGGGATAGTAATGTTTCATAATAAAAGCAGCTCTAATTATTCTTCATAGTATTTGGGCCTTGGAGAGTGTTATTTCAATTCTGTCAGAGTTGTAGTTCAAGAGTAATTGAATGATAAAATGTACCCCTAGATTGCAGAGAGGGACAATCTTCAATTAAGATAAGGGAAAAAGCTGAAAAACCTGTCAAGGGGGACAGGGATTTCATTGTTCTCACAGTAAGAATTCTGAACCTTGATGTGAGCTGTCTGGTCTATGGACTGGATTCCACATCTGAGGAGTGGGGGCTTATACTAGGTAAAAGGGGTGGGAGGGAGATACTTTATTATTCAATTACTCTTGAACTATAACGCTCACTGTAATGAAATAACACTCTCTATGGCTCAAATACTATGAAGATTAACTGGGGCTGCTGTTTTTGTGAAACATTACTATCACTTTAAATGGGTTTTCCTTTTGGGGATTCTCTCTTTTTCCCTGCTGCTACATATGTTATTGTACCCGTATGCACCACTGTTTAAGGCTACTATATAAAAAATAGTCTGTCATATAGTTTGTAAAAGGGAAAAGAGGAATGGTCCGCACAATTAACTGAGTGCCAGAGGGGTAACCCTTTTGCATCCAAAGGGTTAATAGAGTGGCATTAGTACCTCATTTCTTCTGCTGCTAATGCCTGTTCCTACACAACCCAGTATACTGTTACCTTTTCCAACTCATATTAACGCCATCACTAAATCGTGTCGCTTTCTCTTGTACAACATTGCTAAAATCCATCCCTTCTCACAGCTAAAATTCTTATACAAGCACTTATCCTCTCCCATATGGACTACCGCAACCTTCTTTTGTCTGGCATTCCTGCCTCCCATCTCCATCCACTTCAATCCATACAGAATGCTGAAGTACAAATTACTCTTTTGTCAACTGGGTTTGTCTCTGCCCCGCTCCTCCTCAAATCTCTCCAGAGGCTGTCTATCAAACTCTGGATATCTTACAAAATCTTACTTCTCTCATTCAAAACCATTCTCACATTTCCATTCTGATCTCCCGCTATACCCCATCCCACCATTTATGTTCAGCCAATGACTGTCTTCTCTTAGCTCCTTTGTGTCTACAGCCTTCTCACGTATCAAACCTTTTTCTCTCATTGCTCCGTATCTATGGAATGCCCTACCTCCCACCCTGCACCTCTCTTATGGTCTTCATGTCATGCTTGAAACTATACCTCCTGAATAAAACTTCAACATGCTAGAAGGCACTGACGTTGTGCAATGTACAACTTTACTTGTGTCCCCTATCATCACCGGAACTCTAGTACTGTATTCAGCACTTGACACTTACATATTGTGAATGTCTCCCATTACCTATTTAGATTGTAAGCTTTCGGGCAGGGACCTCACATCCAGTGTTTCACTGTACAAAGCACTTTTAACCCTGTGTTGTCTAAACCCTTAAATTGTTAAGTGCTGCATATACTTGTGGCTATATGTAAATAAACACAGTCATTCATTCACTGTTTTACTCGATTGTTTTCCATCATTTTAAGTGTCATTCTAGAACATACAAACTATTATGTAGCAGAGAATAACGAGACTCCTCTAACAAGGATTATTAGGACTAGAGGCTGGAGAGCAATGCTAGGGAAAGTTGCTCGGATATGTGGGCTAACAGTAATAGATAGCCAAGACCGGTTAAAGGTGCTAGTCACGAAGCTAGATAGCCCCCTTTGGTGGAGCCGAAGGTGGCTTAGGATAAACTTCCACAGTTAGGCTATACCCTGATAACCCCAGGGAAGAACACAAATAACAGATAGACCCCAGTAGAGCACCAAAGGTACAAAAGTAAGAACAGCAACAAGGCAGAAAAACTGGTCAGTGCTAGCAGGAGTTAGCAACAGGGGATCAAACTAGGCTGGAATTGGTTGGCAGGAGTTAGCAAAAGGGGATCAAACTGGGCAGAACTGGCAGGCACAAGAAATGGAGATACAGCACGAAAGCGCTTCTAAGTGCAGACTTTCAAAACCAGTGTTCCTCCCCCTCAAGATGGATACTAACTATCGAGTGAGGCTATACCAGCCTCTGGGTTTCAGAATTTGTCTCAAAAGATGCAAATCAGCTGAGTTCTGTCCTCCTTGGACATCCACCACCCTTGCGTGGGGTCTGTGTCACTGGGCCCAAAAAACACTACAGCTACTAATACTTTAAAATTGACTCCTTTATTGGAGATCTTTATCACGTACAAAAGATAATACTGTACACAGTAAAAATAATATAAAACAAAATATAACCCTACGCACTTCGTTTTAATCAGACTTCATCGGGGGCATACTTTACATTAAAATTGCCATCTTTTTATACACAAATCCTATTTCTAGTTGCAAGGAATCAGCCAGTCCACTTTCTTCAGTATATCTGGTAAAGCCCGACCTCCCCGCTCCATCCCTAACTTCCGGAAGTCTCACAAATGACTTCCTCATCCGGAAATGAGCAGTTTGGAATCCAAGCTTCCACAGACTCCTCCCAATAACCCCAGGAACCAAGGATATCTACATCATTCATCCTAAGACGAATCATCTAAGACATCACTTGTTCGCTAGGTTACTAGATGGACATTGTAGATCCCCCAAAATATACAAATGCACATAGGCGTAGTCCGAGACCGCACGCCTATAAGGCAATTAACCTCAACGTTGCCATAATACCATTATGTATACAAGAAGTCATACTTGTCCTGGGCGGCATCGAACTAGCCCCATTCCCACATGGTATATGAATAGCCATAGTGAGCACCAGAATCAACAAAAATCCTAAACACTTACACCAGAAGATAAGCATAGATCGCATAATCTAAAAGTAGATACTGTATATGCCAATCTTGCGTTCCAATAAAATCCTTGAACCTACCCACTCCTAGAAACCTAAACTTTGATAAACTTAAATAAAGCTATAAAACAAAACCTTTTTGGGAAGTATAGGGACAACGACAACAGTAACATATACTGCATATCACCATAACCAAACAAATTGGCTATACTATTGTCACGGTGCCTGTGCTCCTGGCTGCAGGCGGCGACATTATCACTTCCTGGTTTACTGCCTCACTTTTATTGGTCATTGATCTTGTCATAACAATACTTGGGCGCCCTTTCGTGGTGTACCCGTTCCTGACATTAGTTCCTGTTTTTGCTCTGATTGTGTAGGACCTGACCTGCCTGACGACGTTCCTGAGCATCCGGATTTGCTGATTTCCATTGCTGACTGATCTGGCTGAGAACCCGCTCTGTTGCTGACTGATCTGGCTGAGAATCCACTCCGTTGCGGACTATCTGGCTGTGTACTCTCTCCGTTACCACTGGCCTGGCTGAGTACCGCTACACTGCTGACACATCTCACTAGCGAACCCACTCACTAGTCTGGTTGCGTTCCCACTGTAGTGGCGCTGTGTTGGCGATTTCGCTTATCTTGCCGACCTTAGGCTGAACACTTATTGCTGAAGCCGCTTATACTAGTTAACCGCCTCTGACGGTGTGCACATGCAAAGTACCGGTTCAGTGCTGTCTCAGCTCTGACTGTGTTACTCTTGTGATCTGTTCGTGTCCTCTACTCCGCTTACCACTAGCTGGGCTCACTCCCTGTGGGAGTTGCAGATATTCCTCTGGGCGCATACCTCTGGAACCTTTTCAGTACCTAGATCCTCTAGGCAGGTTCCTTGCTCGTCTTGCCATCTGCAGTACCCGCAAGGCTCAAGAGCCAGCTGTTGCGTGACATATCATCTTGGCAATTTAAGTGCTGGGACACCGGTTGCCTTCCGCATTCAGTTGTCTCGATCCACCCATAACGTTCTAGGGTCTCTATTACCAGTAGCGGTTGCATTGGTCCTTCAGTGACCCTAGTGTACTAGGGTCTGAGCTGCCTTGTCCTCTACCGGGTTCCATGTGACCCAGGGCTCCTGGCTTTGAGTGCCAGTTGTCTTCCTCTGGACTCCTAGCGTTCTAGGGTCCTTGTTGCCAGTGCCTGTGCTGCATTGCCTCCGCATATCCCTAGTTATCTAGGGTCTTTATTGCCAGTAGTCTGTCGTGGGCCTCCAGTCTGCTTTGGGTTCTAGTCTCAGTACCATCATCTGCCAGTCTTTGCCTTCCCTTCTCCCTAGCCCACTAGGAGACTGGCTACTCTCAGTACATCTCCTCAGAGTGGGCGTTCCTTGCCATTGTGTATTGTACTATATCTGTAATGTCCTTATCTTAATAAAGTCATTTTAACCTTACTAGTCTTGTGTGAGTGTTCATCAAAAACCGTGACAACTATACTGCAGATATCTATATTATCATTCGTCCCATGAGGATGCAAGGTATCCAGTCGATATATCCATCGGGCCTCTTAGCAACACAAAAATTTAAATCTATTGGAGCACGCAGAAGAGACCAGATCTATGCCTGTTGCTGTTAAAGGGATAGTAATGTTTCATAATAAAAGCACCTCTAATTAATCATCATAGTATTTGGACTTTGGAGAGTGTTAATTCAATTCTGTCAGAGTTGTAGTTCCAGAGTAATTCAATGACAGTGTCCCCCTCCCGCTCCTTTTACTGATGTCACACTGTTCAGCTAGAGCAGAAGGGAGGTGCCCAGGTAGGTCAGCAGTCAAGGATAAGCAAATGTCTTTAACCCCTTAAGGACTGGGAAAATCTGAGGTAGGTTTTGCTTAAGGACCGGAGCAATTCTGACCTTTTTGACTATGTCTTTGTACAAGTGTTTTCCCTCTTAGGCTTTTATTCCATCCCCATGAATTATATACTGTTTTTTTAAGCACAAATAGGGCTTTCATTTGATACCCTACTTATATGGATAACCCACCATTTACTTTATTAAAATTTAAAAAAAAAAAAAAGTAAAAAAAAAAAAAAACAAAAAAAAAAAACTTTTTTTTTTTTTTATCTTGGGATCAATTGGGCACAAAAGGTTCCATTTTTATGGTGACTGCATGAAAGGTATGACCGGTCAGTCATACCTACAAAATGTGCAGTTTAAAGTGGCCACTGCCCCCCCCTTGGGTGAAAATCCCGATGTCCCTTTTTCCCACCCTATTTTGTCACTTTTTTATCCCTGACATTTGGCAGTGTGTATAAGTGTATTACATAGCTCCACAACAATCACACTTCCAAAATTGTTTAATAAGATTATTTTTAAAAAAAAATAAAATCTTTTTGTAAAAAACAAACAAAAAAAAACAACAACAACAAAAAAAGTATCATTGCAGGTCAGAAATTGACCTGCATTTAGCAAGCCTCTGGCACCAGCAGTGAAGGGGTTAATACCCCCAGCTGCTGTATTCTCATTTGCCACTAGGTGTCTCCTCTCTACTTCTGTCTCCCTTACTTTGATAGAAAGGGAGACAGAGGTAGAAGGGACACGAAGAAACAGCATGCTTTGCGTGCTGCTTCTCTCTCTCACTATGCCGGTACATGTGATCGCTGCTACGGCGATCACATAAACCAGCACAAGCAAGAAGGGCTGAGACTGAACACCCCGGTTTCGGAGCGCTCAGTCTCAGCCTGGAATTAATGATAGCAATGTGCACCGAGGCACACTGCTATCATTTAAGCCATAACGGATCCTGGACCGTCATGGGTCCTTAAGGGGATAACAACCCATGACAGTCCAGGACCGTCATGGGTCCTTAAGGGGTTAAGTGAGGCAGTAGTCGGCAGACAGAAATTGGTCGACTGGGAGTCGAAGACAACAGGAGAGTTGAGGTAGAACAGAAGTCAACTACTAGTTGTCAAACAATGCAGGAGTCAACCCAAGGGGTTGTAGACAAACAGAGAAATGTCGACAAGCCAGGTTCGGTACACAAAGAGTCGAGCAAACAAAGCACTCAGTACCTTGGAGTCGTAGACAAGTGGAGGGTCGTAGACAAGCCGGATTCGATACACAAGGAGTCGAGCAAATGAGACAATATGAGCCTTGGGAATGTAGACATGTGGAGAGTTGTGGACAAGCCGGATTCGATACACAATGTGGCAAACAGGAACTTGACTCTTTGCTCCAGAGTAGTCAGGAACAAAACCAGGATCAGGAAACCAGAAAGTCGGATGAACTAGATGCAAGAGGAGGTCACAACGGAAATCAGAGATCAATATATCAGGTAAGCAGGTACACAGGACACAAGGACGCTGAGCACTGGCCATCCAAGGGCGGGGAAAGGAGAAAAGTCACGGATATAAGTAGGCTACAGACAAGTGAAGGAGTATAGTAATTAGGAGATAGAACGCCTCTGGAAAGGAGGAGTCCAACGGGCTGTGACAGTACCCCCTCCTTGAGGGCCGACCTCCAGGCGGCTGACACCAGGGAGAGCTGGATACTTCCTGTGGTAATTTCGGACAAGTCGGGGTGCATGAACATTACTGGCGGAAATCCAAGACCTCTCCTCCAGACCATACCCTTTCCAGTGAACGAGGTACTGTAAGGAACCTCTGAGGAAACGGGAGTCCAGTATGGCCTGTACCTCAAACTCATCCTCCTGAACAGCCTCCACAGGAGCAACACCACTCTTAGTATACCTGTTGCAGACTAGAGGATTCAAAAGAGACACATGGAACACTCTGGGGATACGGAGAGCTTTAGGTAGAGAGAGTTTATAAGCCATGGAGTTAATTCTCCTAGTAACTTGGAACGGGCCAATGAAGTGTGGGGCCAACTTCATAGTAGGTACTTTAAGACGTAAGTGGCGGGTGGAGAGCCAGACTTTATCACCTGGAAGATAGGTCGGAGCAACAGAACATCTTTTGTCCACCGTCCTCTTTTGCCTAGCCACATCGCTGAGCGATGTTGTCCAGATGTGTATCAAGTGCTGGAATACCGGACTCAGAGAAGGCAGAAGGAATAGCTACTGGATTCATATCGTAGAGACAACAGAAGGGGGACATCTGGATAGATTCCTGTAGAGAATTATTCTTGACGAACTCTGCCAAGGGAAGTAAATCACGCCAGTCGTCCTGGCTTTCATTGCAGAATAGTCGGAGATACTGCTCCATCTCTTGGTTGGCTCTCTCTGCTGCTCCATTAGTTTGAGGATGGTAGGCAGATGAAAAAGCTAAGGATATCCCAAATCTCTCACAGAAAGATCTCCAGAATTTTGAGATGAATTGAGTGCCAAGATCAGACACTATTTGGGTAGGAACTCCATGTAACCTGACAAACTCTGATGAAAATCTGAGCCAGTTCCAGGGCAGATGGCTGAGAGGGACTAGATGTACCATCTTGGAGAAACTGTCTACGACGTCAGTATAGTAGTTTTACCTTTGGAGGGTCGTAGCTCTACTATGAAATCCATTGAAAGATGTGACCAAGGTTGAGAGGGTATGGAGAGTGGGTGCAGTAAGTCAACAGGGAGTGACCTGGGGGTTTTGGACGCACCACAGGACTGACAGGCAAAAACAAAGTCCTGAACATCCCGTCTCCATTCTGGCCACCAAAAGACTCTGGAGACCAAGTCCTCAGTACGGGCAACTCCTGGAGGTCATGCCATTGCCCTAAGACCTCCTCTCTTTTCTCTTGCGACACATATAACATTCCGGCAGGCAAGCCTGCAGGAACCTCTCTGTCTGTCATGGAGATGGTCCAACAGGGGAGAGAAGAAGGTAGATAGCTGCCAATACCCTATAAGGGGGTACGATGGGTTCTGGCCCTTGATTCTCCTCTGAAGGTGCAGTGAACATCCTGGAGAGTGCATCATCTTTGGTATTCTTAGTACCCGGCCGGTAGGTAATAATGTAATTAAACCGGGCCAGGAACAGAGACCATCTGGCTTGTCTTGGGTTCATCCTTTTAGCGTTGCTGATGTACAGAAGGTTTTTATGGTCTGTGAGAATCATTATGTGTGTACGTGCCCTCTCCAAGAGATGTCTCCATTCTTCTAGGGCAAGAATGATGGCCAGCAACTCTCTATTGTCCATGTCATAATTCCTCTCGGCCTGCAAGAACCGTTTAGACATGAACCCAGACGGATGGAGAGGACTGTTATGGGAGCTTCTCAGGGACAGGACAGCCCCAGCACTGACTTCGGAGGCGTCAACCTCAATCACAAAAGGCTGAGTGGGGTCTGGATGTCTCAAGACTGGCGCCATGGAAAATGTTTGTTTTAATACATTGGAGGCCTTGACAGCCTCTGGAGGCCAATTAACAGAGTCTCCATTTTTATTAGTAAGAGCAGTGAGAGGAGCGCAAGTCTTGGAATAGTCTCAGATGAACTTACGATAATAATTTGCAAACCCCAGGAATCTCTGAAGGGGCTTGAGTCCAGAGGGTTGTGGCCAATTGAGTATGGAATCTAGTTTGGAGGGATCCATCTCGAAACCAGTGGAGCTGATGATGTATCCTAGAAAGGGAAGCTTATCCACCTCAAAGATACATTTCTCCAACTTGGCAAATAAGTGGTTCTTACAGAGATGGAGTAATACCTGCTTGACATGGGTGCAATGAGTGGGAAGATCAGGAGAGTGAATCAATATATCGTCCAAGCACACGATAACAAATTGGTGCAGGAAGTCTCTGAGACACTCGTTTACGAATTCCTGGAAGACAGCAGGAGCATTGCAGAGCCCAAAGGGCATGACTCTATACTCATAGTGTCCTGAGTGGGTATAAAATGCCGTCTTCCATTCATCTCCCTGATGTATCCTGATGAGGTTGCAGGTTCCCTTTAAGTATAGTTTTGTGAAGATTTTGGAATCTTTGAGCCAGTCAAACAGTTCTGATATCAAAGGTAAAGGGTACAATTTTTTAACAGTGATCTTATAGAGCCCCCTGTAATCAATGCAGGGGAGCAAGTCTCCCTCTTTTTAATGAAAAAGAACCCCGCTTCAGCCAGGGAAGTAGAGTGTTGGATAAATCCTCTCTTTAGACTCTCTTTAATATATTCCTCCATGGCTTCTGATTAAGGAAGAGAGAGGATAAACTCTGCCTCGTGGAGGAATGGTCCAAGGCAAAATATCAATAGAACAGTCCAGAGCCCTGTGAGGGGGTAGTTTCTCAGACTCCCTTTTACTGAACACATCAGAAAACTGCTGATATTGTACTGGAATTTCTGTAGTGGAAGACAGTGCAGACTGAATTCGTACAGGTTCTGTGGCTTTAAGCCAGTGCAAAGAACAGAAAGAGCCCCAGGATCTGTCCTGTCTCCCAGTCAACATGGGGATTATGTAAGGAGAGCCAGGAGTATCCCAAAACAACTGGACAGGAAGGAGAGGTGATCACATGAAGGCTTAAGGTCTCAGAGTATAAAACCCCCACTTGGAGACGCAAGGATGTAGTTTCCTTAGTGATAAGGGATGGGTGAAGAGGTCTCCCATCAATAGCCAATTCTAATCCTCACTGACCACAAAAACCTGACCTATCTTTCCGAGGTTAAAAGGTTGTTGCCGAGGCAGGCCAGATGTGCTTTATTCCTCTCCAGGTTTAATTATGTGGTATCGTACCTTCCAGGTACTAAGAATGTCAGAGCGGATGCTGTCCCGAGGCAATTCGGATCAGATCTTGAGGCTGATAGTTTTCCCGTGCCTATCATTCTGACAGATCACATTCTGGCTACCATTCAAACAAGCATTACCTCTCCCTTGGGGAAGGAGATCTTGGCTTCGCAAGCCACCACTTCTACTGACAAACTTATCGGGAGATGCTTTGTCCCCGAGCACCTGCAAACTCGTTTAATGTCTATCACTCTTCTAAGGCCACAGGCCATAATGAGCTCGATCAAATGACTTGGTCCATATCTAGGCTCTTTTGGTGGCCAAGCCTAAGAACTGACTCCCCTGCTTTTGTAGCAGCTTGTGCCACATGTGCTCATAGCAAGACTCCCAGGCATCTTCCCGTGGGCCTGCTTCAGCCGGTACCAAATGGTGATCTTCCATGGTCTCTTGTATCTATTGACTTCATGGTTGAGCTGCCGGTTTCCAAGGGAAATACGGTCATTCTTATGATTGTAGACAGGTTCTCTAAGATGGCCCATTTTGTACCCTTGAAGGGTCTTCCTTCGTCCACAGAGCTGGCCGAGATATTTTCCAGGGAAGTATTCAGGCTCCATGGAGTGCCCAGGGTGCTTGTCTCATACCGGGGGAGCCAATTTGTGTTCCATTTCTGGAGGACCTTCTGTGGGTAAATGGGAATTCAGTTTTCATTTTCATCAGCTTACCACTCCCAATCTAATGGTGCTGCTGAGAGAGCCAATCAGGGCCTGGAACAGTTCTTACGCTGTTTTATATTGGACCATCATAGTGACCGGGTGAGCTTGTTACCGTGAGCAGAGTTTGCCAGGAATGGTGCCATTAACTCTTCTTCGCAGAATTCCCGGTTCTTGATTAATTATGGCTTCCAGCCTACTCTGCTACCTGACCATTTGAGGCACAAGAAGTTCCAGCTCTGGACGAGCATCTTAGGCAGCTCCTCTCCACTAGGGTTCACGTTCAAAGATCCCTTCAAAGGTCCACTCAGCGCTACAAAAGGTGTGGATCGTCGTCGCAGGCCAATTCCGGTGTTTCAAGTGGGGCATAGGGTATGGCTGTCCTCTCGTAACCTCAACCTCCAGGTGCCTTCTAAGAAGCTGGCTCCTCGGTTTGTAGGCCCATACCGGGTACTGTGTAGGATCAACCCTGTCTCTTACACCCTGGAGCTTCCGGCTGGTATGTGTATCCACAATGTCTTCCATGTGTCCCTGCTTAAACCTTTGGTTTGCAACCGTTACACCTCGGTACCTGTCCTGCATGGGCCAGTTCAAGTCAATGGCCAGGAGGAGTATGAGGTACAGTCATTTCTGGACTCTCACAGAAGTAGAGATCACCTCCAATACCTGGTACATTGGAAGGGGTATGGTCCTGAGGAGCGTTCCTGGGTGTCTGTTGGTGATGTGCATGCAGATTCCACACTCATTTTCACCTTAAGCCCGGTCCTCTTCCGCGGGGAGGAGGTCATTAAAGGGGGGTTACTATCACAGTCTCCCTTTGAGGCCTAAGCAATCCTGTGCTCTTACCTCTGTATGGCCGCCGACCAGCAGGACCTCCGGCCACTTCCTCATTGCTATAGTCATGTTTCAGGCACTGGCACAGACACCTGTTTATGGGCCGATTCTGTTGGGCCTAATTGGGTCCCGCCTTCTTCTGCTGCTTTATAAACCTTATTGAGACTAGGACTTTTTGCCCTTTCGTGGTGTTCCTGTGCGCATCTAGTTTGTTCCTCTGACCCTTTCTTGGCTTACATTGTCCCCTTGCATTGTCTGACTACTCGCTCCGGTTGTGACCTTGGCTGTGGCTGACTTCCTGATCTGTGTATGACTCTGGCTTGTCCGACTACCCACTCTGTGCTGACCTTCCCTGTGGCTGACTACCCGATCCGGTTCTTGAGCGTGGCTGGTCCGAGTGATGCGCCGTTTGTGCCTCGCTCCTGTCTGACTACCACTAGGCAGATCCAGGGCACGCTCCTTTCCCTTGCAGCTCAGCTACCAGCAGGTCGTTTGCAGGTTGCCTCCGCTTTGTGCCTTTTGTGCCTCAGGGCAGCTAGTGAAACTTAGACGAGAGCCCAGGACCGAGACTGTTGTCTGTTGCCTGGCTTAGTACTTGCGGTGCTACCTATGCTCTGTGCCTCCTAGTTGCCTTCAGTAAGATAGAGTGCAACTTGTCTCTCTCCTTGCCTCAGTAGTGCGCTCCTATCTGGCTGCATCCATCTAAGCACCTACTCTGCTGCCTCGAGTGGTGCTACCAGCATGGGCATCTGGGGGGGGGGCACTTACCCCCCCTACCATTACCCCCCTCCATATAAATAAAGGGGCTAGATGGGCTGGCCTGGGGGTCATATTATGGCTTTGCCCCCCCCCCCCCGGAAAAATGTCTACGGACACCACTGGCTACCAGTTATGCTATTGGTATCGGTGGTCTAGTCACGCTCTGTGCCTCTGCTGCGTACGCTCCTGTACTAGTCTTATAGTTCATTCCTATTGTGGTAGAGGCAAATCTGGTTCTAAGACTCAGTACCACAGACCTATGGTGGTTCAGTGTCAGCCCCTGGGTAGTGAACTAGGCACTGTCCTCACGTCTATCTCCCCTCTGACTGAGGAAGTGTTCATTATTATTACTAGTATTCTTATATTCTATTGCTCAATAAACTGGTTAAAATTCACTTATACTGTTTCGTGTGTTTCTTTACTGAGAGTCCGTGACACCACTGTACTCGTGGAATTATCACTGATATTTTCTTCTACTGTGCGATTTTGGTGTCAACTAGGAATTTGCTCTACTTGACTGGCAGAACCTAATTTGTCTATTGAAAAATCACCACTAGCATCATACTTCCTATGTAATACCACAGTATCTGGAAATGGTACATTTGTCCTCAGCCCATTATTGTTGCGGTTATTTAGGGCATACTTATTTTTATTATTTCTTTTATTGGAATGGACATAGTTTCCTGATTTATTTAGCCTTTTTTCCCACTATAATTGTGGACTTAGTTTCTGGCAGAATCTCCAACAGCCCTTTCTAATTTAGTACCCCCTTTCTATCTTTAAATTCCCTTTCTAGCTTGTTGAATTGGCAGGCAGAAGACTTGATCAATACTATTATATTATATTCAGCTCAATGACCATAGTATTATATGATTCTGAACTGTTGATTTTAATTCTAATCTCTAACATTTAAGAGGACACAGGAAGTAATTATGTTTTTAAAAGGTTAATGAATAAAAGTTAGATATTTGTGACCAATAGACAGGCTAGACTATCTGATGGATACTGAATGAGTCTTAGTTAATGAATAAATCGGACATCTCTCTTCAAAAAGTAAGTAAGTAAGTATGTAACCACACACTTCTTTTGTTCGGTTGTATGTATATTATGTTATCACTATATTTCTGGATTATTGTTACCCAATATTTAAGTATGCCGAAATTAAAAAACAAAACAAAACAAAACAAAACAAAACAAAAAAAAAAAAAACACAACAACATACCTTTGTGTACTGCTAGATAAGAAAATTGCTGTATTAAAAAAAAAAAAAAATCAATAAACTTCTTACTTTAGACAGGCAATTTTCTCAATACATTTGATAGTGATCTGTCTTTATTTCATCTTTGATTTTTTTTTTTTTTTTTTTTTTACTATGATACAATTATTTATGGATTTCTTTTCACAATCAGAGATCAGTTGCAACTCAAAGAGTGTCTAGAGAAGTTAAAACAATTGGTTGCAGTTTAGTAAAACAACATAAAATATCTATAGAGTTCTGGAACAAAGCCTTATTTGCAGATGAGCAAAGATTAACTTGTGTCAAAGTGATGGAAAGAAGAAAATGTGGAGAAAGAAAAACTGAATATGATTTAGCGCATATTGCCTTATATGTGAAACATAATGGAGGGAGTGTTAGGGCTCAGGCATTTACGGATTCCACTGAAACTGTTTTACTTGTGTTTATTGATTAGGTGACTGCTGACAGCAACAGGAGTATGAATTCTGAAGTGTACAGAAACATCTTATCAGATCAGATGCAACCAAATGCCTCAAATCTCATTGGATGGCACTTGACCTTCCAGAAGGACAATGACACCAATGATTTCTAAAACACAAATGAGTTTTTCAGGGCCAAAAAGGGGGAATGTTTGTGACCAGTCAAGTCAATCCAACTGGCATGAATCCAGCTAATCATGAGTTTCACTAGCTGAACAAGACTGAAGGCAAAATGTTTAAAAAGTAATAGAACTGAAGATGGATGTGGTACAGGCCCTTCAGAACATCACCAGGGAAGATACCCAGTATTATCACTAATACTTTTATTTACATCCTAAAAGATATATGTATGTCACAGCTTGAACGGGATGTATGAGGATCAAGATCATATTTTATTACTTAAAAACCTGGATCACGTCAGGTATCAAACTGTGTAGTAAACAAAGGTAGCGCAAAAGTAGGCAGAAACACAGACAGAGAAGGTAATACCTAAGTGTAATAATTTACTTGTAACAAATGACATAAAAGAATCAATTGTTGCACTCACATTTTGCCCATCTTGGGCTTTATGCATGCAATTGGTCCTTTCCCCAAGTAACCAATGTACCATGTCCCAATGCACCCCACTACAGCAGTGTCTGGACGGAAGCTCCGTGATGGTCCGGACACATGGTGTTGCTGATGTTATAAAACACAGGATGCCCACAAAGAATCCCAAAGTCGATAAAAGTGTGGAATATATACGTTGGATGTTTGGAAGCTCATGTCCTGGGCTAAAGTCAAAAGAGCTGGCAATGTAATGGGCCCCCCAATTATAAGTGTTGTGCCTCGTGGTGGCAGGTTCTTTTCGATTGCATATGCACGTATAGGTCCCTCCCACTCCCCCTGTTAGCTTCCCATCCCCTCCTCTATTGCCGGTCGCACTCCATCATGGACAGTAGAGCTGGACTGCAACCACAAGACACATCTAAGTCCTACCTGTGCCACAGATATAATAATTGGTGCACATTACATTGCCAGCTCTTTTGACTATAGCCTAAGACAGTTGCTTCCAAACCTCCAACATTTATATTCCACACATTTATGAACTCTGGTATTCTTTGAGGACATCCTGTGTTTCATAACATCAGCAACACCAGAGATGTAATATGTTTATTCTAAATCCCTGACTTACATCAAAGGAGCAAAAAGACACTGGACGCTAATGTATAGGCATCCAAAAGAGATATGTATCTCAATTAGTACTTAGTGGAAACAGTAGTAATAACAAAAGAACATCTATATGAAAAAGTATTACCCATACAAGTATTAATGATAATGCATTTGGAACGGTTTTCTTTGTGTTTAGTTGGATTTAATCTTTTACCAATCTCTGATGCCACATCCAAGTGGTTAAAGACCAATCTGAATTAAAAGAAATTGTTGTTAGTGTGCAACTGTTTTGCTGTACTTGTTGAAGTGATCGTAATGTTTCACAAAAACTGCAGCTCCAATTAATCTTTATAGTATTTGAGACATAGAGAGTGTTATTTCATTACTGTGAGCTTTGTAGTTCAAGAGTAATTGAATGATAAACTTTCCCCATCCCTCCCCTTTTACCTGGTGTAAGCCCCCACTCCTCAGATGTGGAATCCAGTCCATAGCCCAGACAGCTCACATCATCGGTCAATATTTTTACTGTGTGAACAATGAAAACACTGCGCCCCTTGACAGAATTTTTCCCTTATCTTAATTTAAGATCATCCCTCTCTGCAATCTACCGGACATTCCCTGCTGCTCTAGCAGTGCTACAACAGTAAAAGGGGCGGGAGGTGGATACTTTAGCTTTCATTTACTCTTGAAATACAACTCTGACAAAATTGAAATAACACTCTCCAAGGCCCAAATAATATGAAGATTAATTAGAGCTGTTTTTTTTATGAAACATTACTATCCCTTTAAAACAGAGTGTTGGTATACACCCCTGACAAATACACACACCAGGGGCTGGATTCAAATGCAGGAGATAAATGTTACCGCCTGTTTTTATCAAAAATGTTCCTATTGAAGTCTATGGGAGATAAAAGCAGAGACAAACACATGCATTTGAATCCAGCCCCAGATGTCCTATATTTTAATGCTCGAACACATTAACCCTAAATTATCTATCTCTGTGACATAACTTGTTCTGTTAAAGGACAGGTAAACTGTTTTGCTCTATAATGGAAAACGTATTGCAGTTCTTTTTTCTGTCATATAAAATAAGGGTACTCACACTGCTCGGGAAAGGTGTAGTTCCAAAGTTATTGCAGTATAAACGTAAAAAACATGATCAATGTTCAGTAATTCTACTGCGATGTATGAGGCAGATGAGTTGCAGACTGCAACTCTCCATACAATATGATAAGAACAGCTTTGTGACAATTTTAACAGTTAAAGGGATAGTAACACTTCGTTTTAACTTTATTTTATTTTGTAGGCATTAGAAAAACATGAAGAATGATATAAGTCTTATCTCTCAAACCTTTATGGTTTATGAGATATTCACAAGCAAAGTTCCCCTCCCCGCCCCTTTTTCCTAGTGTAAGCCATCTCTTCTCAGATGTGGATCAGGTTGTATGACAGTACAGATAACAGAAGGGGACAATTTTCTTTGTATGAAAACAATGAAAGCCCTTCCCCCCTTGAAAAGTTTTTCAGCTTTTTCCATTATCTTAATTGAAGATTGTCCCTCTCTGCAGTCTACCTGGGCATCTCCCTTCTTATCTGGTTGAACAGGGGGGGGATACTTTGTTTGTGAATATCTCTTAACCCATAAAGGTTTCAGAGATAAGACTTATATCATTCTTCATGTTTTTTTAATGCCTACAAAATAAAATAAAGTTAAAATGAAGTATTACTATCCCTTTAAGTTTTGAATAAATCGACTACCTTTGTTTTATTTGGCAGGAAACACCCAAAAACATAAAACGATGTAATTTTAAGTTATTTACTACGCGTTTAAGAAGCCTGTTTTTTTTTAATGTAATGTTTGATTACTAAATTATTGCATTTCTAGTCATTTTTTAACATTATGCGTTTATAGACGACCCAGTTGTGGCAGAGGTGGTAACAAGTGACCCTCTGATTGCATCTCCCAGGCGTCCCGCTTTGAGAGAGACAGACTCTCTTTTGGTCTTGTAGTAAATCCTTTATTTTCTACTACATAAAGAATGACCACAGTAGCTGAAGAAATAACCTACAAAACAATCAATATCCAGCCCACCAGTCACATTCCCAACAACATCTAAAACAGCACGTCCCTTAGACAGGTTGGGAGGTATTTACATTACAGCTCCATAACCTTAAACCAGTCTCGTACAACCCTCTCCTGATCATAGGACACTACCAACATAACGCGGTAAAAGCACACAAAAAAAGCCCACGCCCACCTTCTTTGTTGGACTACGACGCCCATCCTACTCAGCTATCTGATGACAATAGGATTATCGTGCAAACACTATAAGCACAAAGCACTCGTCACTGACCCAAAACACAGGTTTCCCAAGTCTTTCTAAATAACGCTAAGCACGTGACGCACCACCGGGAGTGCGCACGTTGTATCTACGTGACACGTGCGCGCCCGGGTTCTACGGCGGGCCGCTGGTGACCAAGATCATCGTGAGTAATCGCGGAATCTTCTACCGGGCTAGGTGAGTGACACATTACCCAGTGCCAGTAAACGCTAGCATATAGGTACAAGGTGGGTAAGGAGTCTCCACAGTGGTTAACCATGACTATATGAGGCAGAGCTATAGTTATTCTTCTGTACGTAGGGCCTCTGCTGGCTCGGGGCTTTTTGGGCCTCTGCCGTGCCGTCGTTTTGTTTTTGCAGAGCTATGAAGGGCGGAAGGATGATTCATTTTGATTGGCTGAGTAGGCTGTCCGTCATTCGGGGGACCAGCTCCCGCCTAGTCAGTATGGCTATGCTTTAAATATTGGAACGCGTGTGGCGTAAAGTCCAAGAGCTTGTATAATATTTAGTTTAACGAGGAAAATATACGCTGTTTGGGGAGATATACCAAAACAAATAATAGTCCTGGAGCGCGCAAAAAGCACAATATGAATAAAAATGTCCATATTCTTAAGCGGTGTTTTAACCAACTGGATCCTAGAGGTCTCCAGGCTTGCATTTTTAAAGGGGGTTATGCAAGATAAAGTGGCGATGATTTCTCTAGTTCCTATGCTGTTCTATGGGACCAGTGCGCTAAGAGTTCTCCTCTGAATATTACTGCATAGGGCTTCATAGCAGTGGCTCTTAATCCTTTTCATTTATCTATTTTGCTCGGAGACACCCCAACACACACACAGGAACTTCTGGGATGCCCCTATAATATTTAATGTAGTTTATCAAAGACATAATGAATGGTACAATACATTTACATTTATTATCAAGGTCTTAAAATCATAATAACAATAATAAATATTATTTGCATAACAACTTCCATACAACTACACTTAAAAATAAATATTCACTTTTTTCAAAGTCTTCATATAAATATCCCCATCCCTCCTCTTTTACTGATGAGACACTGCTCACCTCACAGCAGCAAAATTGACCTGTTGGATAGCAGAGAGGGACAGTCTTCAGTGAGCATAAGGGAAAACCTGAAAAACCTGTTAAAGGGATAGTAATGGTTAATTTTAAGTTGATTTAATATTGTAGACATTAAAAAAAGATTAACAATGATGTAAGTCTTATCTCTCAAATCTTTATGGTTTGAGAGACATAACTTGCTAAAGTTACCTTTTCCTGACTGTTTTACTCAAGTCTGCCATCTAGCTGACAGCCACAGATTCCAGTCATTTGATCAGACAGAGGCTCTTCAGCAGAGCTGAAATCACACTATTTAGAAATAAATACTTAATTGGAACAGTCCACAAAGTGTGCTTGCAAGCCAGGCACACTTTGTAGACCGTTCCAAATTAAGTATTTATCTTTAGAGATCGTTATATTGGAGCTGCTGAAGAGCCATATCTGGTCAAGTGACCAGAATCTGCTTCTGACAGCTTTACAGCTCGTCAAGAATAAAGGGGAGGGACCAGAGAACTTTATTTTCCTATATCTCTCAAACCATAATGCTTTAAGAGATACGAATAAGTGCAAGTACTCTCTTTTAATTGTATCTACCATATAGTTAATACTTTTTTTCTGACATTACTATCCCTTTAAGGGGGCAGGCTTTTCCTTGTGCTCACAGTAAGAGGATTGTCCTTTGTTGCAACCTGCATTCCACACCTGAGGGGAAGTGAAAGGGATGGGAGGGGGATACTTTATCATTCAACTACTCTAGAATCTGACAGTATTGAAATAACACTCTCCATGGCCCAAATACTATGAAGATTAATCAGAGCTGCTTTTTTGTGAAACATTACTATCACTTTAAAGTGAAGCTATCACATATTACACTTGTTGCTACAGGAGCAGACTTAGAAGGCAAGATGCTGCACTGTAGCCCCAAAACAGGTCCTGGAAGTCATTTGAGTGATCAGAAAAGTGACCCTTTTTTTTGGGGGGGGGGGGTAGGGCAGAAACAAACATGATATTTCTGCATTAAAGCCATAAATTTTGCTTGTTGCGAGTGCAGTTCCATAGTCTGGTAGGGTTGGGTTAGACAACTTCTCTATTGCAAATCCTATGTTAATTATCCTCACGCACACCAGTCTATCCACATCTAAGGGGTAAACTACACAAACACCCTCAGGAAGCCAAACAAGGTGCTATATGAAATAGTATAAGAGCAAAGAAAAGAAAAACCCTGCAGTACTAGCACTTTATTTAGGCTAGCATAGACAGCGTGCCAGTACTGCAGGGTTTTTCTTTTCTTTACTCTTACATTATTTCATCTTCTCTCTAGCAGTCTGAGAGTTAAGTTCACAGACCCTCATCACTTGAACTGCAAGAATGTATGTCTTGTTGGTCAATGCCTCACGGGATCAGCAGGAGAGTCCTGGAGGTCAATTTCACACACCATTATGGCTCTCCAGTTGATCGGTGCGACTGGAATAGTATAAAAATCAAGATCTGGTTAAGTTTACAAATTCATTGCATACTTTGTGACTCTAACATGTGAACTCAATAATAAACAGTTTATTGAAAGAAAATATAGTGCAGGTTTGTAAATGTCCTCAGGCTTGAGTCTGAAATGGATACCGTTCGTCTTGAAGCTTGAATATATTTTCATAATCTGTTACAATACAGTTTCAATCATTTTGAAGGGGAACAATGCCATTTCAATAAGTACTCATAGGTAAGTGTCCTTCACACAACAATTATAGCTTTTGTAGTTTGTTGTGCATTTTCTCTTTTGTAGTACATTGCTAATTATCTAGCTCCTTTCTCATGGAAGACCTCAGCACAGCCATGGTGCTTTTGGTTATGTCACCCATGCAGAAGGGTATGCTGGAAGTCTAAAAGTATTGCTTTGCATGAAAACACCAGTGTCCTACATTCTGCACTTTACTGTATTCACATTGGAAAGCAGCAAAGTTGCAGCACAGCTGAAATGCATAGTGGCCTATAAGACTGTCAGCAGATCTTTCCATGCTTACGAAATTGGAGGTTGAGATGCATATCACAACCGCCATTGTTTGACTGACCCATGTAGATGTCATACAGCCAAGACTGGCTTATTCTCATTTGAGCTGACTCTTGGCCACTTTCCTCTGATATGGCATTGCCGGGGAAACGTAGAAGTTGATTTAAAATAAGGTAGATGGAAATGTAGCAGAGCACTGTCATCCATAAGAAGGAGCACTTTGTGTTTATGATCTAATGCAAACTAGTGACTTAGTGTCAGTCAGGTCTGTTGAAGCCCTAGTTTCTTGTGAGGAGGTTAGATCTAGAGGATGACTTCAAAAGAGTATTCTACTTACAGGAAATTGCAGATATAACAAAAAATAGATAGAAATACTTAACCCTGGTAAATTTTTTAAACAATTAAGTACCCCTTATTCCTAGAATGCAAAAACACAAAATAGAGGTTTCAATAGAGCCTTCTTAATAATTAAATACTCAATAAAAGCATTAAATAGTACACTCACATGTCATAATGGTTAATGGGGGCATATACTGTAAATGAAAAAGGGTTAGCATTGTTGATATATTTAAAAAATGTCATATTTCAGCTATTAGAAAAAAAACAACCCCAGTCCCATCTCTCAAGCCTTTATGGTTTGAGTGATATAGAAGGCAAAAGTTCTCCCTCCACTTTCCCTGATATCAGCTGTAAGCCGATGGCAGGATATCCTGGTCCTGGGACAATCAGGCGGCTCTACAGCAGAGCTGAAATAGCACAGTGTAAAAAGAAATACTTAATCGGAACGGTCTACTAAGTATGCCTGCAAACCAGGCACACTTTGTAGACGTTCCGATGAAGTACTTCTTTTCACATTGCGCTATTTCGGCTCTGCTGAAGAGCCGCCTCGAGTCGGCCGTCTCGAATTTCCTGCTGTCAGATCAAGGAAAGGGGAGGGAGTGGGGAACTTTAGCCTTCTATGTCTCTCAAACCATAAAAGTGTGAGAGATGGAACTGGGCTTGTTTAGTTTATTTTTCTAATAGCTGCAATATGACTTTTCAATATATCCACATTACTAACCCTTTAAAACAGAGTGCATACACAGAATATTTCCAGTTTCTTTTCGGGGCTCCCTAGAAAATAAATGCTGCATTATGTGTATATAAATAGGTTTATAAAATCTTGTAGCAAACTAATTTACTTGCATGTTGTGAAAAGGTAAGTTGGGATTTGTACAAGGGTATTGCTGTTGATGTAGTTTTCTTGGACTCTGAAAAACCTTTAACCACTGGAGTGCCATCTACTTACAACGTACGAGTTTGGACAGATGTACCTGCTGTGTCAAGCTTGTACGTTATACAGTTTAAATGCGATCACTGCATAAGCCGGTATAACCGGCATGCAGTGGGCGCATTTAAAAAAAAAAAATGCCTGGCACTCGTGGGGGGCATGAGGATCGCTTCTCATGCCCCCCAGTTATTCATCTCCCTGCCGATTGCACCGGGAGATCAATGTTTTGTAATGGAGAAGCAGAGCTTCTCCTTCCTCTTCTCTACTACTAGAACTTCCGGGTAGGAGTGGGCGGGACCGGGTGAAGCCTCCTAATGTCATTGGTGACCTTAGGTAACTTTCCCTGATCGCGGTCACTCCTACCGGTGGTAGGAGAGAAGGGGAGGAAATCTTCTACTCTCCATCCTGTAGGCCTGAGGATTTGGGCGATGGCCTCAGTATCCAGGATGTAGACTACTTATACTCCGTCTAAGAAGAAGGTGAGCTAGTAGAAGAATCAGGTATTTTAGCTTTAAGATACAATCTTTCCTTAAGCGCCTGCCTGAGGAAGACCCTTGGCCTTATATGAATCCAGAAGGAAGTAGATGTTCTAGACATGGCATTGTTCTAGTCAGGATATTGTCAGATTTGAATGAGAAAGGGAGAGATTCCAGGATATGTTCCCTTTTGATGAAGCAGAAGCGAAGCAGTGGGTCTGCTATACTGATATAATAGTTCCTCCTTGAGGGACCCTATAAATAGGACATTAGAAAGTGCTTTAAAGGGATAGTAATACTTCGTTTTAACTTTATTTTGTAGGCATTAAAAAACATGAAGAATGATATAAGTCTTATCTCTCAAAGCTTTATGGTTTAAGAGATATTCACAAGCAAAGTTTCCCCCTCCTGCCCCTTTTTCCTAGTGTAAGCCATCTCTTCTCAGATGTGAATCTGGTTGTAAGACCAAACAGATAACAGCAGTGGACAGTCTTCTTTGTATGAAAAGAATGAAAGCCCTTCCCCCCTTGACAAGTTTTTCAGCTTTTTCCCTTATCTTAATTGAAGATTGTCCCTCCCTGCAGTCTACCTGGGCACCTCCCTTCTGCTTTGGCTGAACGGGGGGGGGGGGGGATACTTTGCTTGTGAATATCTCTTAAACCATAAAGGTTTGAGAGAGAAGACTTATACCGTTCTTCATGTTTTTTTAATGCCTACAAAATAAAATAAAGATAAAACGAAGTATTACTATCCCTTTAAAGAAGCTGTACACTTTCATGGGCCAGAATCTCTAAGCTTCAACCACAATTGCATATCTGGTTATCAGAGTTAGACAAAATTGAATCATCTGTTTCACATTCTAAATTGTAAAAGGAAGTCTGCATAAAAAGAGGCCACCAGCATCTCATGTGATGCTTCGCTAGACATAATCAAGCTGTTGGCTAAGTCTTCAGCCCCCTCTGTCACTACTCGTTGCTCTCTATGTCTAAGAACTTGGGGAGCAGATTATTATTCAAAATCCAAATTGGTCTCTATTCCTTTGGGGAGTGATCTTCTCTTTCGAGAACATCGGGATGAACTAATTAAGAAATCCCTTTTGCTCCCAAGGGAGTAGATCCAGATATTCTCTCCAATTTGTTACTCTGGTTACAGGCCCAGGAGACAGGCCTTTTGGGATTCAAGCACGTTCAGTGCATCTAGTGGTTAAAGCAGATCTCAGGCCCCAAGGGGAGGATTCAGAAGAGATTTCTTCCTAAGGGGTCAGTTTAAGGGATAGTTTGAATGGAGATCAGTGGACCTCATTCCAGTAGGGGAGCTGACTGGAACTTTTTCTGAAAGACTGGGAATATCCTCACCCAGACAATTGGTAGAGTTCAACATTGTCCCAACAAGGAATGTTATCAAACTACAGAGCCAGCAAATCCATCCATAGTAGCAGCAATGAAATTAGCTATTCAGGAGCTGGTACAAAAGAGGACAATTGAATAGGTTCCTCCATGCCAGAGATGTATAAGCATTTACTTTGTGCTATTCAATGTGGCCAAAACTTCTGGAGGATTCAGGACACTCCTAGACTTAAAGGGATAGTAATGTTTCATAATAAAAGCAGCTCTAATTAATCATCTTAGTATTTGGGCCTTGGAGAGTGTTATTTCAATACTGTCAGAGTTGTAGTTCGAGTAATTGAATGACAAAGTATCCCCCTCCAGCCTCTTTTAATGATGTAACACTTCTCACCTCAGAACAGAAAGGAGTGTCCAGGTGGATTGCAGAGAGGAAAATCTTCAATTAAGATATGGAAAAAACTGAAAAACCTGTCAAGGGGGCAGGGATTTCATTGTTCTCACAGTAGAATATTGACCCTTGATGTGAGCTGTCCGATCTATGGACTGGATTCCACATCTGAGGAGTGGGGGCTTACACTAGATAAAAGGGGTGTGAGGGGGAAACTTTATCATTCAATTACTCTTGAACTACAACTCTCACAGTAATGAAATAACACGCTCTATGGCTCAATTTCTATGAAGATTGTGAAACATTACTATCACTTTAAAGAATGTGAATCCTTTCATCGGGACTGCTGAGTTCAGGATGGAAACAAAGACTTCTGTAATCAAAGCAATTCCTTCAAATGCTTCCCTAACAACCAGTGACTTAAAGGATGCCTATAATCACAATGTGATCAGGTCATGGCACAGGAAGTTTCTCAGATTCACAGTTTTGGTCTTAACTTGGCACCCAGGATTTTCTCCAATACTCTGGAGGTATCCTTACAAACCCTAAGGGAAGAGGGGGTTTTTGTGATGCTTAACTAGATGATCTCTTAAAGGGATAGTAATACTTTGTTTTATCTTTATTTTATTTTGTAGGCATTAAAAAAACCTGAAGAACGATATAAGTCTTGTCTCTCAAACCTTTATGGTTTGAGATATTCAAAAGCAAAGTTTCCCCCTCCCTCTGCTTTTTCCTAGTGTAAGCCATCTCTTCTAAGATGTGAATCTGGTTGTAAGACCAGACAGATAACAGCAGGGGACAATCTTCTTTGTATGACAACAATGAAAGCCCTCCCTCCCCTTGATAAGTTTTTTTCAGCTTTTTCCCTTATCTTAGTTGAAGATTGTCCCTCTCTGCAGTCTACCTGGGCACCTCCCTTCTGATCTGGTTGAACAGCGGGGGGATACTTTGCTTGTGAATATCTCTTAAACCATAAAGGTTTGAGAGATAAGACTTATATTGTTCTTCATGTTTTTTTAATGCCTACAAAATAAAATAAAGATAAAATGAAGTATTACTATCCCTTTAAAGGGATTGTAACTTTCTGATATAAAGGCAGATCCTATGCTTCATTATACCTTTTATTATGCTTCGTAGCAGTCTAAACTTTCATATGGTACTTTTATTGTAATGTTCCTCCTCCTGCCCCCATCCTTTTCTAAATTCAGTCGGAGCAGATCGCTCATGGTGGCTAAATGATGGGAATTTATTGTGGGATCACCCCCTAGAAGAATTTCATTGGGAAATAATTTAGTCAGATGCCAGCCTTAGAGGCTGGGAAGGTGTTTGGAACAGCCTCACGACTCCGTGTCAGTGGTCAGCCACATAATCTTTATTGCCTGCAAATATTCTAGAAATGAAGGCAGTCTTGAACTGCCTCAAGGAAGATGAGTTCAACTCTACCAGCCGTGCACCTGCATAGTTACATAGCTTGGGCTCCCAGGCTTCTGGTAGATAGGAGAGCAGTATTTGGCTACATCTATATATTGAGGCGAAAAAGTATGCACTATAATCCTGATCTGTATCGATGAGAAATCTATGGACTTCTGTTGATGATAAATGGAAAGAGATGTTTACTTACATCTGGTTTTGGAACTTCAGACTACAACTCCCCTCATCATGGTTGGCAATGAAGGGAGCTGTAGTCTGTGATTGATGTGGATCCTAAGATCGACTAACCACGTGTTTCATGCTTAGTGGATAAGCTTTCACATGTTTTTTGCAACAAAGTCAAGGCATCTTAGTGCTCCTTTAATCTGAACATTTGAGGAAAATAGGTACTAACACCTAAACATTTAATAAGCTGATATAACTTTAAATTTCATGTACTTTTTTTCATCTTTTTATTAGTGAGGACAGAAATGGTACAAATACAGGTCCATCATTAGAGTGCAGAATTTGCAGTTAATGAGTTTAGCATTTGTAAGAGCAAGCACATAACAGAAGCAGGATATTGATCTGTCCAAGTTTTCCCCCTTAACAACCCTACTCAAATGCTACTATACCATGACCCCCCCAGCTAAGCTACCCCCAAAATCATTCTCCTCCCACCCCACAACTTAACAGTCAAACTAACAGACTAACATTTCTCCTATCTTCCCCTCCCTGGGAGATGATCACCCTTGTACCAATTGTCATAGAAGGTCCATGCTCCCCATACCTGGAATTTATTAGGGGAACCCCTATACAGGTACAGCCTTCTATAATGGGGGAGATTGCTGATTACCAGTTGTCCATTGTCCATACTCGGAGTCTGTCCAACATCCATACCGGTGCCACAACCTTCTGCGCCATGACCATAGCTCCCTGATGAAAGCACCATTGGTAAATGGGTGGAGCTGATTGGGCAATATAGATAATACACAAATCTGAGGGGTGTGAGGCATCTCCCACTGTACCACCTTTGAGATTGTTTGTACTACATTCTTCCAAAAACTTTGCATTGTGGTGCAGTGCCATAAGAGATTTAGGAAGGTGAAGCCCACCTCCCCACAAAATATCATGCACTTTTAATTAAATCATATATTGCATCCCAAACCTGTCTTTTAAAGCATTTATTTAATTTTCTTTATGCTTTTTGCAATGAAGGATAAGAGCCAAAGCCAGTTAATTTATTGAAATTGGTTCCTACCGTTCAGAAAGGCTGCTGTATTATTTCATGCCATCAATAGACAATCTTGGACAATCACCTTAAGATTGGTTATGTCAGTTGGAGCCTTCAAGACATATGTAATGCTAAATTTTAGGTCACAGAAAAGAGATTTTTTTTTACAGACTCCAGCATAATCTAAAATATTTTAAATTTATATAACCCCAGATATTTATTTTTTTTTTATTTATTTATTTTTTTTTTATTAAAGAGTGACTTGCTCCTTTAGTAGATGTCATTCTGTGCTATGTAAGTATAATATATAGGGGTAACAAAAACATAGGGTTAACAAAAATGTGAAACTTTGAAAGCAGGACTTTTTTTAGGAGCCAGACAAGTGGTGTATTTACGTAGATGTGTATGAAATACTGTACACCAAAAATACAGGCTCCAGATATGGGATTGTTGGTGCATGGGCCCTCTGTTCTGGGGATTTTTAAGACCCCATGTAATAGAACATTTGATACAAATGAAGCACATTTCAATTCTGTTACATTCTTTATTTTTCTTCTTGGGTATTCATTTAAAGGGATAGTAACACTTAGTTTTAACTTTATTTTATTTTGTAGGCATTAAAAAAACATGAAGAATGATATAAGTCTTATCTCCCAAACCTTTATGGTTTATGAGATATTCACAAGCAAAGTTCCCCTCCCCGCCCCTTTTACCTAGTGTAAGCCATCTCTTCTCAGATGTGAGTCTGGTTGTATGACAGGACAGATAACAGAAGGGGACAATTTTCTTTGTATGAAAACAATGAAAGCCCTCCCCCCCCTTGACAAGTTTTTCAGCTTTTTCCATTATCTTAATTGAAGATTGTCCCTCTCTGCAGTCTACCTGGGCATCTCCCTTCTGATCTGGTTGAACAGGAGGGGGATACTTTGTTTGTGAATATCTCTTAAACCATAAAGGTTTCAGAGATAAGACTTATATCATTCTTCATGTTTTTTTAATGCCTACAAAATAAAATAAAGTTAAAATGAAGTATTACTATCCCTTTAATACACACAGGGCCAGGGCCGTATGTTCAAAACAAAACTGGAGGCGTTCTGGGGTAAACTATTTATACTACAGGAGAGAACAAACAATTCTCATTGATATAAATGGGGATTTGATCCCCTTGTATGCTACATAGGTCTCCAAAGCATTGCTTTGCAATGCTTTGGAGACCTCTCTAGCATTCAAGGAGTTTGAATCCCCTTTTAAATCCGAGGACATTTTTGAATTTTTAGTTCTCCCCTATAGTGCAAATAGTTTGCCCCAGAAAGCCTCCACTTTTCTTCTAAACATATGGCACTTAGATAGTATTTGGGAAACTAATCTTTTAGACTAATGTAAAAAATGCCATTGCTACTATTATCCCGAATATACTCATTTGTTAGACATGTTGTTAAATAATGATCATATATTCATTTTTCTGGCCTTAATGCATTTGGTGATGGTTTAATAGGAACAGTTATACTTAGCCATAAATATGGTCTCATGTTTATGCTGAATAGCAAATCTTTCATTTTAGTTGCAAAGATCATTCATTATAATGCCTTTGGTGTGCGAGATGATTTCATTTTGATTAGTTGCAATAATAGTAAAATAACTTGCAAAAAAACAGTTTTTACTGTGTGTTGGTGAGACATGACTTTTTTCTTTTTTGCTTGTGCAGATAAACTGCTATTTCCAGTTAGATGTTTCAGCCATCTTTACGCTGTTACATTTTTTCTTGGACAATGAGTCCCATAGGGGTGTGCAACCCCTCTGGCACTCAAAGGGCTAAAAATAACTGTTCCATACCTTACTGTGGCCAGAAAATTTGTGGTCCATGCAAATCTTTCCCTTGCTTCTTGTCTCAAGAGAGAATCTCTTAAAGGGATAGTAATGTTTCAAAATAAATGCAGCTCCAATTATTCATTATAGTTTTTGGACCATGTAGAATGGTATTCTCTGCGATGTGTAGTTCCAGAGTAAATGAATTATAAAGTGTCCCCCCTTCCTCCCCTTTTACCTATTGTAAGCTGCCTCCCTCAGATGTGGAATCTGGTCACTTGACCAGACAGTTCGTAGTCAGGGACAATCTTCTGGCTGTGAGCGTAAGGAAAACCCTGCCTCCCTTGACAAGTTTTTCAGGTGTTTCCTTATGCTAACAGAAGATTGTCCTTTGCATGGATCCAACCGGCTGGTCTTGCTGTGCATCTTTTACATAGGTAAAAGGGACAGGAGGGGGACACTTTATCATTCAATTACTCTGGAACTACACATCGTAGAGCATGATAATAATGCTCTACATGGCCCAAAAACTATAACGAATAATTGGAGCTGCCTTTATTTTGAAACCATGCTATCCTTTTAAACCAATCCTTGATCTCATATGCATATGGGGGTGAAAATTGTTAGCAAGACCACAGGACATCAAACTCTGCTCCCTGCAAGTGGTTATCTTAACCCTTTAAATACCAGAGTGGTATACAGAGCATTGCTATGCAATGCACTTCACAAACCTTTGGTCCTTAAAGGGTATGTATCACCTTATAAAAAGGTGTTACCATATATTTTGTTAGTAAAAGTAATACTAGGAAAGCTGTGTTGCAACCTCAGTATAATGCTTACCAGAGCTTGCTGTAACGCTAAGAGCCATTCAGAGCACACTGAAGGGAAGTGTGAACGCATTCCCTGGGGCAGCTGGGTAGAAGGAGAAATAGGACGTGCAGAAAAGCTTTGCCAGTCAGCATAATGGGGCACGCTGATTCTTCAGCAAAACTCTTCTGTACTTGAAGAGGCAATATCTTTGTAAGTAATTAAAAAAACAAAAACAAAAAAAACCCCCCACAGCTTTCCTAGTATAACATTTATTAAAGGGATAGTAATACTTAAGATGTAAACAAATATATGTTGTAGGGTTTATCCCCCTTAGTTAAACAAGGGTACTCCCCCTGTTGATAGATATTTTATTAAAAAATTATAACAGCTCAAACTTGAATTTTTTAGATGCAATATCACAGTAGCCTGAAAATTTACAGTGGCGCTGTTGCTACACCATCCTATGGAGATTTATGGTCTGTAGACCAGAGCTGCCCATAGGATGATGTAGCAACAGTGCCACTGTAAATTTTAAGGCCACTGTGATATTGCACCTAAAAATTTCACGTTTGAACTGTTAGTTTTTTAATAGAGTATCTCTCAGAGGTGTGAGTACCCTTGTTTTACTCAGGGGGATACATTCTATAACATTATTTTTTACATTTTAAGTATTACTATCCCTTTAACAAAGCATTTGGTAACACATTTTTATAAGGTGATAGATCCCCTTTAAAGGAGTAAAGTAGGATCATGCTCTCTACCTACTTAAGTCTGAATAAAACAGGCAGCAGCTGTAATACCCAGGGGGGTTATGCACTAAGGCGTGATAGAGATGATACAGTGGAGATAACTTCTCCTGTGTGATAAACTCTCCAGTTCCTGTTATTCTATGAAGCCTATGCACTAAGGGTGGAATGCAAGAAAGTGGAACATTCGCTATTTTTTGGAAGCCATAAATGTACGCATTAATTGTGATTGCTCATGTTTGATGCAAGAAACATACCAACACCTTGATGCTGAATAGCACGTGCTTCTAAACTAACGGCAAATTTATGAAATGCCCCTAAATTAATGGAAAAGATAGCCAGATGTATGAAAAGTGTGTGAATTGCTTTGCTGAATTAGGCGCAATCGCTCATCTTCTCACAAAATGGTGACATTTTAGCCACGCCCAGTTTTTTGAAAAGTATTCACACACAAAAAGTGCAAATGTTTGGTAATTCTGAAAAAACATTCACAATTCAGTAACACTTTTGGTGCTAATCATTTTGCCATCAAAAGTAAAATATATATTTGTCTAAGATACATAAATTAATATATACAAAAAGTGTCCTGTAGTGTAGTAAGTAAGACCTGTCTCCAGAGAATAAAAAAATAAATATTTTTGATTAATAATATTGGTTAATTTGACACAATTCTATTTTTCCCCTTTCCAATATTGTTTCTATGCACAAAATACAGCAATTCTGGGACTATAAAGAACAAATAAAAATCCCCGTTGATTCAAAGGCCTTTAACCCTTGTATGATAGCAATATCCCCAGACTGCATTTGTCACTGTTGTGCACTTGGTTTGCTACACAGTTGCTATACTTCTGCTGTTGTGCATGGTTGTTAGCTATAGAAACCAGTTTTCCACCTTTACTTGTAGTAATAAATTCTTTACTTTAAAGAATAAGTATCCCCTCATAATAATAACCCCCTGGTCACCTTACTAGGGCCAGAATTGAAATAACACTCTCCAAATACTATGATTAATTAGAGCGGCTTTTATTATAAAACGTTACTATCACTTTAAATAAGTGGCTCTAAACCTTTTGAGTGCCAGAGGGGTATACCCCTGTGGCACTCAAAGGGTTAAAGGGCAATTATCTTTTACTAATTAAAGTTCAGTGGGAACAGACTTAATTAAAAGTTATGGAGGCTGCGCTTGCAACCTGAAGACATCTGGGATGTTATGCACTAAAGAGTGATAAAGAGGTGATAAAGTGGAGATAACTTCTCCAGTGATATCACTTGTACAATTCCTACGTTAATGTATAGAGCCTATGCACTAAGATCTCCAAATTTGGGGAAATGTTAGTTCATTGGCTCCACAGAATAACACTAGGCCTGGAGAAGTGATATAATTGGAGAAGTTATCTTCACTTTATCATCTCTTAATCATGCCTTAGTGCACCCCCCCCCCCCGGTGTCCAGCTGGAAAGCCCATCAATAAGGTCTATGGATGCTGTGCTCACAGCCCAGTGAGTCTGAGCTGCAGGACAGTTTCTTGCACAGGACCAGTGAGGGTGCATTGGGGGCTTCTATTCAGATCCTAGTTTTATTCCCCTGCTGGTCTCACAATGAAACCTTGGATTTTTCATAGTTGCCATTTAAAGGAATAGCCCACAGTGCAGCTGAAGGGCTTGTTTCCCTTGGAACTGCGATTTACAAACTTATATTTATAACACATACTTACTGAATCACTCACCCGATCTCTTGGTGAATTCTGAAGGGTCAAGTGAAGACTTACTGCTTGATCAGACATTAGGTTTACAGTTTCTGAGTAGGGATGATTTTAATCCCAGCTCAGACTTGTAATGCACAGTGCACAGCAGTATTACTGGTCTGAGGTGAGGCCTTCACCCTACCCTTTAGAGTCCAGCAAAGATTCAAGTGAGAGATTCAGCAAATATTTGATTTTCAACTTTACTCTAGGTTCTACTGTTTTCAGGCAACATGCTCGTTTAGACTGAGTCATTTTTAAACCTGGTTTACAATTCTTTTGTTTAAAGTGGGTGTTTCACCTATGGACAACATCCCATAAGTAGTTAGGTGACATAGCCAATATGATGAAAACGTTGTTTATTTTTTATTTAAAGTTTTGATTTTGCTTAAATAAAACTTACAAAGTTTGTGCTGCAGCCACTTCTGGGTGACTGCGGTTTCCTGCGGTTACAGAGCTCTGTCTCTGCTCTCCTCTCTCCTCCTGGAGCTGTCTCATTGGCAAAGATCGATATCTAGCCAATGAGAGTGCTTCAGCTTACAGGCAGAAAGCCTCTGTCATTGGAGGAAGGAGGAGAGCAGAGGCAGAGCATCAGGCTGCAGTCTATGTGTAAGTGGCTGCAGCCCAGACTTTTGTAAGTTAAATTTAAGTGAAATCAAATCTTTAAATAAAAAAATAAATAACGTTTTCGTTGTATTGGCTACATCACATAACTATTTATGGAATGTTGTCTATTTTTTTGTTAGATTACATTTGTTAAGTGTAAAAACTATCACTGAATAAGGACGTATTAAACAAACTGAATGATTTCATGGACCATTAAAATTATGGGCAGGCTTTCTCTCTACAGCTAATATAATTCTGACTGGTATTCTATTGTTTAGTGTGTGGAGGTAAACACTAAATACAGGTCTAAATTGTGCGCAGTAAATACAGGAAACTGCAGACACTATACATAAATATATAAATAGATATAGCTGTTATATGAAGGACTTCCACCTAGGTAATTTTTTTATTAGTTCCCCTTTTATCACAGTATCATATCATAGTATTTTATCACAGATGACATTATGATTTGTATGCAGATGATGCATAACTCCTCTCATCTTCTGCTTCTTTCACCTCTATTGTTCACAAATTTATCTCTGACTGTCTCCTTTCCATCTCACTTGGATGAAATCCAACTGCTTAAGGCTTAATATTGTAAAATCTCAAATCTTTCACTTTAATCTCACCGTTTCATCAATTGCCATGTTCCCGGGCTGTTGTCGCTTCTATTACATCTGTCAATGCTTCTCTTTTCTCTTGTGTTCTGCTTGTTTCGTAAGCTGACAAATCTGCAATGTTTTTGCGGATTCTGTTAACCCTTTGAGTACCAGAGGCAGAACAATTCATTGGACACCCCTCTGGCAGAGTTAGTAAGAAGGCTTGGGGCTGCTCTGTCAGGTGACCATAGCACAGTTATAATCCTTGAGAGGAGAGGGAAGAAGCCACAATCTTGGCATTTCTGAAAGCTGCAGGGGTCCTAGAAAGAGATGGGAGGTGGGGAGACACCCGGTCTCTGCCCAAATATAAAAAATTTGGAAAAAGAGTGGTATGCTTTAATACCTCTTCAATCAAATAGAATGATAATTCATGATAATGGTCTTGCTGCTCTTATTGTATCCCCCTCTGCAATGTAAAGTGCTAAGTACACCCGTTGGCACTATATAAAATAAAATTATACACACTTACATACGAATAGAAATGTGACAGAATAAATAATTGGAATCTGGCCGTTAGAGGACACTGTTAATGTAAAAAAAAAAAAAAAAAACACATGAGTTGAGACTGTAATAACTGTAAATATGCTTCTCTCCGCAGTGGGAGTACCTTTATTTTATTCTACATTATATATTTATAGTCAAATAGTAGCAATTGTAGCGTAAACTAACTGCACTATGCATGGCAAATAAAAATACTCTAAATTCCTATTGATTTTACATGGGCATATTTACCCCTTGAATGTTCTATCATTCGCTAGCATTCATGGGGTTGAAAATAGGGCTGCAACTAACGATTATTTTGGTAATCGATTAGTTGGACGATTATTTTTTCGATTAATCGGATAAAAAAAAAAACATATGCTAATTTTTCATTATTTAAACTGATTTAATGAACAAACAGTGTTAAAAACAAACGGCAGAATAAAAAACTTTACACATTAACACGTGTCATTGTTATTATTTCACCATGGGGTCTATGCACCTCTTTCTCCCCCTTGTGCCTCTATTTCTCCCCCCTTGTACTTCTCTCTCTCTCCCCCCCCCTTGTACTTCTCTCTCCCCCCCCCTTGTACTTCTCTCTCTCCCCCCCCTTGTACTTCTCTCTCTCCCCCCCCTTGTACTTCTCTCTCTCCCCCCCCCCTTGTACTTCTCTCTCTCCCCCCCCCCTTGTACTTCTCTCTCTCTCCCCCCCCTTGTACTTCTCTCTCTCTCCCCCCCTTGTACTTCTCTCTCTCTCCCCCCCCTTGTACTTCTCTCTCTCTCCCCCCTTGTACTTCTCTCTCTCTCCCCCCCTTGTACTTCTCTCTCTCTCTCCCCCCCTTGTACTTCTCTCTCTCTCTCCCCCCCTTGTACTTCTTTCTCTCTCTCTCTCTCTCTCTCTCTCTCTCTCTCTCCCCCCTTGTACTTTTCTCTCTCTCCCCCCTTGTACTTTTCTCTCTCTCCCCCCTTGTACTTTTCTCTCTCCCCCCTTCTCTCCCCCCTTGTACTTTTCTCTCTCCCCCCTTGTACTTTTCTATCTCTTACTCTCCCCCCTTGTGCCTCTCTCTCTCCCCACTTGTACCTCTCTCTCTCTCCCCCCTTGTACCTCTCTCTCTCTCCCCCCTTGCACCTCTCTCTCTCTCCCCCCTTGCACCTCTCTCTCTCTCCCCCCTTGTACCTCTCTCTCTCTCCCCCCTTGTACCTCTCTCTCTCTCCCCCCTTGTACCTCTCTCTCTCCCCCTCCCCATGTACCTCTCTCTCTCCCCCTCCCCATGTACTTTTCTCTTTCTCTCCCCCATACCTCTTTTTCACTTTCCCGCATTGATGACATCCGGTGCGCAACCACGCCAAACGCAGAGACGCTGTGTTGAGAGTGCAGGGGTTTTCTTCCTCAGTCTGGGCGCCAGTTTTAAACTGGCCTCAGAACAGAGGAAGAAAATACCTGCAAACTCCACGCGGCGTCTCCGCGTTTGGCGTGGTTGTGCACCGGATGTCATCAATGCGGGAAGTAAGAAGACAGCATCCGGCGGCTGTGGGGCTGCTGGGCGGCACAACGAATCGGTGCACAACGAATCGATAATGCGAATCGGTGCACAACGAATCGATAATGCGAATCGGTGCACAACGAATCGATAATGCGAATCGGTGCACAACGAATCGATAATGCGAATCGGTGCACAACGAATCGATAATGCGAATCGGTGCACAACGAATCGATAATGCGAATCGGTGCACAACGAATCGATAATGCGAATCGGTGCACAACGAATCGATAATGCGAATCGGTGCACAACGAATCGATAATGCGAATCGGTGCACAACGAATCGATAATGCGAATCGGTGCACAACGAATCGATAATGCGAATCGGTGCACAACGAATCGATAATCAGAATCGTTGGCAACGATTCTCATTATTGATTTTTATCGATTTTATCGATTCGTTGTTGCAGCCCTAGTTGAAAACACCATTTATATAAATGGAAATATTTTTCATACGTTCCCAATAGTGCAGTTGTTTTTGTAACGTGACGCCTTGTATCATAAGCTGGATACCTCTTTTATAGTTCCTTTCTCCCTCAGAATAACACTCCAATAGTAAACTGACCCTCCTGTTCCCAAACATCAGCCGAGACTTGATGAAGGGAAGAACTCTCTTTTATTGACTCAAACACACAGCTTATATACACTACAGAGACTCTTATCTAGATCAGCATGCAAACGAATACTTGGGACAGTGTTTCTATGCTTGACCAATCAGTCACCAGCATCCTTATCAGGATAAGAATGCAGATTAAGACTTGAAATCATACATTCTTAACTGGCTCATCAATAACCTCCTCTGATTGGTCAAGGAAGCACAGCAGGAATCAATTAACATTCCTTAGCACAGAACTGTAGTAAAGTGGAATCAAAGCCCAACCCCCCACTATCTCTGCATTCCAGCAATGTACTGGAATCAACTATGGCTAAGCTCAGTCTATGGGTGTTTGTCTTTTGGGTAGAAATAGTCTGAAGACATGAGATCCCATATCCCTAACACACCAATATCTCCCATGGTCGCCACAGTTCCGTCACAGTTTTCCTTTGAATTGCTACAGTTTGCCTTTATACATAAGGGCCATAATTCCACAGTGAAAAGCTTCCAGTTCAGCTGTAACATCTGCGTTTCATATAATACATAGCAAAATTAAGCAGTGCAACGTGAGTTGGATTCTTCTCTGGCACTCAAAGGGTTAACAATATTAGGTTATAAAATAATTCCTTCACTTCATTGATAGATATGGCTCCAAGCAGAGTAATGTCAATGGTAATAATCCCAAACCTATATGCACAGTGAAAGAGAGGAGTAATTGTGGGTCAAACCATGGAAAATGGTTTTGTCCCTTATGGTGCATTTGCTTAGCACCAGATTTGCTACACTCTTCTATGTTCATGGTTCACTGTTTTTGACATGCTTAGTTTCCATCACCTCCGTCCCACGTACTTGCTCTTCTGGCTGTATAGACCCACACAAGGCAAGCTCTCAGAAGCAGCAATCTCCGTCCGCTATTTGTATCAGTTTCTACAGGTGTGTCTTGGGTTTGGAATAAGTTCTTCCTAATTGCACAGACTTGTAGAATATGTTGGCGTTTTATAAATGAACTAGTTGAAAAGCCCGTGTACACGGGCCACAGTGCCACCCAGCAATGGCGAGGTGCAGTCATGCGCAGTAGAGACTGCCCGTGCCACGGCTGATACGGAGCAGGGTGCTCTAAATTTAGACCATAGTCCTCTGCGGCATGGGCAGTCTGAAGTGCACATGACGGCTTGCGACAAACACTTAGTGAATTATTATATAGGATGATACTAATAATGCAGCTTGGTGTTACCATGAAAAACGTCAAATTACAGCAACACATTTGATAATGGTTACTGTAAAAATGCTACATCAGAATCAAACCAGTCCTATTATAACACTGAGCATTGCATTTAATTTTTTTATCTTGCCACCAGATGTCCCCCTAATACCACTTTATCTAAATGCAGAACATTGCCATGAAAACTACAGTTTGCTGTGCTCAGTTGAAGTTTTGTAAGGATTGTCACAGTTTAGTAAGTTTGATACCATGGGGAGAAATAAAACTTCCTATTGATGTAAATTGGATTTTTAACCTGTTTAATGTTTGGATTTTTCTATTGTTTTACACATCTTGCATTGCTTTGATTGCGGTAACAAGTCACATACCTATAAAAGCAGAGTTGCAGTTGCAAAAATCACATTTGTATATAGCTCAATAATGTTATTTGAAAAATAACTTGATATTTTCCTGATAGCTTGACTTCAAGATGTTGTGCTGTCAGGTACAGCCTGTGAATAGTTGATTGTCATAGAGTCACTACTACAGTGTGCTTTGGGGATATCCCATGGGCACCAAAACAATCCTGCTTGAAGAAGAACAGCAACTTTGGAAGAGTAAAGCTGCTATAGTAATGGAGACATAGCAAAGGCAATATTTTTGCTGTTGCCAGTACGATCCTTCAATCTAAAATTAACTTCTTCTAACCATATACTGCCCCTTTAAACCGCAGATATTAACCATTTCATTAAACTGTAATGCATGCATATTAATTCCCCGAGAACCAGAGGTGTGTGCAATTAATTGCTCACCCCTCTGGTCCTCAAGATGTTCTGCCAATATTGTGGTGGTGTCTTCAGATGGTTCTAAGGTGCTGTGGTATTCTGATTGCTTTTTGGATCTAAATTAATATCTTGGCTCCATGTCATTGATTTGTAATTGGCATTCCCTAATAGCTGCAGAATATGTTGCCACTTTGTACATGAATGACCCTAATAAAGCAGTTTAGTCTTCCTAGAAAGAAACAATAATAGTCGGATCACATCAGTGCATGCTACATAAAAAACACAACTGCTCAAACCTTTCCACAGACTCTCCTAACAATGTAGGTTTTCTGGATCTCCTCATATAAACACAGGTGAATCAGTTAGTGGTTCAGTCATTCTGAAGCATCTGCTTGAGTTAATGACTATCTCTTCTGTTTAACTGAGAAAATCTTGAAAACATACCCTTTGTGAGGGTCCGAGGTCAGGTGTGAGTGCTCCTGATCCAATCTATGTTTAATTTCTTCTTTGTGTCCATGGCATTAATGTGGGCATTGACTTCGCCCTCCAGCTGATTAGGACCAATGAAAACTTTAATAGGGTACATAGGAAGGCCACCCTTCAGTTTATTTGGTCCTATCTAGCTGGCTGCACAATGTTCATTCCTATAGTCCCTTTCTTATGTTTCTGTATTTACTTGGGCTGCCTTTATATAATCATTTTAGGAATGGAATCCCTGAATAGGATCCCTGAATTTCCTGTATCCACACATGGTGCATTTCTTAGGGGAAGTGGTCTAGCCTGTGTTCCACCTTGTTCTTTCCCCAATACTGTTGTGGGCAAAGTAGTGTTGTGATTCTTACCTCTACTGGTAATTTTTTTTTTGTCCCACCTTCTGTAGACTGTTCTAATTAAATATTTATTTGTAGACAACGCTATTTTGGCTCTTCTGAAGAACCATCTGGTCGCATGACCAAATCTTGATCTGTCAGCTAAAGCGGTGACATCTGTAAAAGGGGTGGGGGGGACTTTAAAAGCTTATTTCTCTGTCGTCCAATACAGGTTACTGATAACTTTGGGTAGGCGATCCGCCCCTTTAATTGTAGGCAGGAACAATTCTAGAATTGTATGCAGGGGTGGAGCCTACCTTCCCTCCTTGGCTGCAGCTAGCCAGCCAGCTCCAGAAAGATTTGTTCCTTAGTGAAGACACAGGCAAGAGATCAGTTCTGCTATAGTTTTAGAATGTTTTTATTTTTCTGTTAGAAATTGAATACCACCATTAGGCGGATTACCATAACTAACAATGCCCTTAGATGTGGCTAGCTCAGTAACCAGGTGCTTTTTGTGGACCTTAAGCCCTGGGGGGGGGAATCTTGGCTACAAGTTCTTACCTCAGGAGTTGCCCACTGAGGCTTCTTCTTAATACATGGTAGTCTGAAGACAGAAGATCTGCAGGAAAGATGAGCAACCCTTTGAGTGCTGCAAGTCCACATGTCCCACAGTGCCCCTCCGCACAGGGGTTTACCTTTTGGAGTTCCTATTGCACACTCCTGCACTCACTGGGTCTATCTTTATGTCTGTTTTGGGTGTTTTGGAGCAGGTTTATGTGGTACTTTAACCATTTAGCTGCTGGTTTTGCAACTTTTGGGGGGGTTTCTGACACTTTTCCTACTGGTTCAGTGTTTTTTGGTTATCCTAACATGCTGTAGTGATGTTTCATGCATTTTTATTTTACTGTTTCAATTTTGTAAAATTTGAGTTTAGCGCGCTTTACCGCATAGACGCCATTGCTCCATTCACTCCTATGGGACTGTACAGTTTGGGACATATCTCTGCAACCGCTCAACGTAGTGACTTCAGAGATGGCTCATTTTTAATTGTCTGCCCTTGCTCTGTCATCCAGTTCATGTTTTACGTGTGTTGGGGGGCTCAGGGGGCTTCGGGCACTGTATGGGTACTTTTTCTGGGAAAACTATATTTCCCATGAGTGCTTGCTTCGCGCTCTCGTTTCTGATTGGCTCCTGCCGCGGCAGTCATTTTGTGCCATTTACAGAATGAGTATCCTACACAGGGCTTGGACTCTCCTTCTCTACTCTGCTGATTAACCCTTTTTCTGCCAGATAAGTTTATTTTAGTGATATCTGGGGTGAAACCTTAATCCTACACACTGTACTTGGGTGATTTCATATACTGTAAGGTTATTTGACACTGTGAGAATGTCTATGCCATTGGCGCTTGGGGTCAGACCTAAGACTAAGGATGCTGGGGTCTCTGTATCCTCTATTGCGCATTGCTCTCCCTGTCATTCAGTGTTACCTAGAGAATTCTCAGGTAATTTATGCCCAGCATGTACTGATGTCCCTGAGAGTCTCCCAGGGACCTCCAGCCATGCGTTAGGTTGGGTGCAAGAGTTCAAGGCTGCTACCAGGGACCTTAGGTCTATATTGCAACTCTTTCCATCCCAGCTACAGGTGGTCTTCCATTCTTGGCAGACTCCCTCCTCCGTCAAGTCTTCCCTGCCAAAACTTCAGAGAGTACCTGACATATCAGATTCCTCTGAGGAGGAACTTCTGGTGGATTCAGATGTTGAGGAATGTTCTGCTGTGGGCTCCTCTCAGATTTTTGGGGATCCTTTTGAGGCTGATCATGAGCCCTCGACTGAGGGCCTGATCAGGGCTGTTTTGCATACCCTTAACATTTTCTTAGTTTAGGTTCCTTTTTATCCCTTTAATGTGTTTCAGGAGCCTACAAAGCCCCTTACTTGCTTTCCACCTAACCCCACTCTTGACCGCCTTGTGTCTGATGAGTGGAAGTCTCTGGACAGGAAACCTTCTGTCTCCAAGAAAACTACCAAGCTTTATCCCTTCTCTGAGGCTGCGCTTGCTTATTGGGTTCATCCTCCCAAAGTGGATGCTCCTATCTCCAGGCTGTCCAAGTCTACTGCCGTGCCAGTTTCTGATGCGTCCGCTCTGAAGGACTGGACTGACAAGAAACTTGAGGTCTCCCTCAAGTCCATTTTTGTCAATGCTGGTACTGCATTCGCTGCAGCATGGGTGAACTGGTTAAGGCACCAGCTGTAGAATCTGCTCAGACCGTGAGGTTGCAGGTTCTAGTCCCGGCAAGGTCAGCTCAGCCTTTCACATTTCTAAGGTAGATAAAATGAGTCCAGGACATACTTGAAAACGAGAGACAATCTCAATGTCTTCTTCCTAGTAAAATACTTTCACAAAAAACAAAACAAAACAAAAAACTGGGCCATTGCGGTCTAGACTGAACAGCTCACCCTGGCTGGCTGTCAGGGTGCTCCTACTTCGGATATGTTTGGGCCAGATCTTAAAGATCTGATTAGTGAGGCCACAGGGGGTAAGAGTACACGTCTACCCTTGATCCCCAGGAAGAAAACGCTGCTTAAGCGTAATCTGTATTTTCCTTCCTTTCAGACTGAGACATGTCCGGCAAACCAGACGGTTCCCTCCGCTCCGCATGCCTCCTCCAAGCCCAAACAGCAACGGAAGCCCAAGGTCTCTTCCAAGCCTCCTTCGGCATGACTCACCGAACCTAGGTCCCCACTCTGCTGTGGGTGGTCGTCTGCGTCACTACCACAGTATCTGGGAGGATTCAGTGGTGGACCCGGTGGGTTTTAAAGGTGGTGATGGAAGGGTACAGAATCCCTTTTGTGTCTTTCTCCCTTCCTTCTCATATGCCTCAGGGTGCGGAGAAACGTCAGCTGTTCAACGGCGCTATTCAGGCTCTTCTGGACAAGGATGTTCTAGAGCCAGTTCCAGTTCAAGAGAGGTATGGGTTTTTACTCAAACCATTTTGTGGTCTCCAAAAAGGACGGCGGTTGTTGCTCCATTTTGGATTTGAAGGATCTCTATTCCTTTGTGATCCAGACCCATTATCACCAGGAGTCTCTACGGACGGTGATTGCTGCTATGTCCCCAGGGGAATTCCTTGAATCTCTGGATCTTCAGGATGTGTATTTACTCATCGCCATTCATCCAGAGAGCCGGCAGTATCTCAAATTTGCCTGTGACTGAGGACATTTTCAGTTTTCAGCTCTTCCCTTTGGTCTGACTACGGCTCCTCAAGTTTTCAACCATGTCCTAGGAGCCTTAGTGTCCGTCTTCCACCGGGATGGCATCAGAGTTACTCCATACATGGACTACCTGCTTCTGAAATCCCCCTCTGTGGAACTTCTTCATCAGCAGGTTCAGCAATGCATTCACGCTCTCACCTATCACGGGTGGATCATCAACATGGACAAGTCAGATCTTGTCCCATCCCAGCGTCTGATCTTCCTGGGCCTTCTCTTCGACACTCCTAAGAGCATGGTGTTTCTCCCGGATGAGGTAGCTCACCAGATCGCCCACAGGGTTTCTGCGGTTCTGGCTCAAGATCCTGTTCCAGCCAAGAAGCTCTCCTTTCTAGGGGAGAAATTCATCTCCACCATAGAAGCGGTCCGATTTGCCATGGCACACACCAGGGAACTCCAGAGGTTTGTGATCCAGGTGTGCAGGGGTCAGCCGGACCTTCTGAAGATGTCGGTATCCCTCCCTCTTCACGTGGAACTGAGCTTGTCATGGTGACTCGACCTCTCCAATTTGCTGAAGGGCAAGTCCTTCCTGGTATCCTTCTGGACCACGGTGACTATGGATGCCAGCATCTACGGCTGGGAGAGGTCCTGGGCAGCCTGAGTTCTCAGGGTCGGTGGTCTCCGAAGGAATCTCTCCTTCCCATCGTGTTGGAGCTTCGGGCAATCTTTCATGCCCTTCATCATTGGACATCTCGGCTGGAAGACTGTCCATTCCGGGTACAGTTCGACAACGCCATGGCCATGGCTTACATCAACAATCAGGTCAACGCTATTTTGTCCTGGGCAGAAGAACACATTCCTGCCATATCCGCAGTGCACATTCCTGGAGTAGACAACGTCATGGTGGACTTCCTCAGTCAACGGACAGTGGGAGTTGCACCCAGAGGTGTTCACCCTCATTGTTCAGAAGTGCGGTCTTCCTTACATCGACCTGATGGCAACAAGGCACAACAGGAAGGTTTCGAGGTTCTGCTCTTGGTGGAGGGACCCTCTAGCCCTGGTGGTGGATGCCATGCCCATTCCTTGGTTATTTCCTCTGGCCTATATCTTTCCTCCCCTCCAATGTTGCACAGGTTTTACGGAAATTGCGACTGGAATGCTGTCCAGTCATTCTGATTGCTTCGTGCTGGCCTCGCCAAGTTTGGTTTACGGAGCTTCTGGATCTGTCAGTGGCGGAGCCATTCCGGCTCTCTTGCCATCCGGATCTTCTTCTACAGGGTTACCTGTGGAAGGAAGATGTTCATTGGCTAACTTTGACTGCTTGGAAGTTGAATCCTCAATATTGAAGAAAGGTTTTTCTTCTGGAGTGGTGGCTATTATGCATAGTGCCTGCAAACCTGTTTCTTCCAAGATATACCATAGTGTCTGGTCGACCTTTCTATCTTTGTGTGCTGACAAGGACCTGTCTCAGGAAATTGATCTGCCTATGGTACTGGCCTTTTTGCAGGATGGTGTGGATAAAGGCCTCAGTTAGTTTCCTTAAGGTTCAGACTTCTGCTTTCTCTGTTTTCTTTCAGAGGCGTGTTGCCATCCTTCCAGATGTCAAGATTTTCTTCCAGGGCGTTGAAGTTGCACAGTTTTTAAATAGTGTATTTTCAGTATAAAATGGATAAAGGGGCAAAATTACTCAATCTTATGCACCTGGCAATCTGCTGCCCCGGGTCTGCTTGGCCTAAACGCAAATATGTCACTGGATCTGATACCAGGTGGCTGGGAGTGTGAAAGAAGGAAAGGTCCGTGTCTCCCCTCCTCTTGTGCCACCGATGCATTGTGAGAACTCATCATTTTTATGTAATTTCACCCCCTTCAAACCACTTTTTCTTCTGTTTGTTTACTGTTATCACAGGTAAATGAGGAGGTGTGCGTGTGGGTGGGTGGATAAATGTCCAAGCATGCTCCATTTTCTTTCCAAGGGGTCCACAAATATGGAAAATGTTGTCGGTTAGAGTTTTTAAGGGCCAGTTTTAGGACCCTGATCTTCTAAGTGTCTGGGATTTTTCTTTACACTCAGTTTCTTACACTGAGTATGTCTTACACTGAGAAATAGAAGAGACAAAATAGCTTTTGGAGAAAAACAAAAGGGAATCAGTTCTAGGACACTCCAACTGCACCATAATGAACAAGTAACAATTGGTAATAATTTTAAAGGGGTCTTTTAAGCTATTGACTAGCGATGTTAAACCCCTATTTAAATTATCTATATTTTCTTTGTCCACTATGGTGCATATGGTTTACTCCAGATCTGCTCCATGTTTGCCTTTACACACCCCATATACTCTTCCTTGCTTGATGAGCTTAATGGAGCCTGCCAATTTGGATCACTTTGAGACTTTATTTAAAAGCATCCCCTATAGCTAATAATGGGTTTGTATTTGTTGATAAATTTGATGCAGATTATATTTCAAAAGATAACACTTTTCTTATTATTCATTTGCCTGTTGGTTGTGATTTATATACTAATCAACATCTGTTTACCTTTCCAGCTGACTTCAATGAAGCTTTCATAATCTGCTAAATATGGATAACAAGCAAAGCTATGAAGATCAGACTTCAGTAGATGAAGTACAGGTTGATAAGGAAAAGGATGCTGCAGCAAACAACATGAAAAATGATTCCTTATCTCAAGAGCCGCACTGCTTTTCATCATTGGTGTCTCAAAGTGAGAAAAAATCTCACTGTTTAAGCAATAAACGGAAAATTCCAGCATCTCAGTCTCCCAAAAAAATGGAAGAAGATTGTCTTGAAAATGAATGCCTGTCAAAAAGAATAAAAATTGAGACTAAGAAACTCATTAAAGAGAGTATAGGTGATAATAGTGATTGCTCTATTGCTCAAGATAATACCAAACATACACAACTACTGGATGTGACTGAAAGTGACTTGACGCCTAGTAAAGAACATTTTCAAGTTGACTCTCCACAAAAAAGTGGCATTAATGAAGAACGGAGTCCTCATGTAGAAGAAGAACAGTTAAATTGTGCACCGTATACTGAAACAAATGTTGTTGATCAGACTATTTCAAACAAAAATGATTTTAATTACAATGTTAATAGCAACCCCCTAGCTTCAAAGTGTGGTTTAATTACACAGACACTTGAAAATAACTGTAGTATTAATAATGAATGCAGTGAAGCTTTAGAGGCCCCATTAAAACAAGTAAAGATCCAAAAGAGAGAGTTTTTTTGTCATCCGTGTGGCTTTAAGTCTTCTGAAGAAAAGCATATTCATGCCCATTATAGCAGTAAGTCCCATCTTCGTCGTCAGAGTCTTGTAGCACATGGATGGTTTGTTCGGAGTTTAGGCAAAAGAAACTTGTCTAATAAGATTGTTTCATCTATAAAACACAAGTATAAGAAATGCCATTCAGCAATTAAAAAATCTAAATTGTCAACTGCTAATATTGAAATATCATCAGTCAAAGAGAACACAAACAGCATAGTAATGGAGACACAGCAGTCCTGCAAAACGGACAATGAATCCTGTAAAAATGGTACCACAGGCAATTTGGAAAAAAATCCTGACAGTCAGCCTGGAGGTACAGAGGTGCATAACACCATAAATGCTACATCTCTTAAGCCAGAAACCAGTAAGGAATTCAAAAACATTTCAAGGACTGTTATTGGCATAGAAGCCACCAGCCAACAAAGCAAAACACCACATGAAAGAAGCCGTTTAATTAGAAACAAGCGTGGTTTTGGGCAAATTTCAAAGCGTTTACAGTTGATGAGTGTTAATAAAAAAGATAAACATCAGGATCACTTTGTGTTTATAAAACGTAATATACAGCCACATATAAAAACTTTACGTGAATCATCAGGAGAAGCATTTCAAACAATTCAAACATTCGAAGTAGAAGGTAACCAAAATATATATGACCGCACTATATTACGTACTTGTGTTTATTGTAATCATGTTTTTCAGAACCAAAAAGGGCTGGAAAAGCATGTTAAAAGAAGACACACAAAGGAAATGCAGTTTTATTGTCAAACATGTGGATACTCGTGTGTTACCAGAGGGGACTTTGAAAAACACTGTCAGAGTAACAGACATCAGACAAGTGAGAACAACCTACAGTGTCAACTCTGTTCATATGTAGCTCCAGACCTGTTGATCTTCAATACTCACATGAGTATTAAACATAACTTGTCTTTTAATTGTGCTTCTTGTAAACTGTATTTTAGCTTAAAGAAAGAACTACATTATCATGAAAAATCAGAGCAGCACCTCCAGGGACAGGGTCAAAAAGGTAGTATTTCATGTAAAGACAAACAGGCTTTTCACAATGTTATTTCTTGTAATAGTACATCAGAAAATGTTACTACCACAATAACAAACACAACAGAATCTTCAGATGGAGAACATTTATCAAGTCCTAGAAAGGAAAACAAAGCACGTGAATCGCATCACTGTGAGGGTGCGAATCCTCAGTTTCAGTGCAAAAAATGTTTTTATAAGACCAGATCATCTACAGTTTTTACCAGGCACATAAAACTTCGCCATGCACAGGATTATCACTTTTTATGCAAAGCCTGTAATATTTACTCTATGTGCAAGGATGGCATGGAGAAACATATAAAAAGAAGTAAACATATTGAAAATGCTAGAAAAAACAATATTGGGTTACTTTTTGAGGAGTGTATTGAAAAAGTTTGTTTAGGTGGTATTGCAGATCCTGATATAGCTGATAAAGAAATGCCTGAAAGTCTGGCTTTTCCTGAAGAACCCTCATATTCAAGTCAAGAAACCAGTACACTAGATCTTGTTTCAGAAAATGCACCGAAAAGAGGAAGACCTAAAGGAACTAGTTCTAGATTGTGTACTTACTGTGGAATTTTAGCTTCTAGTGTGACAAACTTAACAGTTCATATTAGACGAAAACATAGTCATCAGTACAGCTATTTATGCAAAGTGTGCAACTATTACACAGTAACTAAAGGTGATATGGAACGCCATTGTGCCACCAAGAAGCATAAAGCTCATGTTGCAGATGAAATGAATGGCCAGCAGAAAGAAATTATTATTGCTTCTGATGGAACAAATTTTGAAGTCATTGCCAAGAAGAAAGGAAACCCAGCCCCTAGCGATAGTGGACTTCTTAATGTTGTGTCTGCTGCAAAGCCTATAGATGACTCTCACACCTCAGTAGAGGAACAAGTCCCACATCCTGATAACTCTATTTATTTACAGACCGAAAACTCAATGGATGAATCTCAGGAAATCGTAATAGATGAAGATACCAATGATCCGCAGCAGATTGAAATTGATAGTACAAAATGCACTCAGTGTGATTTTGTAGCAAATTCAGTTTCTTCATTAGAAATGCATGTTAAGAGGAAACATAGTAAAGAGTTTGAATATTACTGTATGGCATGTGAGTATTATGCTGTAACACGCAGAGAGATGATGAGGCATGCAGTTACAGATAAACATAAGATCAACCACCAGTCTTACGAATCCAGTTCTTCAGTTAGGGCCAATAAAGCTGAAAAGCTCCATAATGAGTCTTATGATATTGCTAAAGAACAACTTCAGGTTGAACCTAAGGAATATTCAGGTACATTTAAGCAAAACCCAGATGTAAGCATAAAGATTGTAAGTGTTGTTTCCAATTTTCAAGAAAAAGATAATGTGTTGAATGCAACAAAACCCACATCTGACCACAACATTATTGGCATAGAAAAAATGTCTGTTTGCAGAGAAGAAAGCCCTGATATTAATAAGGAAATTCAGCCAACAAGCTTGAATGATAGAGATGCTACAAAAGAAGATAATGAATTAAGTAATGCTCCCAGTGAACAAGTAGAGCACACGGAACAATCCAGTGTTCTTTCCATGGCAACAAAGGAAACACCAAATGCCCAGGATAAAAATATGATCATAGATGGAAAAGAGCTTGATCTATTGGAGAAGAAAGGAAATGCAAGTGAACATAAAACTACTTCAATTGATACTGAAAATGAACAGATGGAGAGATCGCCCATTGTGAAATCTGTACAACCAGAATTTATAATTGATGAGGTTGGCATTGAAAATATACATAAAAAAGATTATGGAAACATAGCCAAGGGCCCATCTGAAGAGACCCTCTTTGAAGTTGGGAATGAAGTTGATGCATGTTTAGGTGAAGACCATTCTTGGGAGATAGACGTTTCAGTTGGGGATGTTGCATCAGAATCAAAGAACTCAATTGTATCAGGTGGTAGTCCACAAAATGTAAACCAGTTTGATTCTTCAATTGTTAAACTGAAAAACTGCCAAGAAAATGAATGCACTGCTAGTTCTGTTGATCAAATTAGCAATGAAACTGAAGGGAGCAATCTAGAAACCAATAATTTTGTGTCACAACCTGCAAAAAGGAAGAGAACTGATGGAAGCTCTCATTTTGAGAACACCCGCATACGCTGTGATGACTGTGGATTCCTGGCAGATGGCCAGAGTGGGCTGAGTGTACACATAGCAATGAAGCACCCAACAAAAGAGAAACATTTTCATTGCTTGCTTTGTGGAAAATCCTTCTTTTCTGAAAATAATCTTCATCAACACTTGGGTAGTGTTGGCCACCTAAAAAATGAAAGGGAAAGTTTTGAAGAGCTGCCTGAAGGTGGTGCCACATTTAAATGTGTAAAATGCACAGAACCTTTTGATTCTGAGCAAAGCTTATTTTTTCACATTAAAGAACATCATGAAGAATTGGTAAAAGAAGTCAATAAGTACATTGAGGAGGATACAGAGCAAATCAATCGGGAAAGAGAAGAGAATAAGAGCAAGGTCTGCAGGTTCTGTGGCAAGAAATGTAAAACAAGCAATTCAATGGCTTTTCTGGCTCATGTCCGCACTCACACAGGTATGACCGTAATAGACATTCTTCATATCGTAATATTTATTTAAAGCGGAACTTTCAGATTATACTAAATTGCCATGTATTCATTAAACACATGGTGACTAGCTTGGAAATAGATGTCTTACCTCTAAAAAAAAATAGCAGAGTGTAATCCTTCCCGTTTGGGGACTGACGGGCAGGTTAGTGCGGTCCGTGCGCCTGTGCTATCAGTCCCTTTCAGTAACCATATGGTGCACTGCTGTGTTACTCAATGGAGACCAGGACTGACAGTGCAGGCATGCAGACAAGATGTCTGTGCTGTAGCCTGGGTTCTGGTCTCCAAACGGGAAGGATTTCTTTACACTCTATTTTTTTTAAAGGTAAAACATCTATTTCCAAGCTAGTCGCCATGCATTTAATGAATGCATGGCGACTTAGTATGATCTGAAAATTCCGCTTTAAGTTGTGATACCAGTAAACATAGCAAAGGAACATAACCCTTTGAGTGCCAGAGGGGTACAGAATGCATTTGCATTCCATACCTCTCTGGCACTCAAAGGGTTAAATACAAATCTTGGAAACCAGAAATATTATGTTACCTATTTTTGCAATACTCTACTATAAATTGTTCCTAGCAACCTGAGCGAACGCTAAGTTTTGATAGTACTTGAGTTGTGATGACATTATTTACTACATTTTGATCTAATGTAAGGGTAAAAATGTAAAACAGTACTAATGCTGCCAATGATTTTTGTTGGATGCCCATGCTTAAAGGGATAGTAATACTTAAGTATTACAAATCCCTATATTAAAGCCCTAGTAAAAAAAACATATTGCCCCCGGTGGAATCTCTCAAACCTTTATGGTTTGAGAGATGAATGCTTCTAAAGTTGCCCTGTCCCTCCCCCTTCCCTGTAGGCAGCATTCTAGCTGACTCAGGGAAATCCGGTCAGAGATCAGGTTCAGAGAGTTGGTTCTTCCTCCTTCACTACTTTGTTAGAAAAGAATATATATAGCAACTAGATCTAGTCCTTGACATTAATATTCTCTCCTTTGACTACGTGAATAGGAACTACAGTCTCTCCACAACTGTTAGATGGTCTCCATTATAAAGCTCTCGGATGCCCAGGAGGGGAACCTGCACCGTTTGACCTACTTTTAGAACACCTTGCATCTCATAAAGTAGGATGTTAGTGTTATTACTTCTTAAATCCTTTTCTCTTTCATCCGTATGGAATACAGGAACCTTGGGGTTGAGCTGCTCCTCCTCCAGGATGGCAGGGCACATCGCAAGACAGGGCCCTTGTGGTGATGACTCCTTCTCACTTTAGGATTCATGTTTGACAAGCAGCACAGAAAAAAGAAACACAGGAGGAAAGAAGAAAATGAAGTTCCCAGGACTAAGAGCACTCCTGTGCCTGAGGTTAAGAACACAGTTATGTTTTTTTCTTCTGGTGGTAGTCATGGTTCCATATGGATTAAAAAGAAAAGGATTTAACATGTAAGAACAATAAAATCTTATTTTTTTTATGTTCAGTATGGAACACAGGAACTGTGGTGATAGACCAAAGGTTCTGCGGTGGTGTCCCACTCTTTCCTAAAGATACCTGTCTTCCCTAGGGTCTGTATGGGTCTGTTAAAATGTAGGTGTCAACAGACACCTGCTTGATCATAAAATGCCTGGCGTATGGTAGCCTTAATCTAGAGGCAATGGTAACCTTGGATGCAGCCTGACCTACCCTAGCACCTTCAGGCATGACAAAAAGGAGAATCCACCTTACTGAACGGTTGGGTGTGATGCACATATTACTTAAGACAACTCTCAGTGTCTAGCAGATGGAGGTTCCTCTCATGTTCAGACAAAGGGACAGGACAAAAGCAAGGCATGAGCACAATAATCTCCTGATGTGGAAATCTGGACAGAAACTCCTGTGAGGTACAAAGCTTTCAGCTCGGCTACAGTCCACTGCCAAAAGAAATGCCACCTTCAGTGTCAGCTGCGTAAAGGAAGCCAGAGGCTCAAAAGGAGTCCTCAAGAGGACACCTAAGACCAAACTGATGCCCCACAGAGGAGCGAGGTCCCAAAAGAGGAAAAGGCCTCCTCCTGAAGAAAAGCCTTCACGTTTTGGCATAATGGCAATGCATATCATATCTAAAAGAGAACAGATAGCTGAGATGTGTACCTTGAGGGAGCACTATACTCTAGGAAGATTGATGGTATGTGCAGAGATATTCTTGTCAGCAAACCACCTATGAATGATTGGCCAGACCCTATAATACGCCTTAGAGGAGACTTGGCTTCCTAGCCTAGATCATTGTGGAGATGACGGCATCTGAGAAAACCTTCTGTCTCAGAATGGGGCCTCAAGAGCCACGCCATTATACAAATCTCTCCATATTCTCGAACCACAAGGGTCTCTGAAGGATCGGTCTGGGTGGCAGGCAGACCAGTTCCTTAATGGACAGATTGATGAGGTCTGCGAACTAAGTCTACCTGGGCCAAATGGGGTGATTAGAATGAGTAACTCTATCCTGAGCTTCCTGATCACTCTGGGAACACGAGGAACTGGTAGAAATGCATAGGACAGGTGTAGTTCCATGGGATGGATCTGGCATCCCTGGCAAAGACCAGATAATCTCTTACCCGTGTGCAGGATGCGGGCACTTTACTTTTATCCCTGGTCACCACCAGGTTTATTACTGGAACACCCCAAATTTGGACTGTCGGAATGCGTCCAGGTGAAGCACCCAGTGTCCTGGATACATGTTTTGCTGACTGAGGAAGTCTGTAACTGTGTGTTTGACCCCTGGAATGTTGAAGGCTAAGATGGCTGGGACATGGGCCTCCACCAACACAAGTGGATCCTTCAACTCACTCCACACCACACCTCGCTCTGGGTGCTTTTTGTGACTGTTAATGTACGCCACCACTGCTGTTGTCTGATGGGACCTTCACTGGGGTCCGCACAAGTTCCTGGGACCAGTGAGAAGAGCCAGACTAATTGCTCGGTGTTCCAAAATGTTGATAGACAGGAGACTCTCCTCCCCTGTCCACCTGCCCTGGTCCCTCAGGTGCTCAAGGATCGCACCACAGCCTTTCAGGCTGGCTTCCATTGTCACTGGGTTCCACTCTGGGATCTCGAAGGGTCTCCCTGGAGTCAGATATGGAAGATAAAGCCACCAGTGATGATCCTTCCTTGCCTGCTGTAACCGGGTTTTCTGACGGTTGAAATGCTCCAGTCTCAGGGACCACTTCCTAAGAGTGTCCTTCTGGAGTTCCTTCATGTAGAACCTAGTTTAGGGGACTGCCTGCAGTGCAGACATCAGATAACACTAGACTAGCATGTAGTCCCTGATCGTGGGCCACTACAGTGCCTGTGGGACATCCTGAAATAGGAGCTGTGAGAAACACCTTCCCCTGGAGGGTGTCAGATCTTATGCCCAGAAACACCAGATGGAATAGGTGAAGATTTTTCTAGGTTGAGTCTAACAGTGATGAACAAGAATGCAGGTGCATTCTTGGATATGGAGAGCCAAGAATTCTTCTGATGGAGCCTTGATCAGGAGATCACACAAATGATGTCAGAGAAATTCCTGGGGCATGAATGTATGCGTCCAGAGCTACCATGATTTCAGTGAAGATTTTGGGTGCTGAAGCCAGGCCAAATGGCAGTACTGTAAACTGGTATTGACTACAAGCGAAAACAAAACTCAAAGCGATGGTGATCCAGGTGAACCAGGATATGCAGATATGTTTCCTGAAGATCCAGGGAGGCTAGAAACTCCCCCAGACATATTTTTGCAATGACAAAAAACAAGGATGCCATCTTGAAGCACATAGCAACTATGTACTGGTTGAGACATTTCATTGTTCTCAAAAAGGACGGCGCCTGCCATCCTTTTTTGAACATGAAAAGTTTGGAACAGAAACTTAAAAAGCACTCTTGGGCTGGTATGGGTACCAGAACCTGTTTTTCCAGAAGAGTAGGGACTACTTTTCTGGGTTTCTAGGAACCTTTTGACAAAAAGAAGCAATACAGAAGAAGGTACTTTAAATCTATGTGGTACTCTTTTGATACCACCTGCAAAATCCACTGGTCAATTACAGAGGATGCCCAGGCGTCTCAAAAGGTGGAGTCAGACCTCTACAGGTAACTATGGACCAGGAATCCTTCATAGGATGGATTGAAAGACCTAGACTTTTGCAGACTATCATGTTTGGGAGACATGAGGTATTTGTGCCCTTTGCCCCTGTATTGGCATGCTGGAGGGTGGGGGACATGAAACCTACGAGTCTTCCTTGTCAGGACCACTTGGAGGAAATATGGGGCAACAAAATGCTCTTTTTCACTGAAGGCATCATAAGTAGTTTGCTTCAGGTCAGGCCCAAAGAAGGTCTTTCCCTGAAAAGGATAAGACACCAGTGACTTCTTAGAAGACTGGTCTGCAGACCAAATCTTTTGCCACAGGGTGCAGCATGGGAAACGGAAAAGGCTGAGGATTTTCCTGAAAATCTGGCTACATCTAACAGAGCCTCAGTAATGAAAACATTCACTTCCGTAATGTTGCCTACCAAAATCAGCATGCCCTCCCTAGGGACATCAGAATGCATAGCTTCAGATAACCGTTCTCCCCACACAGAAATAGCCTGTCGACCCAGGCAGTGCTGAAAATAGGCCTTGGTGTTTCCCCTTTGGCTGAAAAGTTGGCATTAAGCAAGGAGTCAATCCGCTTGTCAGCTTGATCCTTGAGCCCTACGTCATCCACAAGGAGAAGTGCAGTCTTCTTCTACAAACGAGATAGGGGGGTCAATGGCTGGAGGAGAATCACACTGCTCCAGCACCTCAGCTGTAAATGTGTATAGCTTAGAGAAGTGTTTATTAAGGAGAAATCTCTTATCCAGACTTTTCCATTCTTCCATAAGGATCTGATCAAGAGCATTATTGAGAGGGAAGACTGGAGAGTCTTTCTTGTGCCTTTAGAAAACCAGGAGAGGTAGACCACCATCTGCAGCCTCAGAGACCTGAAGTGTCTCCAACACTGCTTTGAGCCCCTCAACAGCAGGGACATGGTCAGCCTAATATGGTACTCCATAGGAGAAGGAAGAGTCCATATTTTTGTCATCCCCTGAGTCCAATTCCTCCTCAGAGTATACACCTGTAATGTGAGTATGTCCTTTAACCCTTTGAGTGCCAGAGGAATATCCAACACATTGCAATGCATTGGATACCCCTTTGGCACTCAGTGTTGAAACAGGTTCAACCAGTTTAAAAGTGGGTAAAGGTTTCCAGGAATGGAGAACCCCTGAACAGAAGAAGGGATAGCTACCATTGAAAATAGCCATGTTTTAACCCAAGCTGGCTCTAGGTGCTGGATGGCCCCAGTGGAGTAGCAGGGGCCACAATACATGAAGAGCATACAGACCCAGAGTATTCCCTTGGAAGCCCAATATGGCATGAGGAACAGTGGGTAAGGGGAGTAAGAGAAGCCCTGGAATCCTAAGCGGCGACCTTCCCGTTATGCCCCTTAGAGTGAGACGTGTCCTGGAGAATGTGTTTAAAAACTAGTTAAACTAGTTTAAAATAGCCTCAGTTTAAAGCAAGGTCCCAGAAAGACCTTAAAAAAAAAGTACTTCTCTGGGTTAAACCTTTGAATACCAGATAAGAGAGCAGGAGAGTCTGCCTCTGCGTAGGATAAGTAAGGTAGAAGTTAGTTGGCCACCAGTAAGTGTGCCAGCCAGGTGGGCAGGGAAGAACACTTACACTGGGGGATTATGGGAAATTTAATCTTCTCCCTTGCTTGTTGCCTACAACATGTGGCTCTCCAGACACAGTCCATGATACATTTCACGGACACTTGCAAAGTGGACCAAGTGATAGAGCGTGAAGATAAGAGTGCTCTCTGACTGTTGCAGTGTTATTATCCAGAGAAGTTTCTCCCATTCAGGTCAATGGAGCAAAGATTGCCACGGATGGGCTCTGGTTCTTAAAGAGGCCACACAAATAAAATTGGAAGAAGTGTTAAAATAAGAATCCTAAAACCGGTTGGGGGAGGGGGTGAAATGAATCCTATAAAAGTAGCAGTACAAAAGAAAGGTGTTACACTGGCCATTTTTTGATACATAATGCAAAATAACAGTAGAACACCCAAATAAGAGAGTATAGGAAGTGCATTTCGTTCCACTAATTAGGTGTCAAGAGAAATATAGGACAGGAAACCAAGCAGAGAGGAGAAAAAAGAAAACTGAGAGAGACATAAAATGGTAGAGGGGAAGAGAAAAAAAAAGTGATGGGGAGAGAGGAGGGAACTCATAATCTGACTACCTCCACCAAGAGAAAGGAAAGGTCAGATACCAAGCCATTCCCGCATACACAACTCCAACAGACAAGTTATGTGCTCGAAGAGATGTGTTTAATCCAGGGAGCCCACATAGAATCAAAAACCACAATGTCTCCTGTAAACATGGAATGTTGCCTATGTGCAGAGCAGTGAGCCTGCATTTTCAAAAGCCAGGAGGACATGGAAGGGGGAGTCACAGATTTCCCGTTTAAGGGGATAAGGGATTTGGCCGCGTTCATTAGGATGCAAAAAAGTTTCCACCTAGAAGGGTATCTTTTTTTAGGGTAGGCGGGGGAAGGTAGGCAAACAGCATCAATAACTGGTCCAGAGGGAAGGAACATCCTAAGATACGCACTGATTGAGCTCGGACAGTGTGCCAGAAACCTTCAATCAGGGGGCAAGTCCACCAAATGTGTAACATGGAACCTGTGTGTAATTGACATCTCCAACAGAGAGGAAAGGCAGTATCTGGAAAAACGGAATGGAGATAGCGAGGGGTACGGTACCATCTCTTAACCAAAGAATGTAGTTTTAAATTCTTAAGCGTCTCGAGAGGAGAACCAAAGAGTGTGGGCAATGGAGGCCCAATCTGTCAAGGGAAGAAAAATATTAAGCTCACCCTCCCACTCTCGGAAGCACTGAGGCTTAGAGGGAGGGTATAGGGAGAGACCGAAATGATACCATTTGAATAACAGTCTAAAGAATCTCCAAGCGCTGGTCAGAAGAACCTCGAAGGGGGAAAGGGATGTGGAGGTGATGAAAGTGTGAGGAGGCCGAAGTACTTGGGAAATAAAGTGTTGAACCTGGTGATATAACCATAGCTGGTCTGCAGGAAGGTTTGAGTCAGACACTAGGGAATCGAACGAAATCAGGGATCCCTGACTAAATAGGGCTCCTAATGTGTCTAGTTGCAAAGACAGCCAGATCCGGAAGGACAACGAGAATTGTCCTGGAGGAAAAGCTGGGTTAGCCACTAGAGTAGTCCTAGAGGAGGGGTAGGGGATAAGGGAATACTTGGAATTCATGGAGGACCGAAAGGAGAGTAGATGGCCTAAAATACAGTTGGAAGCACAGACAGGGGGAAAAGCAGCCGGGTCAAACCAGCAAAGTGAGATAGATCGATGCCAGGGGTAACCAGCTGAATACAGTCCACTCATTCCTTCCAAGGACTCAGAGTTAGATCTGATATCCGGACGAAGACAGAGGCATTGTAATGTAACAATAAATCCAGAGCACCTAGGCCTCCATCGTGGGGGGCAAGACGAAAAAGAGAGAGAGGAAGACGAGATTTGCGAAACTTCCAAACAAACAAGTTCACTATACGTTGAATCGATCTAATATAGCGAAGAGGAATACTGGGGAGTATTACATTAAAACAGTATAAGATTTTGGGTAATAAAATAATCTTAGAAAGGTTAACCCTACGTCACCATGAAAGAGTGTTCCACCTTCCAACTTCTTGACGTAGTGAAGAAATGAAGGGAGGTAGGTTCGTTGAAATCAGATCCCGTGAGTTGGGGGTCAAAAGAATCCCCAGGTATCTAATACTTGTAGGAGCCCAACGGAATGGGTATAACTTCTGCAAACTCTTGATTACCGTAGCCGGCAAATTAAGGTTTAGAATCTCCAACTTTGTCATATTGACCTTAAAATGTGAGCATTCACCATGGGAAGCAAGGAATGGGATTGAAGAGGTCATGAAAGAAAGAAAAGGAGTTTGTCAGCAAAGCCGGCTAGCTTTGCCTCCCCCCCCCCCCCCTCCATGTTGGGAAACCTTAAATACCAGGGAAAAGTCTAGCAGTGTGTAGGAAGGGCTCAAGGGCCAGAACAGAGAGGATTGGTGACAGTGGACATCCTTGCCATGTACCATTCGATATAGAGAAGAGCTGGGAGAGAAATCCATTCACTTTAACTCTAGCAGTGGGTGAGGAGTAGAAACTAGTAACTGCGGAAAGACAATAGGGCCCCAGCCCCAAATGAGAGAGCACAGCGAAAAGATAGGGCCAAGCAAGTCAATCAAATGCTTTCTGCACATCAACCGAAAAAACAAGGGAGGGTAGTTTATCTTGCAAAGCATTACAGATCAAGGCCACGGCTGTGGTAGTATTATCCCTGGCATCGCGACCAGGTATGAAGCCATCAATTTAACATCCATCAACTTAACATAACATCCGTTTAATTACTACACAGCAAAGGGTCTTTATCTGGTTTAGGAATCACTGCAATATGAGCTTCTAGAGATTGTTTGTTTGTGCCAGGATTCCCCCCTCATGATAGAATTGAAGGTAGAGCTCAAATGTGTTCATAAAACATGCGAGAGAGTACGATAACAGAGAGACTTGTATCCATCCGGACCTGGGCTCTTATTCAATGGCAGGGACTTAATAGCTAATCTCACCTCTAAGTCCGAAAAAGGAAGTTCCAAGTCCTGGACTGCAGAGGTCGACAGGGTGGGAGTACCAGATCGTTCCAAAAAATCACGAATGTGGCCCAACCAGCCATCTGTATCCAACTGGGCTGGGGAAAAAAGCGACATTGTAGAGCTCAGCATAGAATGAGCGGAAAACTTCCGCCATGTCAGGAAAGGAATGTTGCACGTGGCCTGTGCGCGAACGGACACTAGAGATAAAATTCTGGGAGCGTTTAATTTTTACCAGCCGAGCTAGCGCTTTACCACATTTATTACCATGTATGTAAGAGTTATAACGGAACCAACTGAAGGACTTAACATAGCCTTCATGTAGAAGGTCTGAAAGGGAGCTGCGGGCAGTTTGAAGGTCTGTCCAGATGGCATCAGAGGGGGACCTTTTGTGAGACAACTCTAGGTGGCTAATGGAGTCAATCAGATCGTTCACCCTCTGGGCCCTAGCTTTTTTTATTCCGCGCCCCCCATTTTATACATTCCCTCCGTAGCACACTTTTATGCGCTTCCCAAATCAAAGGACAAGAGACACCTGGAGTAAGGTTGATGTCGAAATACTGTGAGGTGGAAGATGCCAAGGAGCTACAAACTGATGGGTTGCATAGTAGGAGATTGTTAAATTTCCATATGGGAGCCCCCGTAGAGGCATAAGGAAGTGTAAGTGCCAAACATACTGGCGCGTGATCTGAGATGATCATGGGTGCAGAATTCATAAGGAGACCATTGTGAAGTTGGGCTTGATCGACAAAAAATAAATCAATCCTAGAATAGGAGTGGTGGCTAGAAGAGTAGTAGTTATAATCCCAGAGAAGTGGGATTGATCTCCAGACATCAACAAGGTGGGCCTGTCGGAGAAGGGAGTGAATTTTACTAAGATATGAAGTTGAGTATTGAGAACTTCCACGCGAAGAGTCCATGTCGGGGTCCAAAACCAGATTGAAATCACCCCCCATAATTACAGTCCCATCTTTAAAATCATCTAGTGGTTTCATCAGGGCCCCCAAAAAAGGGGTAGACATTAATGTTTGGTGCATATATGTTAACAAGGGTAAAGGTGTGCCCATGTATCTGGCCTTTCAACATAAGAAAACTGCCTTCTGCATCATCGACGTTCGACCATATACAGTGCTTGTTGAACAGGATGGCAACCCCCCTATGTTTAGTAGTGGCTGACGCATACCAGCCTGTCGGAAAGTGAGTGGACATAAGAGAGGGGTGGTGGGGGGGCAGAAAAATGAGTCTCCTGAACAAAGCGGTCCGCATGAAGTCTACGGGCCTCCAGAATTAAGGCTGATCTCTTCTCTGGGATGTTTAATCCCCTGGCTTTAATGGAGGTAAATGTAAGACGTGGAGGGGGGGGGGCATAATATCAGAATGCGATGGAATGTGCGAAAGACTCAATGGACAACTACGTCAGACTCAAACCACCAGGAGGGAAGGAAAGGAGAGGTGGGGAAAGGAGAGGGGAGGGGGAGAATGAAGGGGGGGAAAAAAAGAGGAACGAGAAATTATTGGGAAAACTAGAGGTAAACCAAGGACAGCTAAACTCACCAGGAGTGTGGGAGCTAAATAAGGGAGGCAGAGGTTGAGCAGAAGGCAAACTATGGAAGTCGCCAGATGTAAAGAGTGAGAAAATCAGTATAACCTCTAGAGCAATTGTGAAAGCCTAAAAAGGGTCAGAAATGTACTTCCCAAACGGCGTCATTAAGCAGGAAAAGAACGGGGAGATGTCGTAAAAAGGGACACAAATCTCCATCTGTATCCAGGGCAATGATAGCTCAGGGTAGGTTAACCATCTGACAAATGTATGAAAGAGGGGGAGGCACTAAGCCTCACAGGGAGAGGCACCTCTAACTTATTCAGAGTAATAACATCAGAAATTATAATAGTACAGGGGAGGGACACAACGAGCATCCCCCAGCCGATCCCGGGCGACCCTAGAGCAAGCCCAAGACCGGCGGGGAGAACGCTCACTAGCCGGCACAGCAGCAGCCATGGCCGGAGGAAAGCAAAAAGACCACTGAGCAGAACATCAACCCAAGCGAGCTCGGGGGATCCACAGACCCACCCGAGAGGGAACGGGACGAAGCACAAAGCCCAGTACCAAAGGAGAAAAGCATACACACAATAGTATCCCCAAACAAATGGGGGCATCACCCCAGTCAGACTTAGAACTGTGAGTGTGCCCCCCAGAATCACTCAACATATTAGGTCTCAAATCAGAATCAGAGCAGCCAGTACTAGACCTCAGCCACGTAGTTCCAGGCATCTCCTCCGATGGACCCGGGGCGCCCCGAGGGTGAACCCGGAAGCAACAAAGGGGAGGCAAGGCCACCAGCTCCCCCGAGACCCCTCCATCCCCCCCATAACACACGTCCAGCAAAAGGTACTTGAAAATCATAGAAAGTGAGTCGGGGGGCACAGAGCACAAAACATAGCTGAGTGAACGTCCATGTTCGGGGATAGGCAATAAAAACAATTAAGCTGAGCATCCACCCAAGTCGGCCCGAGGGGTAGTAAACTAACCCAAAGCCAAGCAAGGGTGAGACACAACAGCAGAAACATAAAAGTATACAGTAGTTGGTTGCAGATCCATAACAGCATCACCCTCTCCAGTCTCGGGTGCCCAAAGAGCAAACAGAGAGCGGAGAGAAGGCGGCATGCAAACCCACTCCATTCGAACCTCGCCAACCCTCCACCCGACACATATCTCTAAACCCAAATATAAGTATTAAGGACAGTACGTGCAAAGCACAGAACAGCAAATAGTGAGGTAGCCAAACAGGGCTAGAGAAAGCAATAAACAGTAGGGATACACATTGATCTGAATAGGCCCAGTCAATCCCAAGATCAACCCAGGAGCAACCGGATCGAGGTGACGCAACCTGAAGAGGTGTTCAACTCTAGACTTGAAACCAAATCAGGTAGATGTGCCCTTTAGAGAAACCAACTGTCCAGGCCGCATAGATGAGCTTACTGGGTACAGGGGGTCATCCAGCTAGGACAGTCAGGGAAGTAGAGGAGAAAACCAACCACAAGTATTCAAGGACATCTGTTCGTGGTGTCCAGGTAAGTCAAAGAGAACAATAAGGAAAGTACAGTACCAGACCTAGACTGGGAGAGTTAAGTCCACTCTCGATATGACGGTCCAGGGCCATTTGGCTCCTCAGGTTTGCGTTTAAGATCAGGACCCTGGTCACCGCTCCAACGATCTCTCCTCTCCTGCGGCACAGACCCGGGTAGGGCACTCATTCCATTTAAATTGTAAATTTCAGTTAAGGAAGCCTTTGAACCTATGACCTGCTTTACCTCTGCCCCAGTACTGCTCCCTAAAGAGATAATAATACTTAAACCATACAAAATGTATTTATTTTACATTTTATCAGCCCTTGACTAAAACAAGGGTACTCCCACGTTATTACAACTCAAACTTGATAGTTATGGACAACTGACCAGAGCTTGCCCATATGATGGTACAGCAACAGCCCCATTGTACAATTTCAGGCCATTGTGATACTGCACCTAGAAAAAAAAAAAAAGTTTGAGCTGCCATAACATTTGAATAAAATACCTCTCGGCAGTATTGGTACTCTTGTTTTTAAGCGTATATATATATTTTTTTTTACATATTAAGTATTACTATCCCTTTAAGGATCCAACACAGTCTTTTGTCTTTAAAGATGGAAACTTCTAAAATCAGAGTTGGTGCTGTCTGTCCTCTCACATTCAGTACATCTGCTTTGATTTTTAACTGGCGTCTGTTTTCCACCTCTTTTCTGATCCATTGTTCTGATGCATGCATGACGTTCCGCTGGCCACCTCCCAAACACTTGACCTGATCCATCACACACATTATGGTGGCCACAGTTAACAAATCTTGTTAATGGCTATGTCTCAGCATGTCAGACCTGTGCTTCCAGTAAGACAACTACCAAAGGAGGACATGCCGCTAGCTAAACCTTATTCTCCTTGCGCTGCCATTTCTATGGATTTTATTGTTGATATGCCTTTACCATAAAATTGTAATAAAATATGATTTTACTAAAAAGGTCCACCGGATTTCCATTGTACACCTTCCCTCTTCTGCTGCTTGTCTCATATAGGTTGTGGTTAGGTTTCTTGGGGTTCTTTTAGAAAAAAACCACTGACAGAGGATTCAGTTCATGTCGACCCTTTGACAGGCATTCTGTAAAGAAACAAACTCCAATCTACTTGTCCTGCTTTTTTATCTACAGTCTAATGGTCAGACAATAAACATTGGAACAATTTCAATGCAAGACAATTAGGTTAAAGGGATAGTAATACTTAAAATGTAAAAAAAAAAAATGTTGTAGGGTTTATCCCCCGAGTAAAACAAGAGTACTCCCACTGCTGAAAGGTGTTTCATTCAAAAGTTATTAATTTTCAAAGTTGAACTTTTTAGGTGCAATTTCACAGTGGCCTGAAATTGTACAGTGGCGCTATTGCTACACAATCCTATGGACAGCTCTGGCCCTGGGACCATAAATCTCCATAGGATGGTGTAGCAACAGCGCCACTGTACAATTTCAGGCCACTGTGATATTGCACCTATAAAAATTCAACTTTGAAAATTAATAACTTTTGAATGAAACACCTTTCAGCAGTGGGAGTACTTGTTTTACTCAGGGGGATAAACCCTACAACATATTTATTTTTACATTTTAAGTATTACTATCCCTTTAAGGTATTACCATTTTATATAACAATCATCATCATTCCCCTGCTAGTCCGCTTTCTTCCGAACCATACTTTACACTGTCCTACAAGTAGTCATATTCAGCCTTTGTCTCATGTTCTTGATGATACTACCCATTTAGTGCTCTTAAAAACTGCATTCTACCAAGATTTTCAGCATGGCTTTCTCCTTCAAGAAACTTGGACCTCAATATTTAGGACGTTTGTATGTATTGACAAAGATCAACCATATTGCCTATAAATTGGCCTTGCTTTCCAGTTACCATATCAACCTAGTATTTAACATCTACCTATTGAAACTGATAACTCTAGACCCATATCTTTCACATTGATTTGTCCTACTGTTCTCATCCAAGTTAATGGTTCGCTATTAGTGTTTGACTCTCTGGAAGGGTTATGTACTAGAAGAGACCACCCAAGCATTTTTGATCTGTTGGTGCAGCGGTGTGGTGTTCCTCAGATTGACCTGATGACCATCAGGCATAACAGGAAGGTTCAGCTGTTTTACTTCCATTGGAGGGATCCTCTTGCCTTTACTGTGGATGCTCTGGCAATCCCCTGGCATTTTCATCTGGCCTACATCTTGTCTCCACTTCCTCTCATTCCCAGGGTGCTGAGAAAGATTCGAATGGACAGTCAGGCAGTTATCTTGATCTCCCCTTACTGGCCCAGGAAGTGCTGGTTCCCAGAACTGGTGGCTCTCTCCATTTGGGATCCACTGCCACTCAAACCAGATCTCCTCCTTTAAGGTTATCTGTGGAAGGAGGATATGGAGCTCGCATGGCTTTGACTGCATGGCTGTTGAAGCCTCCATCCTAAGAAGGAAAGGGTTCTACTCTGAGGTGGTCACCACTATGATCCAGGCTAGGAAACTGGTTTCTTTCAAAGCCTACCATAGGGTTTGGTCCATTTTTCTGTCCTAGTGTGTTGTCAGGGACCTGTCCTCACAATAGTTCAATCTCCCGGTGATCCTGTCTTTTTTTACAGGATGGTGTGAACAAAGGGCTCAAGTCTTAGCTTCTTGAAGGTTCAAACTTCTGCTCTGTTTTCCCAGAGACACATTTCCATCTTGCCAGATGTCAAGGTTTTCTTTCAGGGCCTCGTTCATGCCTTCCCTCCCTATAAGCTTCCCACTCCCCAGGCTTTGTCTGGGAAAGCTCTCTTTCTGATCTTTTCTTTCTGAGAGAATGGCTTTGAGAACTCCTTTAGAGTCTCCCTCTACTGTTGTTTCTGAGCTCTGACTAACCAGGACTTTGTTTTTCCTTCTCTTTCTCCTGCTTCATCTAGCGGGCAGGTGTGGGAGCTTCTTTGTTTGAACATAGTTGATGCTTAAAGTACTACATTCATCATGAGAAGGCTTTTCACTAATTGGACTCGCTTGTCATTCCTGAAGGTCCTTGTGTGGACCAACTTGCATTTCAGGTGATGGTGCTTTCCTGGGTTAAGGCGACCATCTGTCAGGCCATTTAAGGTTACAGCTAATTTCACCAGAGTGGTGGGTACTTCCTGGCCTGCACAATCCAGGTCTCTTCGAAGCAGTGTACAAGGTGCTAAGGTGGACATCCCTTCACATGTATTATTTTATTTTTGTGTTCCATACAAAAATACATATTACAAATAACGCTACAGTACACACATTTTTTGCCAAAAAACAAACATTATCATAAAACCAATATTTCCCCATCACCAAATGCCGAGAGAGGGGAAAGGATCACAGATGACTAACTATATCTATTTCAGGTAATCTACCCCACACTTAATACCAATTTCAAAATTCTTTCTTTCATAGAAATTTTGTCTAGAGAGGTTTTTAACCCCTTTAGGACCAATGACGGTCTTGGATGGTCATGGGTTGTTATACCCTTAAGGACCCATGACGGTCCTGGACCATCATGGAATTCCGGGCTCCCCGCGTGGCTGCACGCCGTTCGGGGAGTCTGGAATCCTATTCCAAAAAAAACAAAAAAAGTCCATGGTTCTTAAGTGACCGCACTGTGCGTGCGCGGCCGGTCCTTAAGGGGTTAAAGATCAACTTATACCTTTTTCCATTTTTAATTGCCTTAACAGCTGATTCTTTAACTTGGTTTCACTAAACTCTCCAGTTTGTTTCCATTCTCTTGCTATTAAAATTTTTGTGGCAGCCATACAATGAACCGCCAAGTAGTACCTCCCATAATTCATTCTTGGCCAGCCCAAGTTTAACAGAGCCATTTCGGGCCTCAACGGAATATCTATATTATCTATTCATTTCAAAAATTCCACCACTGAAAGACACAGTTTCTGTACAATTTCGCAACTCCACCATATATGTAGATATCTACCTATCCCTTTTCCACATCTCCAACAAACTGTAGAGGTCTGAGGGTATATTTGTGCAACCTTAAACGGTACCATATACCATCTATTACTTATTTTATAATGATTTTGTATCAAAGCTACATCATGTATTACTTTATTAAAATTACTAAAGGCTAAACAATTATTGACCAACAATAACAATATTTAGATCTTTCTCCCATTTCTTAATAATAGACCTACACCCTACCATATTATCTTTCAACCTAACCAAGTCAACACACTTAGACATCACCTTCTTTCCTTCTTTATTCACAAAAATATTTGTTAGTGCCATTCTACTATTTTTAGACCCCTTCCATAAATATCCTGTAGTAAAACTCTTCAACCTCAAATAATTAATTACCTCTGCAGTGGGTAGCTGGAATTGTGATACCAACTGTGGAAAATGATTTAATCTCTTGTGCTACCAAAATATCCTCTATTTTTTTCAATACCTCTGTTTTTCCAATTCCTCAGGCTCAGATTTTCTACATTGTATTCAGTTTCACTAAACCAAATGAACTCTGGAACTTTATCATTTAATTGCAATCTCTTTTTAATTTTAAATCAGATTGGAAGAATATGATCCAAGATTATACATTTCCCTTTCATATTACTTAAAACAACTTGTTCTTTTGTATTCCAGAGTAAATTGGACAGGTCTCTCACACTCCCTGCAATTGCCTCCAGCCAATACCAGGGTTCCATTTCTACCCCTTCCATCTGCCATTTATATACCTATAGACCTATATTTAGTCTTTTACCCTTCCATACCAAATTTATGAAACTAAGCTGAATCTGATCCAACCAGCTTCTTGGTATTTTTAACATTAACATCCTAAACAAATACGTCCATTTTGGGAGTATATATGCCCTTGTAATATTGATCCTATCTCCCCAGAATATCTGTTTACACCCCCTATTCTTTTAATGATTTGTTTGTTTTCTTTATCAGTTTCATACAGTTCACCTCCTTCACTTCATTCACTTTGTCTATAATCACAATCCCTAAATACGGCAGCTGTTTCTTTCTACAATGAAACTGGAACATTTGTTGCAACTGGGCTACCATTTCTGCTCCCATGTTGTTACATAAACCAATTGATTTCTCTATATTTAATTTATAATTTGGTACTTTACCATACCTTTTTACGTAATCCAAAAATACTTCAAAGAGGACATTGGATTCGTAAGTGATTTAAAATGTCATCCGCATAAAAACACCCACTTGAAAACCCTCTATCTCCTTATTTTGCCTGATATTAATGGCAAAAGGCTCAACTGATAACATATACAACATGGGAGAAAGAGGGCACCTTTGTCTTTTACCATTATTTAAACAGAACCACTTAACATAAATTATTTCCTTCACATGTTTGTTAAACACAACTGTGTCTATGTTCTGGCTTTTAGTTGAAGCCATTTCTTTAGATGGAAGGTTCTATAGGCTGTTGAGCCTGTGTGTGTATCTTTGGTTTGATGTGTATATGTCCTTGGATACCAAAGTTTATATGTGTTCCAGTTCCTCTGTGTGGGAACTGTTCTGTGTTTTGAGTTTTTTTTTTTTCCCATCCCTGAATCTTGGTGGAGGTGGAGATAAATCCTTTTCTTTTTGTCCAAAGGCAATACAGGACTTCCCTCCTGGTGAAAAAAAGTATTGTTTGTTGCAACTGTACCATAGAGGACAAACACACACATTGCTATGGATTTTAATCTGTACTTTGTCTCCTTGGGTGAAACGCATTGTTTAAAAATTTGTTAAATACTTATATCAATCAAGGAATGAAAAGCTCCACATATATATCTACAGTTATTTTGTGAATGTCTTGTTGTAATTGTTTTGCTCATGAGTTGATCCATTGTATTAGTATATTGGCCTCAATGCAATGGATCAACGCGGACTTTTTCATCATAATAACAGTATGGCTTTACCTATCGATACATTAGTAAAGGATTGGGGGGCAATATTATGAAGGTGACCCGCTCTAAGTGCAATCCACCTCAGATTTTCCTGGTCCTTAAGTGGTTAATGAGATGCTATAGCCAAAAATGTAAACATACTGTACTATTCGACAGCATAGTTCCCAAGTGTCCCTCTTTATTAGGGACAGTCTCTTTGAATCCCAAAACCCTCTGACCCTCTTTCTCACCCTGGTGTCCCTCTTTAGGACATCAGACTATGCAGTGTGTATGTGTCACATTGCTACACAGTAATAATAATCACATTGATGTCTGTTTAAACTTAAGTATATGTGTTTATAAATTAGTCTGTTTAACCCCTTAGTGACCGGCCCAGCACGATGTGTGTGGTTTTTTTTTTTTGGTTTTTTTTTGTCATTCTAGCGAATGACTTGGGGACTTACCAGGTACGTCCTCTGTCACTAAGTGACAGTTTTTGCGGGACGTACCTGGTAAGTCAGATGTCGCGATTGGGTTAAATAAAATACTTTAACCTTTCTCTAAATCAATTATTCAGTTACACAAAGAGGTGTCAACATTCTTGGTAATGCTCTGCTCTCCAGCCACACACCCTAAAATGAGTGTCCTCCTTTGGCCATTTGAAATGTTGGGAGGTATGGGACAGCACCTATTGATTGTTTGCTACTGGAGCTCTTATGTTACAATCTGCAGCTGACTGGGTGTTATGTTATGTACAACAAAGTTAATAATAGTTTTATACACAATAACAATAGTGTTATGCACAATAATAAGTGTTCTAGACAGTAGCAGTAGTTTACAAAGGGCCATGTTCAATAAGGTGTATCTAAAGAGGTGTATCTTCAGTCAGAACTGGATGTCATATCCATGATGGCAGAAATTACAGTTACTAACAGAACCTCAAGTAGTGGCCACTTCATGTATTAATAATAACCATTTAAGGACCAGAGAGGTGTGCAATGCATTTTACAGCAATGAGTTGCATAGCCTCCTGGTCCTTAAAGGGTTAAGTAGGCTTACACACATCTAACTCGCTATGAAGAACTGACCACAGCTGTCATGTCATTAATATTTGTCAGTCCTGTCGCATGATGAACTGTGTAAATTCATATTTCTTTATTCTCTTTATCAAGGGGCTTTGCATGATTTGCAGTGTAAACAGTACTCAGTGAATATCATATATAAAAAATTAGACCTAGTCAAAGAAAGTATATAAGCCCTTAATATGCCCTCATAAGGCGGATAAAACTGAATAAAATGAAAGAGAAGATGCTAATGGAGTTCTCTTTAGAATTCTTTATGCCACTGTCTGGTCAAGACATGTTGCTTATAATGGATGTGTCCATTACTTGAATTCTCTTGTAATTATAGTCAATAAGTCTTGTAAATGTGTTAAAGCTCACTAAAAGCATACAAATTCAAGAACAGAGTAAGGCTAATAATTTAAAATAATCAATGTAGGCATTTCAGCACTTAATTTCCCTTGTGTGTTGATAGCTGATCATTCTTAATCCATTAAGATTTATTTAGTCGTTTACAATGCAAAATAGGTTTGCACTGGTCACTTGTGCCATTTGAAAATGTCCACCAGGTTAAGTGCAGAATGTAGTCCATTATTCTTCCTTGACTATATGTATTAATTGCATTTAAAATCAAGTTAATGTGGATGTGAAAGTGAGGTAACTATCAATATATGACAGAGCAACCCTACTTATATAAGTTACATCATTGATTGTAACATTTAGTAAAAGTTGGCATACTTTTTTAACATCATTTGTAGGCCCCTACTTCAATTTTGTTTTAATTGTATTCTGAAATGGCTCATCGACTTGCAACTGGCAAGTTTTCTGCAAGGAAGTGTGGAAAAAAATGTACCTGTCTGTTATCTCTTGGAATACCTTTAATTATTATGCTGTGTGAATGCAACAATAAGCATGAAAGTATGTCTTGAAGGAAGAATTCTCCTTGCATACAACTTTATTTCATTGTACACATCTCAAGAACAATGTGACACTGCATGCATAAAAAATGTTTTGTGTTTCAAAAGAAACAGTTTAGGAGCACCTCTTGTGGGTTTTTATAATGAAATTCCCCTGAAAATCATTTTCATTATATTGCCACCATCATTTATATATTGAAATTATGGTACACAGAATAATTTTTAGTAATCCGGTAAAACAGGTATTTTTTCATAAAATGCATGGTTAAATTAAACTTTTGTTCTGCGTTTCTATTTAAAGCTTACATTGTCACGCTTCTACAAACGTACTATTTCACAATGCCGTTGACCGCTTACCAAGATGACTAATAATGATAATAATTTATTTAGATGTCGCTAGTCTGTTTATTTACATTTCTCATTTGTCCAGTGTGGAACACAGCAACCATGAGTAAAAAATCTCCTCTTCCAGGAGGGCAGGGCACTTAAAAAAAAAAAAAAAAAAAAAAAAAAAGGTCTCAGAGACTCCCTCCTCCATTCCACTTTACACCCGCTTGCTAAGCACAGTTGTAATTGACCTTGTGAGGAGGTAACGCGGGCACAGTTTTCTTAGGCATTTTTTTAATTTATTTTATTGCTTAGTATATGGGGCTATGTAATCTCCCATTAGGCAGGCTCCTATTCCTGGCTTCCTACTTTATGGATTGTACAGTGCACTGTTGTTTTTTTTTACAGGCTCTAAAACCTGTGGAATTTGGCTTGCCCTTACAACCTTTACTTCAGTATAGCTCTTTTTCTTCAGCCTGAAGACTGATGCTTACATGTAAGTTAACTTGTTGAGTGCTCTGGTCCTGTATGTCTGAGTTATCTGGCATCCATTTGCTCATGTGGATTGTTGCTTGGCTTGCACTCTTTTGTCATATGGTGTTGGCTGCTCTGACAGTGATGGAAGTGATCATTGCACTGCACTGCCTTCCTCCTTACTTGGGCACATTCCCATCAATTTTCTGTTGATTCGCTGAATCTTTCCAACTATTTTAGCCTATTTATAAAATTTGACTAATGTGGAAGTGGCCCATTTAAGACTAAGTGCCAGTGAGGCTGACTTGTTTAGCACTTCCTTGGGACATATCTTGCCTCTGGTTGTACCTGTTGGTGGGCTCATTTTGCTCCTTATGATGGGCACTGTCTGATACCCCCCCCATGGGAACCTCCCTTATCTGGAGACAGTTTTTAAAATCACTGGAGAGTCACTGTGCCATTTTAAAAGGAAATCGCTGTAATTTATTTATTTAATTAATTTATTTAGAAAATGTTTAACCAGGGAGAATATATTGAGATTTCTTTAATTTTCAAATATGTCCTGAAAAGCTTTTATAGTAAAAAGTTGCATATTTACATAGATAAACAATGTACATACATGTACACATACACCTAAACTTATATGCAAAAAAAATTCAATAGTTACATAGTGTGCTTAAAGGGACAGTAATTCTTAAATGTAAAAAAAATGTTGTAGGGTTTATCCCCAGAGTAAAACAAGAGTACTCCCACTGCTGAAAGGTATTTCATTCAAAAGTTATTAATTTTCAAAGTTGAATTTTTCAGGTTCAATATCACAGTGGCCTGAAATTGTAGAGTGGCGCTGTTGCTACACCATCCTATGGACAGCTCTGGTCCCGGGACCATAAATCTCCATAGGATGATGTAGCAACAGCGCCACTGTACAATTTCAGGCCACTGTGATATTGCACCTAAAAAATTCAACTTTGCAAAAAAAACTTTTGAATGAAATAAGTTTCAGCAGTGGGAGTACTCTTGTTTTACTCAGGGGGATAAACCCTACATCATATTTTTTTTTTACAATTTAAGTATTACTATCCCTTTAAATAAAAGCAGCAGTTATTTTTAGACTGGGAGTAGATTTTTTTTTTTTTTTTTTTTTTTTCTTAAGGGGGAAGTAAGTTATTCCAGGCTTGTGGAGCTCTGAAGGAGAAGAGTCAGATCAACTGCCTCCTTTTTTTGTAGTGTGGAATTCTCAGTGAGTTGTTAGCTTTGGAACAGATATTATAATTGGCATGGAGAGCTGGAGTCAGCATACTGCTCAAGTAGTCTGGTAACTTTCCAGAGAAGTGGTTATAAACTAGGCAAGAAATGTGAAGGGCACGTCTATTTTCTAGTGTTAGACAATTTAGATTTTTAACCCCCTTTATCCAGACGTTAAGGTAACGGTCTTGGCACGTAGTGGAATTCTGCACGGCTCTGACATCCCAGAATATCAAAGCCTCCTTTTGAAACGCTGTCTTTGCTTTCTGTGCATTTCCTGACTGTCAGTTCCACTTTTCTTCTGACAATTGTCTGTTTATTCGGGTAGCCGAACTTCAGGCTTTGTCTTGGGAGCCTCCCGTTCTGGTTTTTCATGTGAACCAGGTGGTTTTGCAAAAGCTTAAGGGTTTTCTTGTAGTGAATATTTTAGATTTTCACATGAACAAGTAAATTATTCTTCCTTCTTTCTTGTCTGCTTTTTCTAACAGACAGGAGCAAGAACGTGATCTGTAGCATTGGGGTCAGGTGCTTTTGAAGTACTTTGTTCCTCACACACCCTGCCATTTCAGAAATCTGATTTGCTTTTTGTATCGAGGGCCTGTTCTCAAGAAGAAACCTGTAACCTTTCGGGTTACTTCACATTTCACCAGGACAGTGGGTGAGACTTAGTCCTACAAGAATCAGGCCACGGCAGCAATGTGGTTGTCTCTTCACACCTTTGTCAAACTCTACCAAGTTACTGTGCTGCCAAAACTGGCTTCAGATAAAGCAGTTTTTGTTTGGAAGGTCTTATAGACTATGGTGCCTGTATAGGTGTTATTCTTGTCTTGCAAATAGGACTCTTAGCTTCTTGTTATTTGGTTTTTAAGTTTGTTATCTAAGAGTCATGTCATACCACTTTCTTCTTTCAATTCTGTTTACTTTCTATTGGCTTTGCTATACATTAAAACTGAGATTACTTGATGGGGTAAAGTAGAAGGGAGGATGGAGTCGCCACCTCAGAGATGGTTTTTGAAGTGTCCTGCCCTGCTGGAGTAGGATACTTTACTCCAAGGTTCCTTTGGTCCAAGAAAAAAGGATTTATCGTTAAGTACAAAAAACTCTTGTTTTATCACTGTATAATGAAGAAACAGAAGGAGAGAGAGACACATTATCTCAGGAATATGTTTGTATATCATAAAAGGGTTCTCCCGCTGCTGGGTTATGCAAATGTTAATATAGCTTAAAAAATGCAAATTTGCATTGCGTTTTTTTCTGTTGCTTTGTGTGGAAAGCTTTAGGTCTTAGATGAAAGTTCTCCAAGACATGAATAGCAATACTGGTGCCACCTGTAGACTACAATAGAAAATTGCAGTTTTAAAAAATTAATCAAAAATTGCAAATCTAAGCTTTAATAAGTTTTATATGCAGCATCTCTTAGCAGTGGAGGTTTTCTTGTTTTACTCAAAGGAAAAGTTCTACAGTATATATAGATATTTTTCCACAATGAAACTTTACTGCTTATTTGTGACAAATTTTAACCTATTCCAGGTGGTAACCTAATCCATGTGTCAGTCCTCTTTACCAGATGAACAGCAATCTAAGCTAACATGCATGATACATGTGATATGGACTCATTAGGTGTTCTATAGGAGAAGTCTATTAACCACTGACAGAGACAAAAAATAGCTGGCCACACAGTAACAAATAACACCATCTTTATTTTGGTAAATCAGGCTTCTTAAAATGTTCTTGCTTTAGGGACATGAATCTATCTTGTACATTTCGGGAAGTGCAGATGGTTTGAGGTAGAGCTTCATGCCTAAATGTATTAGACCCTTTCACCCCCAGAGAGCCTGCCTGTGTTTTACTAGTGTAAAAGCCCGTGTACACAGGCCAAGGTCAAAGCAATGCGTTGCGTACCCCTCTGGCACTCAAAGGGTTAAGAGGACGCTACCTCACTGCTCAATGCGATGCAGTCTTGCGTTGCCTCATTCACGTGATGCAGTCATGCGCAGTATAGACTGTCTGAACGCAGGCAGTCTCTACTGCACATGACTGCATCATGACAAACATCCTAGAAAATTATTATATAGGATAAAAGTAGTGTTGGTAGGCCCAAATATCTTAGTAGCCCGTCCTGGCACAGAAATTTCATGATCACTGGGTAAGCGATTATAAAAAAAAAAAAAAAAAAAAAGAAAAGAAAAAAGTGCCTTGGTCCTCTAGCACAACCCCACCCCTGGCCGGCATGGTCCTTAAGGGGTTAGGCAAACTATACAACTACCTAGATCTCTAAATTGTGAGGCGCACCTAGGTGAGAACAGCCTCACCTACTTTCTGAGTTATGGGTGTGGCCGTAGTGATGCTGCTGCCCCCTCAACACACATCTGCATTTTCTGATGGCTGGTTAATTTATCAGTTTATATAACCTTTACTGGCTGTTATTTAACCTCTTGGATGCTAGTGAGGTCTCTATTGCATTATGAAGTGGTCTGTTGGAACCCCATTTAAGTCAAGAGGCCAGGGGAATTTTCTGTGCCAGGGAAAAGTGAGTTGTGCTGGGGCTGGGGTCGTCTTCTCTAGGATTTCCTGATCTAAATCAAACCCTAGTTATAGGACTTTGAGTTCTATAGGTGTGATCCTTAAGTGAGACCGTTGCTAGTCTAGACAGGTGAAAGATGCTGGTGTCCAAGCAGTATGAATGGTAGAAATAAAGAACACTAATTTCTACTGCAAATGAAATGGTAATTGATATTTCGTAGTTGCATAGACAACACAATGTATTGTCAGCAAGAAGTTGACTTGAATACTAAAGTAATTTACTGAGTGGCAGGATAAATAAATTGTGTTAGTGCAAGAGGCCAGTGGTTCTAAAACCGACCCCCTATGATCACTGGTCATAACAGTGTTTAGCAACAAGCAGTGCATTTGATCACCAGAAAATGTGTCTAATTTACTTATGAATCATCTGTTAGTTTGTTGCGTTAAAAGCCTTGTCCACATCATTAAGTAGAAGAGAGGTTGTAGAACAACTGTTAAAGCCATTAATGCTCATTACCAGTCATTTACTTAAATAGGAGCTAAGGAGCAATAACCGTTAACCCATTTTGAAATGGGTATACTTTTATGTCAGAAGTATGGAAAGAATGACGTTGACATAATAAAAACATCAAAAGTTACAATAAAATATGGTATAGTGTTATTGTGAATTGTATTTTTGAATATGCAAATGAGAAAATATTAAGGACCAGTGGAAATAATAGTTCATCAGTAGAATTCCATAAAAATGAACTCCAGTTGATCACGCAGATAACTGAACTATTCTGATATGCTTTGGAATGCACACATCTAAAGGGCATTTTTTTCATGTTTTCCTATGGAAGCAAACTTGGGAAATAGTCCAAGAGATGCTCTGGGCAGCACCAAAACAGCTCCTGGTTAGGGGTGCACCAAAGTAAAAATTCTAAACCGAAACTTCAGGATGCACTTGGACGCAGTTAAAGTGAAACTATTAACCACTTCAGTGTCACAGGAGACTTGCCCACTTCTGGCAATCTGATGGCAGCAATATGCTTCAGATCACAACCTACTTGTAAATGTAAAGCTCTGTTTGTTGCTCCACCTCCACCTTCCTCCTCTGATTGGTGACTGCTGCAATGATAGCTAGAACTGATGACTCATATCCCTATAGAAGCAGCACACATAAGGGCCATTACATGTGGTCACCTGGATACTGAGTTATCACATTACCATAGTAAGTTAGCACCTGCACTCCCAGTCACCTGAGGCATCACATCACCATAGCAACACAATCACTCCAGCCACCTGAAACATCATACCACCACCATGGCAACACCATCACTCCAGTCACCTGAAGTATCACATCTCCATAACACCATCAGTCCAGTCACCTGACTCATGAAATATCACATCACCATGACAACACCATCACTTCAAGTCACCTGAAGCTTCACATCACTATGGTAACACTATCACTGTAGTCATCTGACATACCATATCACCCAGGTAAAACCTTCACTACAGTGACCTAACTGCAGAGATATCCCATCATCACTGCTGTATGTAAACAACTAGATGTCTTGCTATCACTAAGCTCAAAAATGACAGACTATCTACACTTGGGCCTTTTGTAATTGCACTGACGGGTAACTACAGCATATAGACGTGTTATCAGTTTAAGTATTTAGCCGAGTACATAAGCATACCCAGTAGTAGAAGTTTGACATTGTGGTCAGTTATTCTCTCCATCCTCCCATAGGTTCCTATCTATCATTTTACTCCTCTCTACCGCCGCCTTGTCCTCGGCACTCGCTCAGCGTGCATCCCATGGTGATTGGTGACTGGTCTCTTAGTAACCAAACGGGGAGAGGCAGGCCAGGGCAGCAGCAATAAGCACAGGAGACAACCATTCTCCCCACTGCCCGCACTGATGACAGCCAGGACCGTGTCGCACATGGAGATGCCGCATGGAGCCATGCTGGTGTTTTCTTCCTCTGTTCTGAGGCCAGTGAAAGTTTAAAACTGGCGCCCAGACTGAGGAAGAAAACCCCAGCATGCACCACACGGCCTCTCTGTGTGTGACACGGTCACCGGCTGTCATCAGAGCATCACGGGCAGTTTCATTGTGCAGGGGATGAGGGAGGCAGTGCCCGTCTGGACACCCAAAAGTAGGAAGCACAAAACTGACACACTGCTGGACCGGGACATGCTTACTGATACATAGTACTTCTGCACACACTGATAAGCACAGCATAGTGGGAGGAGTCTGTCACCTCACTGACCAACAATAACCGCTGCTAGGCTGGCCAACCAATCAGCCCCTATTAAGCAATGAAGGGTGGAATAAACAAGCTAGTAAACGTCTGCTCAGCTTCTGTGACATTAACTGGGCAGTGTTTACTTACCGTGTTTCGGACATTTTTTTTTATTTTGGCTTTTTGCCCAAAATGCCATTTTCGTCCGAAACGTTTCGGCTGCTGAAATTTCGGTGCACTCCCTACTCCTGATAACTATTTGTGGTGTGTGCAATAAAACAGACTTCCTCATTGGCCATCAGGCTGAAATTGCAACCCTGAAGTAACACACAAGGCCTGCAGGGGTGTGGGAAAAAACCCCAAAAACCTACTTGTCCAAGACACTAAAAGGGGAGCCCAATCTACTTGTCCCTCGTGACAATCTACTTGTCCTGATAAAATAATTTCAACCAAAATAGTATTTTAATAAGGTCTTTAGTAATAGCAACTTAGTAGACAGACCTAAAAATACTTTAATGCAATTAACAAATGCAAGAAGGTAGTAAACTTAAACAGAATAGATATCCAAATGAGAATTGTAGCTTTACTTTAATCAGTCATCCTCATGAAGCCTCTTATGTCCACCCACATGCTTGGTTCCACCAGATGTAAGCCAGTATTGGATAGCTCTGCTGGGGTCATATTCCTCAAATACAGGCCTTTCCACTTTAATGAGCATTAAGTCCTGCAGTATACCCTGATGAAGTCTTGTTCTAAGTGGATTTTGAACTATTTTCATAGCAGAAAACACCCGTTCTGCCTCTGCTGTTGAAACACTAATTGTGAACATCATCTCCACAACCTTCAATATATTACACAAGTAGATGGCTTTGATGATAACATTGAAGAGTATGCAAGTAAAACTGTTATGTTTTTATCTTTGAAATTCTTCATGTGTGCCTTAAGTCCACAAAACTCATAAAGGATAACTGACTTTTCTTCAACAGATAAAATAATGCCAAAATAACCAATTCATTCTTCATGGTCCGCTCTGCCATATGCATATAGTTCCTCTCTGCCTTCTGGCCATGTTGTATAGTCAAAACTTGGAATCCACAGGATGGCATAGAATCAAAAGTGGAGAATCTTTCATCAATGTAATCTATAAAGTTTTCAATGAGCTGTACATTACTTAAGTTAGTAGCTGGTAGACACTGGCCTGAAAATTTAATCTCCCATCCCTCAGTAGATTGCTCTCCAAATTTCCTCTCCTCTGGGTGGTACAGTCTAATAAACTGCTTCATGTTTTCACCCACATCCAACTTCAAGCACAACCATCTTCATGCACATTTCTCAACTGCAGGCTTCACGTCTAGTAACAGAATGTCATTTGCTTGAAAAAATTCTGACAGCTGAGATACAGGCTCAAGAATATCCCTCAGAATGCACAGGGTAGAAAGGAACTTCACACTTGTGATGGATTTTAGATATTTCCTTGCTTTAGCTGACGACTTATCAGTCCCAGCACCAACCTGGCCAAGATGCAAAACAGTTTGCAAGTTTTGTTGCATTGCTTTTAGGGCCCTTCTTTTACTAGAAACCCACCTCACTTGCTTAACGTCACTGAAGTGAGCAAAACTTTCTTCAATTACTCTTGCAATTTCTTTTGCATCCCTTCGCCTTTTAGGGCTATTCCAATAGAACTTAAAAACCCATTTCAAAGTTTCTTCAAAACAAATAATATAAAGAGTGTTCTTTACGGCATCTAGAAACCCCAGATGAAGCTTGTGTGCTACACAGTGCACAGGCAGCAGAAATGGAATGTCCTTCTTTATCAGTGCTGCTACACCACCTTTTGAACCCATCATTACAGCCGCACCTCAGAATTTACGAGATAAGTGTTGGACCAGGCTGTTCTGGAGACCTCAGATGTAGCATATCTAAAGACAGCTTTTTGGTACCTTTTACAATTGCATCTAGCGCACCTGTAGCTTGTGGATGTTCCACTGGTTTATCTTCATTGAAAACTCTGATAAGCACAGTTTCCTGTTCAGTTATGGCACTATCTGTGCCGCCATCTGCAACAATACAGAAAAACCTTGAATTCCTGACAATCTCTCTTGATGTCCTGTCGAATTACTTCTGCCTCACATTTAATGCATTCAGAAGCTTTCTCACAATTTAGTGTAGTTTTTCCTTAAGTCAACACCAGCCTTTTTCATTGCTCGGCATAACATATCCATGTCTGAAAGAGGCTTCCCCTGTTTTGCAGTTAAGTATGCATTGTTAAATAAAATCTTTAGCCTCTTCCTTTCTACCTCCTTCAGTTTTTGTAACGCTGTAATAATGGCTGCGCTGACTGAACTGCAGAACTGGAACCACTAGTTGCTATACTTGATGCCTCAGACTGCACTTGTGCTTTATTTTCTTGTTTGAACCATGAACAGCATGTCATGTGAGCGTTGCTTGTTTCATGAGCTTTGATTGGTTCAACACGAAATTTATCACAGTCACAAAGACATTCCTACCAGATCCAGAGAGATTCATTGCTATCGTAGGGTATTTTAAGCAAATTTCACAATACATCTTTTCTTCCCCTTGGCTCTCCTTCAAAACAAGCCATGGCCAGGAATCTTTCCAGTGAGTTTGAAATACTGTTTTTCTTTTGACACAGCAGTACGATTTGGACTTCTACTCTCACAGGGGCTGTGGCTCTGAGATACATTGTCCGCATCTTGTTTGTTGGTTTTCTTGAAGCCAAAATTAAGAAGACTTTGAGATGTCATATTTCACAAAAACTACTATGAAACTTGTCTTGCTAGGCAAACTGGATTCTATTCTCAATATTCTGCTGAGTTTTGTATTCCATGAATCTGAAAAAATGACAGATGGATTTTACATTTTCCTAGGGCATCTGCAAGGGCCAGAAATCTAAAATTCTAATTTCTGTTTGAAATTAGCATTTCTGTTCAAATTTTGAAATTCCAAAACACGATATCATAAGACAAAGTAAGGATTCTTATTGTGAATCTCACTTGACAAAAAGGTACACCCACCGCTGATGTTTTGTCAGTTCCCAGCAGAAATCCCTTGCTGCTAGGATTTGAAATTGTGGTGAATTAGATTCCTTGCAGATGAAGTGCCCACAGGTGAGCTTCATTTGCTTTCACAGCAATAATTTCCGTATCTACCACGCTGAATCACTACAAAAATGTCCATCACAATTATTGAACTGTTCCAGAGTTAGAGTATGATGGTTTACAGATGCAAGCTACAGTATACACTGCACATATTGCCCACACACTGTCCACACTACCCACCTCCACACAGTGGACACCTCAACAATGCCTGCCCCATCCGCCTCCACAAATTGTCCGCCCTGTCCACATCCACACACTACCCACCTCCGCATTGTCCATCTCAACACTGCCCCTCCCACACACTGTCTACCTCCACATTTTCCACTCCACACTGCCCATCTCAACACTTTTCACCCCCCACACAAACTTAGAGAGATAAAGTCCAGATGTAACTAAGGATTCTGTTTTTGTTTTTTTGCTGTATTTTATTGGCAGTGCATTTGCAGTATTTAAAGGGATAGTAATAATTATTACTAATCCCTATATTAAAGTAATAATAAAAATAAATGTATTGCCCCCAGTGTCATCTCTCAAACCCTTATAGTTTGAGAGATAATCGCTCCTAAAGTTGCCCTCTCCCTCCCCCTTCACCGAAGTCAGCGTTGTAGCTGACTGAAGGGAAATCCGGTCTTACGATCATCAGGCGGCTCTGCAGCAGAGCCGCGATCGCGTTAATAAAAAAAAAGAAAAATATTTCACTAGAATGGTCTTCTACGTGTGCTTGCAAACCAGGCACACGTAGAAGACTGTTTCAGTGAAAGATTTATTTTTTTATTAACGCGATCTTGGCTGTGCTGCAGAGTCGCCTGAAAGTCGTATGACAGGCTTCTCTGCAGTCAGCTAGAAGGCTGACTATGGGGAAGGGGAGGGAGAGGTCAACTTTAGGAGCGATTAGCTCTCAAACTATAAAGGATTGAGAGATGACACTGGGGGCAATACATTTATTTTTAATATTACTTTAGTATAGGGATTAGTAATAATTAAGTATTACTATCCCTTTAACTACACACTGTATTAATCACAAAGTGATGGCAATAAACACTGAGCCATATCCATCATGCTAAATATCTGCAGTTCTGGAGCAAACAGCTACACCATGAGGGTATCCTTTTGAAATGTTGCACGCTTAAGATAACCTGGGCAGAGCTGGACATGGCATTACTAGCCAAAAACTGTTACACACAGAATAGTGCACAGATTCTTACTCCTCTGATGGATTTTATCAGTAGTCCCAGACTAGTGGCGCCATCCAGCCATAGGTGTGGGTGAAACAAGGGTCATATGTATAAAGAAAAGGAAGCAATTCAAAGGAAAAGCACATGCCCAGAGGAGTCGAACATTCCCCAAATGCCCATCAGCCGCAGCAAGTGCACTTTATAGTAGTGGATAGGTTTGTTATTTACAGTCACTGTTTTTCCAAGTTAAATAATTTTTGAGGATGGATTTAAATGGGTCTTTAACCAGTTGAATGCTAGAAAAATCACATGCAGTGCCTTGGGAACATCTCTAGCATACAAGGGTTTAAAAACCCTATTAAATTATACATTTTTATTTGGTTCTCTGTGGTATATATGGTTTGCTCTAAATTTGCATAGAAAATTATTACACATAGCTATGGTTAGCAGACCCAGAAATCTCCAGATTAGATGGATGTGGCACCTAGCACCAGCCTGCAGTCACTGCCCCCTCATCACTGTGGTCAGTGGTTCCAGTAACACACATCATTTGGTTGTCACCTTTACTAAAATCATAAATCAAAGGCAACACAAGGAAATGCAGAACTTCAGTGGCCACAAGACTAATTCTTATGTATGGGTATCCTTTTGAAATGTATACGTATAATGGCTTCTCAATGAGCGCTGCTCTCTCTCCCCCCTTGTGGCATAATGGCTTCTCAATTAGCGCTATCTTGGCTATGTCTCTCCTGTCATCCTGACTGTTATGGATGGATGACAGGGGAAAGATGGCCAAGGCAGCGCTCATTCAGAAGTCATTATGCCAGAAGGGGGGAGAGAGAGAGCAGCATTCATTGAGAAGCCATCATACATTGTCATTAAGACAAGTCCCATCATGCTTACCTTAATACCTATATGGATAGAACTGCTCACGTTTTCTTGTGAGCACTTTATGGCACTAATATTTATTCCTGTCGCTCATGTAAGCACTGCAGTGATGTATGCTCATCGCTGCTCCGGGTTCTTTCTCCCCTTCACTGTGTGAAAAATGACAGGGAGCACGCAGCGAAGGAGAGAGAGAACCTGGAGCAGCGATGAGCATACACGACTGCAGTGCTTACTTGAGTGACAGGAATAAAAGTGCCATAAAGTGCTCAGAAGAAAACTTGCGCAGTTCTATCCAGATAGGTATTACGGTAAGCATGATGGAACTTGTATGCGAAGTTTGATTAGCTAGGCCATGTCATTTTACACTGTCACATATTGACAGCATGAACTTCTGCAGTCTTTTCTCAGGTACTTACTCTGTCTTCCTCTCAGCTCTACTTCGGGCGTTCCACCGCACAGCCTGCACGAGTCAAAGCCTCTGCACCATGGTAACCACTTGTGGCTGCCTACTAGAGCCTTACAGAACTTCCGGGTGTCCTTAGATGTTATAATAACGTTGTGCTGGTGGTATTAAAGAGAACTGGGAGGAAATGATTACTCCTCGGGCCGCCGCATAGTAGTGTGTGGCTCTGCTTGCCTGAAGCAGGGCTAAATGTGCAAAAATGTACCTGTCCGGTGCCTGGAACTACATGTCCTGGGCGTCGGGCAATACAAATTCCACAACCCTGGGCCTCCATAGGCCCTTAGTATCTGATTTAGAAACTCTTCACTAGGGTCAATAGAGGCTGTATATAGCCCACGAGAGTGACCTATGATACTTCTGCGCAGCTCATAGAGACTGAACTGCAACATATCAGAGTGTAGCAGTACAGTCTCGTCTACAGGGCCAATGAGGGAGAACTGAGGTCTCTCTTCAGACCCCATTCTACTCCCCCTGTCAAAAGGGCTCACAGTGCAGCCCTGACTTCATCAGCAGGTATGTTAGCTGGGCAGCAGACCTGCTGATAGAGCACTCTTCTCCTAATTGCTGCTATTTAAACAGGTAGTAACTCCCTAAAGCCATAAATATAAATGTATTATTCTATAACACTTCTCCCAATGTCAGAATATACTTTGCAAGACACTGGAAACTGGTGATGGCAACATTTGCAAATCAGCTATTGTAATACAGGATTAAGGATCCCAAAATAAAATCACACACACGTTCACGGATTCCAAAATAACTCTCACAGGTATCAAGAAGGTTTATGTGCACTATAAAAAATGATACATATTTTCTTGATCCGTGTAAAAGATGCATTGTGACCTCTCTAGAAGAAGAGTGACCAAAAACTTGTGGCTGTACTTGCATTTGTGTTAAGTGTTGAATTGTATACAAAGTACTCCCCTTAACTTTAAAATGTTAAAAGGAAAAAAAAAAAAAGTTTAATTCTTTTTAAGGGAAACGTACATGAACAAATAATGAAAATGTCTCCTCTCCCTCATACATACACATATACACCCCCCAGCAATTGTCTAAACCCCTCTGCACAGCTAGTAAAACATAACCTCAGTTCAAGTAAAAATTATGAAAAAAAACCTGACTAGGTTGATTTTGTACAGGGTTGTATTAAAGTTCAATGCAACATTAGTTTCCTAATGAAGTTTCCAATTTAAGTCCAGTGTAGGGATTATTTTAAAGGGATAGTAATGTTTAATTATAAGATTCTTTAATATTGTATGCATTAAAAAAAGAATTGCATTGATGTATATCCTCTCTCATAGAACTTTATGGATTGAGAGATATAACCAGCTTAAGCCCCCCCCCAGCTGTTTCAGGGAAAGTCTGCCCTCTAGCTAACAGCAGGAGATTCCCGGGTCCAGCTGGCAGCTCTTCAGCAGAGTCAAAATCGCACTATTTAGAAATATATATTTAATTGGAACGGTTTATACAGTGTGCCTGGTTTGCAAGCACACATTGTAGACAGGTTCAGTTAGCAGTCTTTAAGAATGCTTCCTACACCACTGCCATCTTTGTTCCATTGAATTCTATCAGCAAACGTTTTTGGAACATATCTGTGCAGCAGAGTGGGCTCTTTCTTCTTGTCTCCTCGTGCCCTTTCACATGGTTCACATCTTGAGTGACTTATGGGTCCGTGGGGGTCCACGGATGGTGTTGAAGGATAAGTCTTGGGTTCTTGAATGGCCTTTGGCCAGGTCAGGCAGTATGTGTCTACCCTGGGAGTGCCTTACTCTCAGGTGCACACCAGGGAACTCCAGAGACTTGTCATCCAGATGTGGCAAGGGAATTCAGCTCTCCTGGATCAGCAGCTCTCCCTCTCTGGAAGCCAGATGGGATCTGCAGTGGTGGTTGCAACAGCACCACCTAGACCTGGGAAAGTCATTTGTGATACTTGAATGGACTCTGGTCACGATGGATGCCAGCCGAAGAGGCTGGAGGGAGGTACCGGGTCACCTGGGGATCCAGGGCAGGTGAACTGCAGAGGAATCTCTTCAGACCATAAGTAATCTGGAGCTCAGGGTGATCGGTCTCGCTGGTGTACTGATCCTCTCAGTTGAAGGGCCATCCAGTACGATTCCAGTTGGACAAGACCACGGCCCAGGCTTACATCAACAGTCAGGGGGCACTCGAAGCTCCACCGCATGGTAAGAGGTGAGGTACATTCTTGGCTGGCCAAAAACCACGTTCATCTCCACTTTTCAGGGGTAGATAACTTTCTGGCAGACTTTCTAAGTCTTTAAGATGTACATCCGGGAGAGTGGGAACTTCATCCGGAGCTGTTCGTCCTGATTGCGCATTGGTGGGGTCTTCCACTGATTGACCTGATGGCTACAAGGAACAGGAATGTTCCAGTCTTTTGTTTCTGTTGGGGGGGGATCTGCTGGCCTTTGCCACAAATGCAATGTTGATTATGTGGCATTTGCACCTTGCTTATTGTCACGGTTTATTATGACTCTGACACAAGTTTTAGGTAAAAATCAATTTTATTGAAATAATAAATTGATAACGTAGGATGGCAATCACATACATACAGATATATTCAGAATATAACAAGACAGAAGGCAGACTCTACCGGTCCTGTCAATATACCGGACAGGACAGTCTGAAGTAATAGAATGTTAGGCTCTACCGGCCTTGCCAATACCGGGTAAGGCAACCTGCAGATGGAATCGCATAATGGTTCTACCGGCCTTACCAAATTACCGGGCAAGGCAGCCTCAATAGATTCATAATGTAGGCTCTACCGGCCCTGCCAATACCGGGTAAGGCAACCTCAGATGGAATGTGGCAAAAGGTTCTACCGGCCTTACCAATACCGGGCAGGGCAGCCCAGAGAAGGTAGCAGCAGTCAGATGGTAATGGCAAATTGACAGGATCGTAAGCAACCCAGTGTACACACACTGAGACTAACAGAGGAATCGTAAAGCCGCAAGGCTTTGGAGCAAACCAGCGTCCTCACACTGGGACCAACACTGAATTGTATAGCCGATAGGCTTTGGAGCAAACCAGTGACCGCACACTGGTGTAACAAGCGAGTTTGTATAGCCGCAAGGCTTTGGAGCAAACCAGCGTCCGCACGCTGGGACCAACACAGAATTGTATAGCAGATAGGCTTTGGAGCAAACCAGTGACCGCACACTGGTGTAACAAGCGAGTTTGTATAGCCGCAAGGCTTTGGAGCAAACCAGCGTCCGCACGCTGGGACCAACACAGAATTGTATAGCAGATAGGCTTTGGAGCAAACCAGTGACCGCACACTGGTGTAATAAGCGAGTTTGTCTAGCCGCAAGGCTTTGGAGCAAACCAGTGATCGCACACTGGTGTAACAAGCGAGTTGGTATATCCGCAAGGCTTTGGAGCAAACCAGCGTCCGCATGCTGGGACCAACACAGGATAGTACAGCCGATAGGCTTTGGAGCAAACCAGTGACCGCACACTGGTGTAATAAGCGAGTTTGTCTAGCCGCAAGGCTTTGGAGCAAACCAACGTCCGCACGCTGGGACTAACACAGGATTGTATAGCCGATAGGCTTTGGAGCAAACCATGGTGCTCCAGAAGATCTGGATGGATGGTTCTACCATGATTCTGGTCGCTCCTTATTGGACCAAGAGGACATGGTTTGCGGAACTGGTGAGCCTTTTCATTTAAAATCCATTTCCTCTGTCTCAAGACAAGATCTCCTTCAGGGCTAGCTTTGGAAAGAGGATGTGGAAAATCTGGCTTTGACTGCATGGCTGTTGAAACTCACATCTTGAGGAGAGAGGGTTTCTCCACTGAGGTCATTTCTACTATGATTCAGGCTAGGAAGCCTGTTTCCTGTAAGGCCTACCATAGGATTTAGTCCATTTTTTATTCCTGGTGCATGGACAGGGACCTTTTGGTGGTTCTCTCTTCTCCTGGATGGTGTCAGTAAAGTACTCTGCTTGAGCTCAATGAGGATTCAGATTTCAGCTCTGTGTTTTTCCAGAGGTGTATTGCTACACTTACAGATGTCAAGGTGTTTATTCAAGGGGGTGCTCATGCTTTCCCTGCCTACAAGGCTTGCACGCTTCTGTGGGACCTTGATTTGGTTTGGAGTGTTTTGCAACAACCTTCCTTTGAGTCCCTTGCAACCATAGCTTTGCGTTTATTGACGTGGAAGTTAGCTTTTCTTCTGGCTGTGGTCTCATTCCACAAGGATGTTGAGTTGCAGGCGTTGTCTTGCAAGCCTCCTTTCCTGGCTTTTCACAAGGAGAAGGCAGTTCTTTGAATCTCTCAGGAATTTCTTCCTAATGTGGTCTGAGTTCCACATCAATCAGGAAACTGTTGTCTTTTTGTCCTGACCCAAAGTCTGAGAAGGAAAGGGATTCCAGAGTAAACAAGGAAGACACAAAAACAGTCATCAAGCAATAAAATAGGTTCATTATATATTTAGCTTCACGTTGCATGCTCATCTTTATATCTTATGGGGAAGCCCCATATGGTATTACAGACCCACGCCCAGGGTTGAGAATGTATTTCAGCTGTACTCAGAAGTTCCTCTCATTCCAGAAAGAGCTTCCGAGCAATAAGTGAACTCAGCTATTTATACTCCCATACCATAAGCATTGTGTGTAACATAAATAAGTAACATATGCAAATACTGTGTGCAAAACCCCGACAACGACCAGGTTTGTAATGGCTTAACATCGAATGTTTACAGACATTGATGTTAGTTACATCACTATATCAGAATATACACAGTTGATGCTAATTACATTTTACTATATTAGAATATACACTGTTAATATAAGGGACCACATATTTTAAATTTCTTATGCAGATATTTTCCTTCTGAGTAAAACAAGTTTACACCCACTTACGTCCCACTACAAAGATATAAAAGCTTATATTATTAAAAAGTGAGTAAACGCATGATTATTTCCTGGACATTGAAATGGACAGCATGATTCAGCAGTTTCATCACATTCTATGGAGAACTATTGGTCAGTGACTCACCTATTCCAAAGAATGCAACAGGTTAACTAAATGGAATCTGACCACTAGAGGGCTTTGTTGATCTTTAAAAGAACAAACTAACAAACAAAAAAGTATAAACTTTTACTCTGGAAATATGAATGAACGAATATGTTTATATAGTGCCACATGTGTACAAGTTGCTTTACAATTTAAGGATTTAGACAATACAGGGTTACAAATGCTTTGTAGGATGTGAGGTGCCTGCCCGAATGCTTACATTCTAAAATCTGAATCTCAGCATTGGGAGTACCTTTCCTTTAATCAATAGAAAAAACCCTACAATGTATGTTTTCATAAAAAAACATTTACAGCTCCTTTTAAGCAAGTAATGCTTTTGGGACATCTCATTGATTTAAATACAACTTTTAACTTTTTGAGTGAAAGGTATATAATGCATGGCTTTGCAAAATGGAGAGAACACTAGTATTACATGGGGTTAAAAACTCCATTTAAAGATGCAGTAATTTTTTATGAAAACATATATTATAGGGTTTATCCTGATTATTACAACAGGGCTACTTGTATGCTGGCAGCATTTTCAAAAGTTATATCCGTTCAAAATGTTACACTTTCTGGGGATCCAGAGAGATTACTTCCTGAAAGTTCAAACTGACAGGAAGTGACAGTGTAATGATAACGTTCTGTAGATAGCTGCTGTTAGTAACTCACCTCTGCCATAAAATGCAGCACTGCCCACTAGAGGGCAATCTCAATGAAAAAAAATAGTTTAAAGGGATAGTAATACCTAAAATGTAAAAAAAAATATGTTGTAGGGTTTATCCCCCTGAGTAAAACAAGAGTACTCCCACTGCTGAAAGATGTTTCATTCAAAAGTTATTAATTTTCAAAGTTGAATTTTTTAGGTGCAATATCACAGTGGCCTGAAATTTTACAGTGGCGCTGTTGCTACACCATCCTATGGAGATTTATGGTCCTGAGACCAGAGCTGTCCATAGGATCGTGTAGCAACAGCGCCACTGTACAATTTCAGGCCACTGTGATATTGCACCTAAAAAATTCAACTTTGAAAATTAATAACTTTTGAATGAAACATCTTTCAGCAGTGGGAGTACTCTTGTTTTACTCAGGGGGATAAACCCTACAACATATTTTTCTTTACATTTTAGGTATTACTATCCCTTTAAGGTGTAATACCTCTGAAAAATATTTCTTTGTTTTACTCAGTAAGAAAAGTACCACAATGTTTTTTCATTAAAAAAAGTGATACTGCTCCTTTACATTAATGTTAATGTATATTTCCTGCCTGTGTGAAGCTGCTTTGCTCCAGAATTGGTCTGCTTACCTTTCTGTTTAATCCTTTGAATGCCAGAGAGGTATCAAACGCATTGCAGTGTAATGTGTTGGATACCTCTCTGGCACTTAAAGGGTTAATAACCTTCTTTTCTTAGTAAAAGGGAAATAATTCTGGAGCAACCCAACTGCACCATATAGGTGAAGTAAAATTTCTGTAAATTCCTATTGATTTTTATGGGGCTTTTAACCCTCTGAATGCTAGAGAATTCTCAAAAGCATTGCTCCACAATACATTGGAGTCCTCACTTGTATTCAGTGGTTGGAAACTACATTTAAGTGGGAACTGTTGTTTTTCCCAAATGGTGCAGTTAGTTTCCCCCACAATTGCTCTGCTTTTCTTTTGAATTGATTAGAATTCTGAATGAATGATGATTGGTAAATGATCTCCATATTCTTGTTTAGTATAAACATCTGCAATGGGGTTTTCATTTACATTCAAATTAACTGATACAAATAAATACAGTGAACTCAGCAGGCTAGTTTTGTAAAGCACGTCTATTTAGAGATGTGTGCATGCTGTGTTAATAGACACAAACTTTCCAATTTTGGAAGCAGTTCACTACTTCCCTACAGTGAACTATTTTATGTTCATGACTATTAGAATTAAAAATGACCTAAATCATCTGAGTTTATTGAAACTTCTCTATGATAGGAACTTATTCAGTCAGCCACAAAAGCAGCTAGGAAAAGGTCTACACTATGCTAAAAGCTAAAAATATATGCTACACTCTCAAAATATGTTACAATATATTTTACACTCAGTTATATATTTGTATTGGGGGCTTATAGAGACTGATAATGATGATGGATAGTTGAGAGTGTGAAGTTAAGAGTGTGGCTTAAACCTTGGGCCGTAGCTAACCCAAGGGTGTGAGGAGCAGTAAGCCGGTTAGAGGCCAAAAGAGAGTAGGTAGCGCTAGTGAGTTAGAGATTGAAAAGCATGTTGTATTTCGAGGCTGGGATCCGAAACACTTGTGAAACATGATGACGCCACCTACCCATTCTATGGATGATGTAGTCTGGTACTTGATTCCTAGAAGCAGATGAAGCTGCACCTATCCTAAATGAGTGGCCTGAATACAGGTAGGGGTTTAATTGAAAGTGGCTGAGAAGGATTCTTAAGTAGCTAATGAATGAACTGGTGCTAAGAGGGCAGTAAGGCATGGGCAGTAATGTGCTTGATTCGGAATTGGAGGCCAAAAGGATTTGTAAAGCGCCCAATGCAGTGACTTGGCACCAAAGGTCATGAGTAGCGAAGTAATTAATAACTGTACCAGAATGCAGGGTATCTGTTTTCGATCTGGCTAGATGGAGAATGAAGTGGTTACTGACTCGGATTAGGCTGCTGAGATGTCCGTACTGGTATGGGGAATGAAAAGATTGCTTATTATTAAATCAGATATTTTCCTGAATAAGGGCCCCTCTATGGGAAGGCGGGATATGGCGGGAGGGAGGGGGAGTGCTTAGCAGTGCCCTTGAGAAAAAGACGGATGTTGGGAGAAGAATGTAATGGAGTCGGGAATTAAATACCTAATAGGGACAGGTGGTTCTGAATCTCTGCCAGGTAAAGTTTGATGGTGGCTGGTGAGAGCTTGAGCACTGAGTGGCCATAAGAACTAAAGGCTAAGATGCATGTTAATGAATGTGGGGAGGAAGGTTTGGTAAACTGTAGAAAAACAGAAAAACTCTGCCTAGCTTTCCCATAAGCCTGACTGGTGTTGGGAGCCAGAGCTTTGGAAATGAAGTGGTCAGCGTAGTCCAGATGAGTGGATAGTGCAGCTCAATTCCGAGAGCGGAGGTGGATGGTCTGGCTTGATGTTCACAGTAGGATGAAGACTGAATAATTTCTGAAATTGAAAGCTGAAGAGTGCATCTGTAGCAGTGTTAGATGGAACTGGAATGTAACTGCAATGAACAAACAATTTGTAGTACAAAGACAACCAAATAAGCTTTCTCAGAAATTTCATGACTTCCATAGAGGAGGACCTAGTTTTAATGATATGTTGAGTGGTTGTGGTGTTTGTATGGAAAGTGACTGGAGAACCTGACCAAAATGGACCCCAAAGACTGGCTGCGGCCACGATGGGGATAATTTCAAACAGTGGAGAAGTTTCAGAAAATTGAGGAGTACATAGAACTTCTGGGGGCCACTTTTCTGCGAGCAATTTGTTTGTTTGTATAGCTGCAAATCCACGTGACGGTGATGCATCTGAGAAGACAATGGATGAGGTAGGTGTGGGCAAAGGAGGGGAAAATGGAGTGACCATTTCACTGGTTGAAGAAGGTGGCCCACATTTTCAAGTCTGATCTGGCAGCCGCATCTAAAGAAACTGAACTAAATGTGTCAGCTGCTTGTGGAAGTAGAAGGAGAAGATGGGAAATAAAAGATCTGCCCTGGGGAATGATTCTCACTGAGAAGCTGAGGTAACCGAAGAGGGATTGAAGTTCCAGTTTGGTGCATGAGGATTTGCCAGAGAAGTCGGAGACAATCTTTTGAACAATGAGTAACTTTTCCTGGGGCAGGCTGGTTTCCATTCAGTTTGTGTCTATGTTGATTCCTAGGAATGTGATGGTTGTACTTGGACCACTGGATTTGTCCTTTGCTATCAGAACATTGCGTTCTGAGAAAAGAGACTGTAACTTGAGTAGACTGGATGGAATGGATAGGGGAGGTTCGATGCACAGGAAGTCGTCAAGGTAGTAAACTACGAACAGGCAGTGGGAGATGTTAAGAAATAGCCAGCAGTGTCTCTCAGTAAAAGTATAAACGATCTTTGGGCTACTTTTACAGCCAAATGTCAGTTTTGTGGAGAAATAATAATCTTTGCGCCATCAGATGCCGTGCAGATGCAGAGGTCCGGATGGATAGGGATGAGCTTGAAAGCATTGGTGATATTGGCTTTAGAAAGCCAGGCACCTCGACCCAAAGAGACAATCACTGTGATGGCATCATCAATTGAGGAATAGTGCATGGAAAACTCCTCTGAAGGTATTAGTGAATTCAGGCTAGGAAGGGGGAGGAGTGGGGGGCAGAAAGATCAATGATTATGCTCTGTTTTTTTAAAAATTTGCATTCTGCGATGTCAGTGGTGTTGACCCTCCATGTAGGGAAGGGGGTGGTAGAGAATGGACCTATGAAAAAAGCTCAGTTTAGCCTCTTTGGACAGAAGCAGATCTACGCTATTTGGGTTTGCAAAGGCAGACTGAAGGTTGTCAGATTCGAGGGTTGAAGAAGGATAAGCTGTTAGGCCAGTGTGAAAGCCCTTGGGAAAAACCTAGGGAGAGAAGTTGAATTAGCTGGGATGATGGTTGAGTATCAAGAAGAGACAAGAGGCAGGAAAGGTTAATTGGTGCTAGTCATTTATTGGACATTTTGGGGCAGATACTCTTGGCATGAGCCTTTCTGCAATTCGAACAAATGTGCAGTAGACCGCAGGAGCCAAAAAAAAAAACAATCTCTGTCATTAAAGTTATTACAGATCGCTGATCTGCCCAAAAAATGGATGGGTCGCCACATTCTTTCGACTGGAGATTGCAAGAAGGGAGGATGGGCAGAAGTATGAGAGGGGGACTGGCAGTGAACAGAGGGGGGTCTTGATACCAGCAAAATGACGGAAAAAAAGTCAATTATGCTTCAGTCGACGAAAAACTAAATTGTGCCGGTGCTGCAGCTGCCTTTGCTGAATATGATAAGCGATAGTCATAGAAGGCTGAACTGCCGTAACGGTAGCCGAGGTCAGAGACGTTAAAGAAGAGTCCAGGTCTTGTCGTCTGAGTGGGTGAGCGGAACAAACAATATCCCTGTAGATACTAAATGATAATATGAATTCCGGTATGGTTAATTTATGGGACAGACGGGCGCTTTGGATCTCATGGTCACGGAAACATCTCCACAGGAAATGGTCTTCTGTTTGGTGATGTCTTGGGATGCCAGAAGGATGGATACTAAATTGTCTTTGCCATGAATTATGTCCCTGCGAATGTGAGTGGGGACCAAGTGAGTTGCTGTTATACGTGGTGCACAGGAAGCAATACCTGAAGCTGGATTGGGGAGAAAAACAGGCACCGGAGCCGGTGGAGCAGTGGGGTGTTCCAGATCCGAGAAACTGGACTGGACGTCCGAGACAGCCGAGTTTAGATCGGTGAGAAGCTGACGCAACTGGGGAAGCTGAAGATGGCCTGGAGAAGCTCGACGCCGCGGAGATGGAGTGGAAGGAGGCAAAAGGGTGTGAAAGAGCTTGGCCTTTCTTGCAGATGCGGAGTAAGGGATAATCCTCTTGGTCAGCTCCCGCCTGAGCTTGCCGATGGTCCAGTCACGGGTGGAAGGAGTCGTCGAGCCAGTAGAAGTCCTTGGTCTCAGGGTTGAGGGTGGGGCTGGAGGAGCGGCATCCAAGTCGGGGGGAGTGAGAAGGGTCAGACTTCACCATAATCCGTTAGAGGAAACCTGAGGAGAACATGAGCAGGGTAAATGACCGAGAAGGAACACATACAGAGAAGGGCGGGTGGAGAAGAAGTGGAGCAAAGTGCAGATGAGGTGGACAACTGAACTGAAAAACCTTCACCCTCCGAACGGGGAGGTAAGGCAGGGAAAAGAACCTTCGGCCTCCGTGCAGAGGTAAGGCTGGGGATTAAGGGATACCTCCAGAGAGGTGGATGGGACAGTAAATTTGAGGATTTCAATGAGACACTACCTTCTGCCCAAGGAGAGTCAAGGATGTCTGGCGAAGCCTAAAGTCAAGGCCACCCCTTAAGCTGACAAATTCCCCCGGCCTCCGACGAGGTGAGGAAAATGTTTGCTTCCTACGGCCTCAAACTAGAGGGAAGGAAACAAACTGAAAAACGTAATGGTGAGAAGAATACTGGGAAGTGCGGAAACAGTACGGTGAAAAGATTCCTTTGGCCCCTATGTAGGGGTAAGGAGAGATCCTTTGGCCTCTGTGGTGGAGGTAAGGTGAGAAAAAGGCTTCGAACCTCGGAAGGGTAAGGAGCTCATGACTATTCCTATGGCCTCCGTGTGAGAAAAGGAACTTGAGTCTGCCCTTGACCGCAAAGATGAGAGGTAAACAGGAGAGGGAAAGAGATTTAAGTGAGATTGACAGGCAAAATGAAATTAGAGAAATGGGCGAAAAAATGGGGAGAAGTGGAAGAGAAGAGTGCCCAGGGGGATCCCCATGCCCAGCTTGGGTGGTAGCCGAGGAAGGACCCTTAAGATTTTACATTTCCCCACTTCCCCCCCCCCCCCTTCCAATAAGTACTTGCGATATGAGGATAATTGAGATGGAGAAGCTGGTATGGAAGGAGAAATATCCGGCAGAAAGATCAGTCTGAAGGAAAGCAAAAAGATGGGAAGTCTGAACATAAGAGCAAGCAAAACAAGCTGTAAAATTTCAATATTCAATTGAATTGACCTATATATAAACATATATATACTTTTTTTTTCTACACACTTTTAAATTAAGGCAAGAAGGGGACAGGGGGGAGTTACCATGGTACCACCTGGAGGCCGAACTTAGCCACTCTGCAATGAGCAGCCCACTGGCAGCTGGTGGACTGCAAGTCCCAGCATGCCAGACCCCAGTAGCCATGGCAACCAGCAGATGAAAGCATGGAAGGCGTCACGTGCGAGCGCCACATCCAGGATCTGAAAAGCCCAAACTGGTCAGAGCCCTGGCAACAACATAGGTGCGGCTCACACACCATGGAGCCCAGCGGGGACTGGGAGCAGAGGAGGAGGGTAGGATAGCGATAGGCCATGGAGAGGGCATGAAGATGTGGAAGGAGGAGACAAGACAGCTGCCGGGAGCGGGGGAGAAGGCTGTGAGAAGAGAGTGGTACAGGGAATGGAGAGCAGAGAGGCACAGGGAACGGAAATAGAAACTGCATTGCCCGAAATTGCATCACAAGCCTGGACCAACGTGAGAAGCAGAAATAGTGAGTAAACAGGGATGGAGAATGGCAGTTAACACAGTGATTTACTTAGCCAGAGGCAAACGGGACAAATATCGAGGTTGAGGTGCTGCTGGACGGGAAGCCAGACGTTCCGGCAGAAAAATCAATGCAGCCTGAGAGATCGGTTTAGCCGGAGGCAAACGGGACAAATAGGGGTTGAATTGCTGCTGGGTGGGAAGTAAAACGATACCGACAAGAAGTCTGAGTGTGGGCGTGCTGGTAATGTAGCTGCGTACGCAGAGGGGCTGAAAGGTTTATATAGCCTCCAGCCCCTCCTACAAAATCAGGCATTAGCATTAAACATATAAGCAAAGATATGTTGGTATTTGAATGGCAATATTCCTATGCACGCCTCATTTCTTGTGCAGTGGTGTACTCTGTTGTTTGGTAGAACAGGAAGTGATGAGTTCATGCACAACTGCTTCCCTGAGTCCTTGAGGAAGTATGGCACTCTTTTTGTCATTCCTGAGGGTCCTAGGGCAAAGAAGCCTGCTTCCAAGGTTACTGTCGCTTCTTGGATCATGTCTACGATTCGTAAGGCTTACAAACTTCGGAAGAAGCCTGTTCCCTTCAGGGTCACAGCTCATTCTGCGAGGTCTATTGGGACTTCTTGGCCCTACAAGAACCAGGCCTCAGCTGATCAGTTGTGCAAGGTGGCCACTTGGCCATCTGTGCACACTTTGTCTAAACACTATCGTGTGGATGTGCTGGCATCTGTCTCTTTAGTCTCTCAGTAATCTTTCACTTTTGAGCCCTGTTGGCTCTAGTTCAGTGTGCTTTGCAACAGTTCATGAGGTTTGTTTTACCCCTGTTCAGTGTCTGTTGACACTTTGCTGTTAGTGTTGAGCTGTTTATGATCTGTAGGTTCATTGGTGCTCTGGTGACTTTGGGGGCCTGCACCTGGTCCTTTCCTTTGTTCCCGCCCTAGGGAACTTAATGGTTGGACATCCCAAAGTTGCCTGTAACCTGTATTGGACGACAGAGAAAATAGGATTTTAGTCTTGCCTGTTAAATCCTTTACTCTCTTAGTCCATACAGGTCTCCCACCCTGTTAAGGGACCATGTTTGGCTCTCCTGCAGCAGAACGTGGGGGTCATTTTGGGTTCATTCTCACAGGAGTCTTCCTTTAAATTCCTACTACCTAGTCAATAGTTAGTTTGCAAATCTTACTGGTTGGGGATTGGCTAGCTGCAAGCTAAGGAGAGGAGGTAGGCTCTACCCAGCAGTCACTTCTCAGAATTGTTCCTGCTTATTAAAGGGGCTGATCGCCTACCCAAAGTTACCAGTAACCTATATCGACTAAGAGAAAAGGATTTAACAGGTAAGACTAAAATCCTATTATTGTAGATGCCAGTGATAAATCCACCTCCCACTCCCCTTTCATTGACGTAAGCCTCTATCTGACAGAAGATGATCCTGGTCCTGGGACCTTCAGGCAGCTCTTCAGCAGAGCTGAAATATTGTTCTCTAAAAAGAAATACTTCAATGGAACGGTCTACAGAGTGTGCTTGCAAACCAGGCACATTTTGTAGACCGTTCCAATGAAGTATTTATTTATAGATTGCGCTATCTCTGCTCTGCTGAAAAGCCTCCTTGAGTCGGCCGACATGCATCTCCTTCTGTCAGCTTTACAGCTGACATCAGGGAAAGTGGAGGTAAGGGGGAACTTTATCACCTTTTATCTCTCAAATCATAAAGGTTTGAGAGATCGGACTGGCATCGATGGATTCATTTTTTTAATATCTACAATATTACTTTTTATTTATATAAGACATTAATTGCCAGCCCCGTCAAAGTCCCTCAATCTAATGGCAGGTACCTACTCTAATACACCTGTAAAGCCCTAACTAAATTAAAAACAGTCCCTGAGGAGATGTTGAAATAAACATGTTTGGGTGGGGGAACCTTTAAATATAGTGTTTTTTATGTTTTAAATAAAGTATTTTTGGGATCCCCGTGTTTGCAATGAAAAACAAGACATACAACTTTTTAAAAAGGTTTAATAAGGAGGACTTGCCTGTTATAAAGAAAACTCTGTAGGTCTGCAGTCAGTGGGTACCTGTCCAAGAGGACTGTGGATCCACCAGGCCTCTTCATAAGCAAAATGTTCCCACCCTCACAAGCCATGTTAGGAATAATTAATTCATTACAAACAGATGAGGTGTATGCAAGCCATAGACAGGCCAATATCCATGTCTTTAACCCCTTAAGGACCATTGACGGTCCTGGCACTTCATGGGTTGGTGAGCCATAAGGACCCATGACGTGCTAGGACCGTTATGAAATTCAGGGCTCCCTGCGCGGCTGCACGCCATTCGGGGAGCCCTGAACTGGATGTGGCAATAAAAAAAAAAAAAAAAAAAAAAAAAAGGTCCTTAGATGCCGGTCGCGCATGCGGATGGATTAGATTTTATTATTGTGATATTTTTTCCCTTAGCGTTAGTCAGTTTGCTTTGGTCGTAAGACTGCCTTCAGCTGACAAAGCTCAATCTGCTCGAACTCCTGTTTGTTTGGAACTTAGGTTCAATATATGAGTGACTCCGAGAGTTTAACAGATGACCCAGGTAGTTATAGGGTATTTATCCCATTTATAGGAATATGTTATATACATCTGAACTATTTAGGAGTACTTTACTATTCCTAGGGTCAGGCAGCTTTATATGCAAATTGGCATTTGTATGTGTATTCATCTATACATACTGATTTTTTTATAGCTAGTGTGGTATATTTGTAGTTATGTACTCTGTTATGAGATGTTGAATATTTGTCATTATATAGGATCTTTTATAAACCTCTATGGTTATCCTTTTCCGGATAGCGCATGATTAATATTAATCGTGGAACAGGGGTCGCTATTAGGGTCTCCAATGCGGATGTTTTATGGGATTCCTCTGCGTTCCTGTTACCCATTTGATCATGTGAATCTATGAAAGGCCAATGCTAAGTGGAGAGGTATGCTTTGATAGAATGGGTTTGGTCGGAATGGGTAAATAGTAACTGATTGATTAACCCGTCTATAAATGATCTTTTAGATCTATGCTACCTTATCTACTAATCTGCATGTGATACAGATGTTCTATGATTGATAGTCTCCCATAGATCTAATACATTAATCTGTCCAAAGGGGTTACCTATTAATACCATGTTATGAGGTTATTGATCCTGTGTTCACTTTTACCTTCTCTATACAGTGCATACCTATATATACCACTCAGATAGGAATTATAATTATTGTTTCTACAATAAAGTTAGTTTATGTATTTATATTTTTTTGTTCTTTTGGTGTATTCTTTTTATTCATTTTTTGGGAGATTTTTCTTTGGACGGGCTATTTGTATTAGGTGTAGCGGAGGGACTGGTCAGTTTTTGTCATTTTTTGGGGGTCTTTATGGGGATAGAGTGAGAGCCTTAAAGATAGGATTTTTCTTATTTTTATTTCAATGCTTTATTTGCTATCTGGCACCCTCACCTTTCAATAGAATAGGAGGTGATTGTTCCCTGTAATAACAGGATAGTGGGTCCAGTGGTGCAGGTTTATCTCAGGCAATTTTTTCTTTTTGGATTTATACGGCCTATTAAAGACTTTTAAATATAAAAGAGAAAAGTGCAATAAAATATTTGTGTTGTATTAGTGATTTAATTAGTCCTCACATGGCCTGTGGGGGTGGGAACATTTTGCTTATGAAGAGGCCTGGTGGATCCAATCCTCTTGGATGGGCACTCGCTGACTTCAGGCCTACAGAGTGTTCTTTATAACAGGCAAGTCCTCCTTCTACACCTTTTTAAACTGTTGTATGTCTTATTTTTAATTCCAAACATGGGGACCCCAAGCATCAAAAATACTATATTTAAAACATCAAAAACACTATATTTAAATCATCCCCCCCCCTGCATTTATTACAACATCTCCTCAGGGTTTGTTTTTAATTTAGATAGGGCTTTACAGGTGTATTTGAGTAGGTACTTGCCATTATATTGAGATACCTTTGCAGGGTTGGCAAGCTTAACAATTTTTGGCCAAATTTTGAACAAAATCCTCATTTATTAACACAGTATTATTATTATTATTATTATATATGCCCGATACAGGACACACATTTGTACCTTGTTTAGAGAAGTGCAGGTTTCTTTTTATTTCGCGTTTGCACTTTAGGTTTCAGCCTAATACTTGGGGGACTGGGGAACCATTTAATTCTCTGCTGCTATCTATACATTCATGACATTATTCTTATGTACACTTTATTAATTAAATATATGTATTATGGTAAGTTAGCTCTGTGAGCTATTCCTCTCTTTATTTATTTTATTATTTTTGCATGGAGTGGTTGGTTTTTCCCAGAATTCCTCCTCTTTGATTTGTCAATAGGGCCCACTAAGTTTTCAGAGGGTTCTGTCACTAAGATCAGATATAGGCCACAACTGTATGAAATTTAACTCCATAAGGACCAAAAGTGCGTGCAAAGCATTGCTTTGCAATGTGTTGCACATTTCTTTGGTCCTCAAGGGTCTGATATCTGTTTATAGAGTATGTGGTTATAAAGGAAAACCACAGAGTTGTCTTCACATTCTCAAAGATTGGTTTAACACAGGGTCAGGCAATGCGTAACCCTTCTGCAACGTTGCTTCTGTGGGGGGGGGGAACTGAGCGGCCCTGCCCTATTTTAATTATACTTTTAACTTTTTTAGTACTGGTTGTTCTGTAGAGGGAAATTTGCCCTTCATCTGTTTTTGTACTACAAGTGCCATAATCTGTTGCATTATAACAGTTTTGATTGCCACATTTTCCTAACCCTGGTTTCTCTTGGAGACACCAGTATTCTGCTGCAATACATTGGAGTCCTATTTGGTGCAAATCGGTTGCTATGATTATTGGAAGGATTGGTTCTGCAGCCCCATACCAGTTTAGCCAGTTTGCTTATACTTGCCTACTAGAAAGATGTTCTTTTTCTATTTTTATATTATTTGCATTAGGCCTTTTATGTAGTGCAATGACAATTTAGAATGTCACCAAATTAATGATTAATTTAGTTTTATCTGCATCATTTAAATAAACTGGGATTTCTCTCAGTGATTGATGAGATGTGATTGCTGTTAGCTGCAGTCTCAACCTGCTTTTGACATTTAAACATATAAAGCTGACTAGATATAACCATTCAGGTGCTAAATATATTTTACATCTACTTCTGCTGGTAGAAATGGAAGTATTAAGAGATCTGGCTTCATTGTCATTGAACTGTGAAATATTCAACCTTGTCTGCCCGTGCTTAGCAGTGTTGACTTTTTTATTTCTTGTAGAAGATTAAAATTAAATGCTTCATTTTTTCGTCAGCTTTTGGGAATTACATTGAAATTTAAGACTCTCAAATTTTACTGAGATCTTCCATTTCCACAAAGTATTCTTAGAGGATATTCTTATTTCCAAGGGCACAGCACAAAGCACTATTGATCAAGTATGATATACTGTAAATTCTTTCTTATCACAGACCTTTATGTACACTTATTAAAGAACCTATATTTCACATGTGCTTTCAACATATTGGAAGAAGTACTTCACAAAATATATATACTAAACATAATATGCAGGATATATTTTGAGGTTTAAATTTAACTACTACACTTCATAGTTTTGATGTATTAGATGAAGAATGTATTACAGTAGAAAATATGATAAGGTTTCTTCATTTAAATTTTATTCATGTTAAATATGCTGAAGATGCAGACACTATTTGTTAACACTTTGAGTGCCAGAGGGGTACAGAACGCATTGCTTTGCAATGCGTTCTGTACTCCACTGGCACTCAAAGGGTTAATTCAATTTACCCGTGCTGCATTGTGTTCCCCAACAATTTCTTTGCAATGGGTAAATGATTGATGGCCCCCTGTTTTGATGTCAACTGTGCATATTTGGCTTATACCCATGTGGGCTGGCCTTTAATTGAAGGGGGCTATGGGAATCACAAGGTTCAAATCTGCTGTATAAACAATCTGTGCTTCCAATTCATAGTCTGCCTTGTAGCTCATCCCTGCTGCAACTTCCTTGTGTTATGTGTTTGAAATGGATGTTGCAGCATGCTGCATTCATGCCAGGTAATACGTGTCTTTGTGAACAGTCTAACCTGACACAATGTTGTATTCTGAATTAGTGACATTAGGCAGACGTGTATTCTGCTAATGTTGCCCATGTATACAAGATCTAGCCATTTGCAACACTAACAACTGTTCTGAAACAAACTGAACTTTTTTTTTTTTTTTTGCATCTGTAACACTGTGTATTGCTTTGCAGTTCACTGTAGACCTCTGTACCATGCAAGGTCATAAAGGCTGCCACACCACTACCTCTGACTTTCAACACTTTCAGCATGTTTTATATATCTGGTCTATGCTAGGCATCTAGTAAAAAAAAAAAAAAAAAAAAAAAAAAAAAGTTTGTGTTCAAAATAAATAATAGCCAAAATGCCAATACTTCCAGTTTCCAGAATAATCATAAATTCTTAGCTATAAAACAGTCGTAAAGGTGTAATATTTTACCCACAGTATATTCACACATTGCATGTCATTATAATAGTAAGGTGATGAATCATGCTTGCTGTGTGACAGTGAAAATCTGAAATAACACTGACGAAGTGAAATGCTGTAATGTTACAGAAGCACTGAAGAACGTACTTTTCTGGACAAATGGATCAGTTAAAGAAAAAATGTTAAATATAATTGTTTTTATTTTTATGAAAAAACATAGTTTCAAGTGTAAGGTATATACAGGGTTTCAGAACTGACTAATATTTATTTGCATGAAAAAAGGATTAGGATACTGTAAAATCCACAGTCATATTATATATATAATATATTTATATTCTTATGACCATTAGGAACATTTTTTTGGGGTAAAGGAATGCATAAACATCAAAAAATGAACTTGGATTATGTACTCTTTAATAGCATGTAGTCCATGATGGCATATGTAAAATGGCCTAAGACCTGAAGTCCAGTCTTGCATATGACCTTTAAGGACTTCTATTCATGTTTATATTATAATAATAATAATGTATATATTTTTTAATATAGAGCTACCAATTTGTATGCAGCCCACTACACAATGTTTAAGGCAAATGAGGCACTGCCCAGTGTTTGTTTGGTGTTCAAGGAGATAAAGTGATTTGTGTAAGGTCGCAAGGAGCTGACACTGGGAACTGAACCACGTTTTCAAAGCTTCACCCAGTGTCTTGGCTTCAGAATTCGTATGTTAACCAACTGACACTCCTTAGCAGTACAGTTTTGATTAGGTGTTTCTGAAATATAATAGTGGAGCATCGCCTTACTCAGCCTAATATAAGGTAACAGCCTTTATGAATAATAGGGGCTGCATACTAATCTTGAAAAGAAAAAAATCTGCTTTTAGCTCTTGTCTCTTATTAAAATATGCACAGGCAAAAGTAATGTGTTAGCATGGCCACCTGCAGAAATTTGTCCGAGGGGTGGGTGGGAGAGGGGTGACAACTCAAACCTCACGTTTATCATTCCCCCCCACATTTGTCAACCATTCCAGGTAGTGGCCTAGATTCTAAGACCTACCTGTCATATATAGTGCACTAGTTAAAATGTAATGGCAAACATATTTATGTGGGGAGGACAGACTGTATAGAACTTGAGTCAGACTAAAAATGTAGGACCCAGACAAGGGGTGTATAAACTTAGGTTTTTATAACATTCTGAACAAATTTGGGATCCAGTAGGGACATTTTAGGAGCCCTTGGCTGTGATTTCTCTACCTCTGCAAGTCTGTTCATTATTGGTTACATTTGAGGTACAGTTGTCAGGAGATCACTAAACTAACCAAGCCATCCAGTACATTTGAATGTATTTAATTGTATTTGTCCACTGAAAGGCACGGGCACACAAACACGTGGTCACTGAGCTCTGTGTAAATATTTTCTAAAAAATAATTCTGTATGCAAACACTATTCATGTCTAGTAGAAATATACATTTATAAAATACCTCTTGAGCAGATTAAGTTGTTAAGAAAAGAATACTAACAATGATTTCATGTAATCCCATGAATGCTAGAGGTTACGTTAGTCTTCTAGTATCCAAGTGGAAAATGTGCTGTGAATTAAGCTGCATACAGTTGTTTATGACCTTTTTCTTCAGTTCTGTACGTTCTGCATCGCTCATTATATGCTCACATGTTTGCTTTTGTATGTCAGTTGAATTCTATTTTTTTTTTTAATTCTATAGGATCAAAGCCATTTAAGTGCAAGATATGCCACTTTGCAGCTGCTCAGCTGGGAGATGCCAGGAACCATGTCAAGAGACACCTTGGGATGAGGGAATACAAGTGTCATGTCTGTGGGTGAGTAAATTGCTCTCAGTTGTGCTATGGATGACTCTGGGAAGAAAACAATCTAGACGATGTACATTCCCGCACCATTTAAAATGAATGCACATGGTGACTAAAATGATGCATACATACCCTGATTCTCTTTGTTATGGTAAATTCCTTAAATAGAGTTGTGACATATTTTTCTCGAATTCCTAATCCAGTACTATGAATGCACAATTGAATGGGGCTACAAGGTCAATCTGAACCTGTAATCTGTAAATTGCCTAAATTATAGGATGTTCATTCATATTGCCAAAGAGAACACTAAATTCCATTTAAAGACATCAGAAATATAGAAAATACACTGCAGCATGAATTTGATTCCTATCTAGCCTGATCTTTTCAATGATATTAGCCCTTTGAGTGCCAGAGGGGTATGCAACGCATTGCTTTGCAATGTGTTGCTTACCCCCTGGCACTCAATGGGTTAAAGGAGAGTAACACTCCTTATAATAACACCCCCCAGCCTGACACACACAGGCCAGAAAATTCTTTTGGCCCCTTTTTTTCCTTCATCAATCAGTCCGGGATATAATTTCCATGGGCATAACAGTTGCTGGCAGTTGTTTTCAAACTGGAGCAGACAGTGTGCATGAGCCTGCTTAACCCTTTAAGGGATTTTCTGGTCAATGTACTATAAGTGTTTGTTTTTTTTAATTAGGAAGTGTTAGTTCTCCTTTAAAAAGGTGCTTGATTCTGATACTGTTAATTAGGCCAATGCACAAAGAAGAATTGGTGCAATTATGAGCAAACCAATTGCACCATAGAAAGGTCTGCAGTGCATTACCAAGGGATTGGTTGTAGACTCACTAGCATTAATGGACTTAAACGAACAATATAAATAAATGTGGATTTGGGGAAATAGTATTTTTTCCTTTTGGTGCAACTAGTTTGATCCAGAATTCCTTCATTTTTCATAGTACATCAGCCTCAATGTTTTGTGGAATAAAACTATCATTGTTACCTCTTTGATGATAGAGAGGTCTACACTGTATCCGCGGGGCTACATTTCTATTTTGACACCCAGAATAAGGTGACCACATTTCCATTCTGCCATTCAGGGACACTGTGGAGATGAGAACAGCAGAGCACTTGTCCTCGGCTCTAGGGCAGCTATACTGGAGGGAGTCACTATGTTTCACTGGGCATCAGTGTACATCCTACACTTTTTCTGGCACATCAGAGTTTTAAACACTATAGGGAGAACTACTCATTGACTGCAGTGCCTTTTGTGGGCTACAAGTAAATGTACATCATACCCAAAGCCTTAGACTAGCATTAAACTACAACAAAATTGCACTGCAGCTCCTGTTTGATGTCCGGATCAAGGCTCAGGTCTGTCTCTAGTGTGTAGAACTCTGTCTGGAATCCATTTTCTTGTAGCCCAGCAGAAACATCACTTTCTGCCGCGTTAGGCAGTTGTCCTTCTAGTGTTTAGAGCTCTCTGGTCTGCCCTGTAGTCGTCTTTCTGGGATTTTGAATTGTCCCAGAATGGGGCTGCCAGAGACATGGGACGCACATTTAAAATCCAAGATTGTCCTGGGAAATCAGGTTCACCCTTTCTTAGGAAGTAATGAGGCTAATGTACTAAGAACTGTAGGGATTCAGGGAAAAAACTGTACCATAATGGCTATTTAGAAAATCCCATTGATTTAAAAGGACGTACCTGGGAACCTTCAAGCCCAAGCTTGTAAGAGTACCAAGAATAATGGGGATGTGGTGTCCGCATGGCACGATTTGTGTGATATGGTCAGGGCTTCATTAAGGCAGGTCAAATTGGAAAGCTGAAAGGCGGTTTGCTCTGAAATGGGTAATTAAGTAAGGGGAACAGGGCAGAAGTGGGGTTAACTGGGTTGGGAATGGGCAGGGTTTCTGGGGAACTCACGAAGCAGGAAAATCAGCCTCTCCCCAGAATCATTTTAAATATGTCTGGAAACTGGAGTCTTTGGGGCTGATCCGTCGAGTTACAAGGTATGTAAATCAAATTTTTACAATACAAAAGAGAAAAGGGCGCAGATCCCTCTAAGAGCACCAGCTAAATGTGAGTATAGTAGTGACCCCCAATAATCAGAAATGCTTACCAAATTCCGAAATTGGAATTGGGTAAGCATTTCTGATTATTGGGGGTCACTACTATACTCGCATTTAGCTGGTGCTCTTAGAGGGATCTGCACCCTTTTCTCTTTTGTATTGTTTTATAGTTTCTTCTGATTTCCACACGATCCACAAGTGTGTAACGGGCAGCGAACCGAAGGAGACAGTGGTGAAGAATTGTGAACCCAAAAAGACACCTCTATATATATATCTATCTATATCTATCTATATCTATCTATATCTATATCTATATCTATCTATATCTATATCTATATCTATCTATATCTATCTATATCTATCTATATCTATCTATATCTATCTATATCTATCTATATCTATCTATATCTATCTATATATATATATATATGATGCCATAAGTGGAAAATTTAATAACAATTAAGAAAATAGTTCCACTTGAGTTTCCAAAAAAAATATATACATCTTGAAGATTGATACACATTTGGTTGTTTTATTGATAATATTTTGGAACTCTATATTGACTGGACGCAAGTTTTTGGTTATTTCATTTTATTCTTTGGTCATATATTTTTTTTTTTTCTTTTTTAAAACAATATTTTTTATCTTTGGTGAACTATCTAATCTTGTGCATGGTGTCAAAGCGCTAAAGAAATAGAGAGTTCCTGTTATTAGGTACTCTCTTTCTCTTCCCTCTTTTTTGTTGTGTGTGTATTTTAAATCGAGTTTTTAACCAGGTTAAGAAGAGCGGTGTCAGATTGGGAAGCAATATGTTGAAGACCTCTCTAGCATTAATGGGAATTTGGGGGGTTTATTTGTCTCCCCATAGTATAGCTGGTTTGCTCCAGAATCGCTCATGTTCTTCATTAGTTTGGATGTTTCCTAGGTAACAGTATATATTCGATTCTAGATAAGCCTCCAACCCATTATAAATTGTTGCTTTGGATACCTCTAAACGTCCAAGGGGTTAAGCCATGTAAAAGAGAACTTGTAAACAAGCATATATTGGCTTTATATGCATGTTTTATTCCAATTTTGTTTGCGTCTTAAAAATGTGTTTTCTTGCCTAATTTTTTTTCTCCCTCAGAAGTATAATTTGCAATGTTTAATTGTCCTTCAAATATGGTGCATTTAATAGAAGGCATTGAAACTTCTTAATGTAGAACAAATTAATTTGAGGGAAATGTTTTAAAGGTTTTTAAAATGCCGTGGCGTGTATGGTATATCACAGGACATTCCAAGTTGGATTTTAATACCCAAGTTCTGATTAAAAAATATATTTTAATGTTATTATGCCAGGGAAATTAACTGATATATGTATCATATAAAAACACTTTACTCAAACCTGTGTAACCTGCTGAAGAGGTCCTCTAGCTAATGCATGGAGAGGCGCAAGTTCAATTATAGTTAGCACAATGCATGGATGAATGGATGGGGTGATGGGCCTCTTATTATGTGACTTTGATACTTAAAGCTTTTACTCGCAATGCAAATCCACAGTTTAACCAGATTTAACGACAAAATTGTAGTCTCTGCCTGATATTAATTTAACACAGAGTATTGTGTTCATCAGTCCATTTAATTAGCAATTTCACTTTTGATATAGTGGCATTGCTACTTGCAGGGAGTGGTGTGTAGTACTGAGTGACCAAGATGGATTTTTTTATGGTTTGACACAAACATCTTAAAGGGAGACTAAGGGTTCTGTAGCAGCTGCCTGCTTAAAGCTCTGTCCCTCATGTTCTTTCACTCTCCTTCTCCTACCTTCCCCTGCTGATCCCGTAACAGGGGGTGTGGTTGACAGCTGGCCCATGTTGGTGCTAACTGGATATTCTTGGCTGATACCCATACTGGTCAACTATTCACTGGAGGTTGTGATGAGCAGCACAACCTCCCACATTGTTTGGAAGGTATGCCAGCATCCCCATAAGCCACCATGCAGATCTGCCCTTCTGCATCTTTACTGTGCTCATGTGAGAAAGTAATATGGTTGCAGCTTTCTGGACTTTGGCTCATTCATGTGAGGTTATAGTAGCACGTGTGAAAGACACCATAACCCATCATTGTTCCTTTCACTGAGAGCTAAATCAACAACACAGCATCACCCATGTGAAAGGCGTCCATCACTAAAAATGAAATTATTCTGTGTGTGTGTGTGTGTGTGTGTGTGTGTGTGTGTATATATATTTATATATGTGTGCATATAATATTTTTTTTTTTTAACCCGTTAACTGCCCAATTCATTGGTGGGTGGCTGTTAAGTACCACGGCACTTTTTTTTTTTTTTTTTTTTTTTTTTTTAATGTATTTGCGCAATGAATTCTGGATGGCTGAGCGGTATGCAGCCACGCTGCCATCCCAGAATTCCTTTCGGTGGCAGGACTGTAACTGGTCCCTAACGTCTGGACTGGCGTGACAGCCCTGGCACATCACTGGACATTAAGGCCTTAACATAATTTACTTAAAGGACCTGTGAATTCTGTTTTTCATTTTACGTGGATTACGCAAAACCTAAAAATGTACCCACTGCGGTAAATGGGTCTTTTAACCCTTTGAGTGCCAAAGAGGTATCCAACACAATAAGCTTGGATGCCTCTGACATTCAGGGTTTAACCCATTGACATAGCTCAGAACTCTCTGGATTTGACCTGGAGACTGATTACCGGGTCTTCGGGGCAGAGGCTCATTCTCCGGGTGTGGGGAGTTTATAATCAAACTCTGCCCACTTCTTCTTCCCCCCAGTATGTTCCTCCCATTATTCTCCCACTTCTCCTTCCCCAGCATATTTTTCCTACTCCATCCCAACTTGCGAGTAAGCACCACCCTTTTTGAAGTGAATCGTGCTATTTTTCTCCACTCAGCTGCACTACAGGACTCCCCTCCAGGCAGTCCACAAGTCAAAGTTCCCAGGCATGCCCATTGAATGCTAAGATGTCTTCTCACATTGCTTCACAAATACATTAAACATCGCAGGAGCATTCCAAGAGGCTAACCCCTTAAAGGGATAGTAATGTTCCATAATAAAAGCATCTCTAATTAATCATCATATTATTTGTGCCATGTAGAATGTTATTTCAATTCTGTCAGAGTTGTAGTTCAAGAGTAATTGAATGAAGTATCCCCCTCCCACCCCTTTTACTGATATAACACTGGTTGGCTCAGAGCAGCACGGTGTGTCCAGGTAGATTGCAGAGAGGGACAATCTTCAAATAAGATAAGGGAAAAACCGGTCAAGGGGAGCAGGGTTTTCATTGTTCTCACAGTAAGAAGACTGTTCCTTGCTGTGAGCTGTCTGGTCTATGGACCAGATCCCACATCTGAGGAAAGGAGGCTTACACTAGGTAAAAGTGGCACGAGGGGGATACTTTATCATTCAATTACTCTTGAACTGAACTGACAGTACTGAAATAACACTCTCTACAGCCCAAATACTATGAAGATTAATTGGAGCTGCTGTTTTTGTGAAACAGCACATGTGTGCGGCCGGCACTTAACTCCTTAAGTACCAGCGGTCCAGGGAAGTTACCTACCTTAAGGACTGCTTTGATCCTTGCTGACGCGCCGGTACACGTACCTGTTACGCGTACTGGCGTGCCACTTTGAGGCCTAAGAGAGATTGCTTCGGTCTTGGAGCGATCAATTTTAGGTCTCGTTTTTACTTACAGCACTCCCGGTAGAGCACTGTAAGTAAGTAAAAAGTACGTGACTTGCTATGACCGTCACTGGTCCTTAAGGATATAAGGAACGTGACGGTCATACCACGTCACGTAGTCCTTAAGGGGTTAAGGACCATGGAGCATTTTCTCTTTATGCGGGATACGATTCAGGGCTCCCCGAATGGCGTGCAGCCTTGCAGGTAGCCCTGAAATCCATGACATGCATGTACATCATAAGTCCTTTAGGGCCATTCACCCCATGCCGTACATGCAACACCGTTCAGGGAGCGCTGATTTGGATTTGCAAAAAAAAAAATGGCCACGTGAGCGCGTGTCTGATCCTGAAGGGGTTAAGGTAATTGCGGTTGTATTATTAGGATGTTAGTCTTTCTTTAACCCTGTAAGGACCAGAGAGGCACGCAACACATTGTTTTGCACAAGAAGGAAAGGTCTGCATTTTAGACTTTTATGGATAATTGCATTTATTTATTGGCTTATTGCCTTTTGTTTAATTATGAATTAACACATTGAGTGCCAGAGGGGTATCTAACTCCCTTCAAAGCAATGCTTTGGATATCCATCTGGCACACCAAGGGTTAAGTTCCCTTAGAGTGTCAGAGAGGTATCCAACACATTGCAACTCAATGCATTGGATATATCTTTGTCACTTTGTGGAGCAAACCAGTTGCACCAGTGGGGACAAATAAAAAGGTTTCTTGATTTAAAGGGATATTAATACTTTGTTTTATCTTTATTTTATTTTGTAGGCATTTAAAAAACATGAAGAACAATATAAGTGTTATCTCTCAAACCTTTATGGTTTAAGAGAGATTCACAAGCAAAGCCCCCCCCCCCCCCCCCGTTCAGCTAGATCAATTAAGATAAGGGAAAAAGCTGAAAAACTTGTCAGGGGGGGGAAGGGCGTTAATTGTTTTTATACAAAGAAGATTGTCCCCTTCTGTTATCTGTCTGGTCTTACAACCAGATTCACATCTGAGAAGAGATGGCTTACACTAGGAAAAAGGGATGGGAGGGGGAAACTTTGCTTGTGAATATCTCTTAAACCATAAAGGTTTGAGAAATAAGACGTATATCATTCTTCATGTTTTTTTAATGCCTACAAAATAAAATAAAGATAAAATGAAGTATTACTATTCCCTTTAAAGGCGCAGTAAACTTTAAAAAATGGTGTTATAAGGGCATTTCCTGTTGCGCAAATAAGGGTACTACTACTGATGTGAAATGTTTATTAAAAATGAATACAGCTCAAACCTTCATAGTCTATGACTTATGCTTCATACAGAGTGTATTATAAAGACGCAATTCACCTTTTGGACAGTATTTGGCATTGTTCCCAACAATCTGACCATTTAAAGACCAAAGGGATGTGTAATGCATTGTTTAGCCTTCTGGGCCTAAAAGTTTTAATGTAAAAATATATATGTTATTTATCTGTTGTAAACAGGTTTTTTTCTTTTCTGCTGAGAGTTGAGTAAATAAAGGGATAAGCGTAATACTTGCCTCGGGTTTTGTAATAAAATCCTATAGCAACTTTGTTTATTTGTTTTTTTTTCTTTTCTTTTTTTTTTTTCCTTAAAAAAATCTTTGCTAGTCCATTAAATGGCTTTTTCCATTGAATGCTAGTGGTCTCCAGTGCATTCTGAAGCAACGCATTGGCAACCTATCCTGGGTAGCCTTAAGATCACCTGATGCCCCTGGCAGAACTGTGAATGAGAAGCCCCAAATATGTTAACGTTTTACATTTCGTTGTACCTTTTATATTAGTTGTAACCCTTTATTTCCTTCCTGTTTGTGGGAAAAGCAGGAACATATGTGTTTTGCACCCAGAACAGCCTCGCTTCTCCCTGATCATGTGGTCGTGAGATCACACTGGTTCCTTTTGGCCATAGGATGAAATTGGTTCCCTGTAAAGCTAGGACTGTTGGAAACCCAGTGTTAGCCCCTCTCGAAAAGGAGGGCTGTGTACGACCATTCAAGTTAAATGCTCCTGGACCTCTTTTACACTCAGTGGTTTAGAAGCCCTTTTTAAATCAATTGTTATTTTCTTAGTACATCAGCCTCACTGTGTTAAATGCATGACTTGACATTCACGTATTCAGGGATGGATTGATTAAAAAGTTAAGAGAGTGGGTAGGTTAGTAAAGTAGCTATCAGCTTTGGAAACAAATGTTAAGAATGGCTATCGGATTAGACACAGCATAGAGCATCGGTACATTAACACTACTGACAATGTCAATTCATTATCATTGATGGCTAAATAATCTTGGAAATGCTCAGTGGACCTATTAGTTCCTGAGCATAGGCAGCTCATGCTGCATTTCTTCATTAGTTTTAATTGCTATAAATTTTACCTTTTTAAAAATCCTGCATTATAAGGTGAACTGATCTTTCAGCAACATTAACTCTGTAATTTTGCCACAAACAGAAGGTCCTGCACCATGTTTTTTTTTGTGATCTGAATTTAATGTAACATTCTATGTGTGCCTGGTATTCTAGAAATCAAAAGGTCACTGAAGATGGCAAGTATCTAGTTCCCCATACAGTATACCTCTTCTCATAACAGTTTTCTTATTGTGATACATCTACAGTGGAGGGACAGGCACCATGACTAGGCCAACTCAGAGGAACTTATTCATCAAGATAATGAGGTACGATTCTGGAGTGAGAATTTAATTTCCGGTTTGCCCCAGATTTGCTCCACCTCTTTGTTCATATTACCCTTGGACTGTAGTATTATTATTATTTTTTTTTGTTTGTTTTTTAAAAGCATTCTCTTAGGGAAAAAAAAAATGTTTCTTTACTTCAGATGCTTGACTTTTTAAGCTCCATAGAGATGTTACTGATTGTGAAGCAATATGTTCCAAAACTCTGGCCTTTGAAAGGGATAACCCTTTGAGTGCTAGAGGGATACACAATGCATTGCCTACCCTTCTGGCATTCCAAGGGGTTAATGTTTAAAACAACAATAAATTGCTTAATTGAGGTGTTTAATCATGGACTTCTTTAAAATCTGGTACTGTAATGATGATCGAGTTGCTTTTCTTGTCTGTAACATTATAGAAAATGTAAGAGAAGACACTACAGATGTTTTGGATAGTAATAGGGAGCTGCCATTTTCTTTTCCTACCTGTCTACTCCCCTTCACCTGTAAATGAAATGTCCTTGCACTGTAGTAGCCTAAAAAATGCAGGCTAGTGCAGCACTTTGGGTCTCATGGTCTGAAAAGAAGTGGTGGAATTCTGGGGCAAAATAACTGTTCCATACTGGAAAATTAAACATTTCCCTTATTCCCACTGATTAAAATATTATGTTTAAATCCCTGAATGCTAGATAGGTCTCATTCTCGGTCTAGCATTAATGGGGTTAAAAGCCCAGTATATATTTGTGGAATATGGGCACTTTTCATACCTGGGAAGTCTAAACATCTGCCCCAGAGACATGGCTTTTGGACTGAATTATCAGGTCCGGGGATAGAGGTTGATTCATTGGCAGTGGTGAGTTTCTTCTCCTTCCCACCCTGTTCCTCCCACTTCCCACCTACACCTCCTCCTTCCCATCCTGTTCCTCCAACTTCCTACCCGCTTCTTCTTCCCACCCTGTTCGTATCGCTTCCCTCACACCTCTTCTCCTTTCCACCTGGTTTCTTCCTCTTTCCCCCACACTTTGACACAAACGCTTTTAAGCCCTGCCCACCCGAATAAGCCCCTCTCCATTTACGATTGAATTGCATCATTGACATCCTCTGGTTGGCATCTCATGAGCCCTCTGTGGGGGCTCAAGATGAGAAAGTTCCCAGGTATGACAATTCTTATCCCTGCCTTATGGAACAGTTGTTTGTTTGTTTGTTTGTTTTTTGTCTGAATTCTGCCACTTTTCATTTCAAAATAATGCATTGGCATCCACGCTAGCATTCAAGGGGTAAAAAAGCTCAATTTAAATCAATGGCAATCTGGGGAAATCGTATGTTACCTGTGGCACTGATGATAAACCCAAGAATTGCACTTCATTGTTTTTCCAAAAAGTTTGTCTTTCTTGACAAGCCACAGTATACTTTGTCCCAAAGAGAAATGGACCTTCACTATGGAGCAAACCATTTTCAAGTGACTTACAACTGTAGCTTCTATAAAACTGGCGGTGTTTTTAAATTGTCCCAAGACACTGCTGACATTTACAGTGGGATTCTTAACTTTATTATAAAAAAAATATGATTTGTGTTTAGTAAAACAAGAATATCCTTACTGCTGGGAGATTAGGGCTGCAACTAATGATTATTTTGATAATCGATTGGTTGGCCGATTATTTTTTCGATTAATCGGATAAAAAAACAATATGCTAATATTTCATTATTTAAACTGATTTAATGAACAAACAGTGTTAAAAACAAACAGCCGAATAAAAAACTTAACACATTAACATGTGTCATTGTTATTATTTTACTATGGGGTCTATGCACCTCTTTCTCCCCCTTGTACCTCTATTTCGCCCCCCCCTTGTACTTCTTTCTCCCCCTTCCGCCTCTATTTCTCCCCCCTTGTTCTTCTCTCTCCCCCTTGCACCTCTATTACTCCCCCCTTGTACTTCTCTCTCTCCCCATTGTGCCTCTCTTTCTCCCCCTTGTGCCTCTCTTTCTCCCCCATATACTTCTCTCTCCCCCTTGTGCCTCTCTTTCTCCCCCTTGTGCCTCTTTCTCCCCCATGTACTTCTCTCTCCCCCTTGTGCCTCTCTTTCTCTCCCCCTTGTATGTCTCTCCCCCATACCTCTTTTTCACTGTTTACTGCACTGGTGACATCCGGGGCGGAACCACGCCAAACGCGGAGACGCAGCGTGGATTGTGCAGGGGTTTTCTTCCTCAGTCTGGGCGCCAGTTTTAAACTGGCCTCAGAACAGAGGAAGAAAATACCTGCAAGCTCCACGTGGCATCTCCGCGTTTGGTGTGGTTGCGCCCCGGATGTCATCAATGCGGGCAGTAAGAAGACGGCAGCATCCGGCGGCTGTGGGACTGCTGGGCGGCACAGCTAATCGCTGCACAACGAATCGATAATGAGAATCGTTGGCAACGATTCTCATTATCGATTTTTATCGATTAGTTGTTGCAACCCTATGGGAGATGTCATTCTAAAATCATAATTGCCCAAACTTGTGTGTGTTTGTATATAGGTGTGTCTCTCTCGATATAGATATGAGAGAGCGAGAGAGCCTCATTGCATAATTTTTCTCCTCAGGAGACGCACACACACAGAGGTGGCAGTAAGGAGGAGATGGAAATCTCCCTATTGCCAATGCTGGAGATACATCAGTGGGCAGGGTTTGCCCTCCCTCAACTTCCTCTTCGACCAGAAAGAAATATGGCGACACATACATGGCACTCATAGGGTTAAGGTAGGCCCTCGTTGCTCCGTTATTTCATGAGTGTCAACATTTGCGATGCAAGACAGAGGACAGGCAGCCATCAGGTACACACTTAACCCCCTGACTGCCACAGGGTTGTATATCAACTTTTGCCCTCAGGGCAGACCAGCAGCATAGGGGGAAGCGTCCTCAAACCCCTCACACTGTAAACGTCCATTTCCCTCCTTCCCCAGCCTATTCCTAACACTTTTTCATGTGTATGTTATGCCCCCCACCCTCAATTAAGCCCAGCCCCCTTTTAAACCAGATTGTCTCATTGATCTCATTGATATACTTCCCACTGCTATACTGCAAGCCAATCTATGACTTAACATTCTGGTATAAGTCTCTCTCTCTCACATAATCTTTTATTTTCTGCTTTCCACTTCTATACGCCAAACATACAGAGGCATAATACCGCAATTCTCCCCCAAACTAAATGACATAACAAATACCATTTATTTCACGGTTTCAGGACCACAGTGGTGATGGCAACACGTTGTGAAGCGATGTCCTCTGGTTCTTAGAGGGCTACTTTTGGCTTCTAATTCTGGTCCTGATCTAGGGACCGTCCTGCAGCTCTTCAGCAGAGCCGAAATAGTGAAATATAGAAATAAATACTTAATTGAAATGGTCTACAAAGTGTGCCTGGTGTGCAAGTACACTTTGTAGACCTTTCCAATGAAGCATTTATTTCAATATTGCGCTATTTTGGCTCTGCTGAAGAGCGGCAGGATGGTCCCAAGACCAGAATCTGCTTCTCTCAGCTGGAGTGCAGACTTCTTTGAAACGGCCGGGAGGGGGGAACTTTACATGCTTTGATCTCTCAAACTATACATTTTTGAGAGATGGGACAGCTCATTGTACTACTATTTTTAATGTCTACAATATTATTTGTTAAATAAAAGCAATTCTATCCCGTTAAAGCCTGTTCCCTGAGGCTCTTGTTCAGAAAGTGCTGGTACAGTGTTGAATGCTAGTTGGTATGCCCCAAAATTGCTGTTCTGCAGCATCCTGAATACAGCTTTACATGTCTGTTCATAGTTCTCTAAAGCACCTTTAGTTTCTACAATATCCCATTTGATGGAGGATCCTTGTGGTAATGCAGTTTTTTTTTATACAAAGAACATATCCATCTTATCTATAATCATGGTTTTCTTTATCTTTGCACACACGTTCAAGCATTTCAGAATATCTTGAAAGGACTGATTAGATTACAGATACGTAATTGATATAGTCTTTATTCATAGCATATAGCTTTTTTTAATCTCTTTGGAATGTAGCATTCATGGGGTGAAATTATTATTGTATGATGGGCCCTTTGACACTAGACATATATAGAGTGACCTTAACACAGCCATTAACTTTAAGTTAACTGTCAGTCAGATCTCTAACCCTCATAAACCCGCATGTAATACCCCCTCATATATTCACTCATTGACCTGCTGATCCTATCACACACTCACACAAACAACCTCTCTTATAAAAAAAAAAAAAAAAAAGTGATAAGGGCTTTTTGACACTAGAGGACAAGTGCAGTTTTGGCCTTTTTAGTATGCCTTTGTTCAGGGGTATTTTTCCTCTAATTCATTTAATCCACTTACATAATTGATAAACACATGTTGTAAGTAGGGCTTTATTTTGATACCACATTTATATGGATAACCCACCATTCCTTCTGATTAAAAGAAAAAATGAAAGAAACAACTGTTTATTGTCTTTCTTGACATAATTTGGGCTCAGTTGGTTCATTTTTGACAGAGACTGGATAAAAGGTATGAATGGTACTATTCCTCTGAGGTGAAAATCCCTGTGTCCCTCCCTCCCTCCCTCCCTCCCTCCCTCCCTGGTGTCCCTCTTTTTGGAGATCAGACTGTGTGCTGCTTATATAAGTGCATCACATTGCTCCATAGTAATAAAACTCACATTAATGTTTGTTTAGACTTTGGTATATGTGTTTATAAGAAATAAAATACTTTGGGTTTAAATTACTTATTCAGTGTAAAAAGAGGTGTCAGTAGGTCATAAAGTGACCACACCTGCTCTACCTCTAGTTCTGCCCCCAGCACTTAAATTGTAATTAAAAGTGCCCCGTGGTATGGCCATTTCCCCTGTGGGGATGTATGTTCTGATTCTCTCTTCCTCACAATCACAGTTTATCGTTGGCTCCTTCAGCACATGCAATCGCTGTAGCAGTGATCAGATGTACCGAGCCGCTGGGGAAAGGCTGAAACTGCTTCTGTCCTGGAGCAGTCAGTGACAGCCTCCTGGCATAATCACTGTGCACCCATCCTTAAAGAGGAATTTTCATGCATTTTAATACGCCTCCCAAATCCTCTTTAACATCACATTAAGCATATCCATTCTTGTATTACCCTTAGTAAGTTTGGCATTATTTCGAAATCCGGCTTCTTAGGAGACCCCCCGGTAGACAGTGCAGACATCTTGCCGAAGAGGCATCTGTGCACCTGTGCTGTCCGTCCCTGTCTCCTCTGATTGGCTAGGGGGAGATGCATTGTGCCTTAAGGTACAGACAGGGACACACAGTGCAGGTGCACACATGCCTCTACGTCAGGATCCCTGCCCGCGAGTCTCTTAAAAAGTTGAATTGCTAAATAATGCCAGACTCACTAAGTATAATATAAGTATGCATATACTTAATGCAATGTTAAAAAATTATTTGGGGGGTACATTAAAATACATGAAAGTTCAGCTTTAAAGGTTGGAAACGTGTGATGGTCCTGACCCATCAGTCTTCATAAAAGAGTTAAGCTGGGGAGAGTAATGGTCCAAATAAGGAAGTGAGGTCTGTTTGGCTGGATGTGCATTCTGCAACCGTCTGTTCATCTTTATCTATTTCTGCCTGTCGCCTAAAAAGAGAATAGTGATGGCTGTACCTGCTTTCTTATGTTCTGACAGGTACATTATTTGGCTTGAAACCTTTGAGTAGCAGGTGGGTACTCAATACATTTCTTTTCAATGTGTTGAATACCCCTTTGGCATTTAAAGGGTTAAAGGGGAACTACACCATAAGAATAATGCCAAAAGGACTTAAGGTATGTGTCCTTCGTACTGTTTATGTATTTTTGCATCGCCAGGCAACAAACTTTAGGTACATTTAGCACCCTCTACTACATTGTAGTTTGAGTATGATGAATGCAGGGGAGACCTCTCCCTGCACCTCCTCTATTGATCTCCCAAGTGAATGGACTGGGAGATCAGTAGTGGTGAGGGGAGATGGCCACCACAAGGTCTGATTTAAAAAAAAAAAAAAAAAAAAAAATCATGAAAAAAACACAGAAGCCAAGCAACACTTGCCAACCATTTCTGGTTCACTGTTTGCCCCTCCCTGGGGTGGCAGAGGGGAAGAGATTGCTTGCATGTGGCTAATTGCCACGAGGCATTTTTTTTGCCAGAAGTGTCCAGGGGAGAGAACCGGAGCTCTCAATTGAAAGGGAAATGCAATACAGCATTCTCTAATGTCCTTGTATGTATACATCTCTGCTATAGTCTACTTATAGCTTCTATATATACTAGTTAAAGAGGGCCGGCCGGTCGCGGTGCAGTCATGCCCAGTAGAGACTGCCCGTGTCGTGGCTGATACAGATCCCCAGCTCTGTATCAGCCTCGTCACGGCCAGTCTCTATTGCACATAACTGCAGCACGTGCAGCAGTCTCTACTGTGTATGGCTGCATGGTTACAAGCTATTTAGCCAATTATTACATAGGATTGTAGACTGCCTCTGGATCACATCGCCTCACCGCAAACGTTGTGCTTCAGCAGTCTCAATGGCTCTAAAGATCAGTGGTCTTTACAGTAATGTAAACTGAAGTGAACTAGCAGTAGACTATAGCAGAGATACAATAAAATAAGATATAGATCTGACTGCTGTTTGAATGACACCTTAGTTTAAGACCACCTATTAGATTTAGAACAAGTATTCCTAGGGTAAAGCTCCCTTTTAGAGGCACAGCTCCTTTAATCCCTTATCTACCAATGAGTTAGAGATCACTCTAGCATTCAGTGTGTTAAAAGCCCCATTTATTTTATTTGCAATCTAATGGCAGATTCTTGTACCCGAAGGCTTCTCTTTTGTCCCCGTTATTTGTATCTTCTTTGGTAGCATGCTGGGTTCCTGTTCACATCATCTTTTTAAGGAGCAGTAAATAAAAACTTAATATATCCGGCAAAACAACTTGATTTTGTGTGGCACCACCTAGTTTTTGCACATTAGAAGGGATCTTTGTGTGGATGATTATAATGTCACTTTCTGACCTTTGCAGCCTGAATAATTGTAAATCATTGCTTCATAACGTGTCAGAGAATGTCTGTACTAGGCAATTAAATGGCAGAATATAATAGACCAAATTATTGCCTGTCATGTTTTCAACAACACAGTTAGTATTTGAGTTACACTTAATCATTACGTGCATTAGCAACTTCATTGGAATCCAGCTTCAGGCTGAGCATGAAATACATTACATTATTTAAACCTCTAATGGTAGAAGTCATTTATTTGTGTTGAAGTGTACAACATGCAGAGTTTCATAAAGCAAGAAACACTTGAGAGCTTAATTTATCCAAATCAAAGTTGAAATGCAGATAAACACAAGTGGCAAAAATTAGCAATTTTTATAGGCTGGAAATATTTAAAAATACATGGTTGCGGGTAATTGTAGACAGCAGGAATAAATGAAAATTTCGGTTGGCTCGATGGACTCAAGCTGTTGTGTGCTTAAATCATCAAAGGCACTGTACTGAATGTTTAACAATTCATAACACACAAGCCGGCTACAAATTGGTTAGATGGTGTAGATGCTTCAGAGTGCTTAGCTGGGTGCTTGAAAACATATAAACCTTCATCCTCCTATCTAAAGCAAAGAACTTTTGGTCACTAAACGGCTGTATGCACAAAGGATGAGAAGCTTCTTCCAACTGCACTCTAGGGGACAAATAATGTCCATGAATTACCTTAGATGTAAAGGGGGGGGGGTTAATCCCTTAAATGCTGGCGAGGTCTCCAGTCATTGTAAAAGTGTTGGAGACCTCATTCGAATTCCAAGGGGGGTGGGGTGGTGCTTGTGGTGTGTGTGTGTTTATACATACCCTGCCCAGATTTATACTCTTACTACATTAGTAATATCCTTTCCTGACTGAAATGTGAATGAAAGAGATTGGCAGTGTCTTGTGCTTCTGATTAACCCCTTGAGTGCCAGAGGGGTATTCACAATACATTGCGTACCCCTCTTCACTGAAAGGGTTGACATGTGATAATACAAAGAGAATGTATCTCTCTCTATCTCCTTGTCTCTCTCTCTCTCCTTGCTCTCCACGTGCCTAGAAGAAGCTAGCTGCCCCACACTGACAAAGCCCACATAGACCAAAACATATGTCTGTGGTTTTGCTGGTTCTCTCATGTGAAGAGAATTTGCGTGACAATTTGGAACTGGACTGTCTGTGGGCAGACCAGTCTGATATGGAAATTTCCTCTCTGCAGTGGCTGATGGGGGTGAAATATGTGACTTGTAGCACTATTGAGAGGCCACCGTGCCTTGGAGCAAGACACTTTATCTTGTTCATTCTCGATAGGCGCTTGTCACATTCTTTGTTGTATATATCCATAAAAGCCAGTGGTAATAGTTTGGGGCCATACCAACTGTACAGCAGGGGTGAAACATCCCCATTGATTTAAATGGAGCTTTACCCCCCTGAATTCTAGAAATGTCTCAAGTGCATTGCTTTGCAATGTGTTAGAGACCCCTCTAGCATACAAGGGGTTAAAAGCCCCATTTGAATCAAGAGAAATATTAGGAATTTTTATTGCCACCTATAGCACAGTTGGTTTCCTCCATAAATGGTTTAATTGGCTTTTTGGATTGTTGTTGGTATTACAGCCGAGAATATTTCTGATACACCAAAAAATGAGTTGTTGGGCAGTCCGTTATGAACTCCTCCTTATCCACATAAAATGGGAGTGCAGTAGACATCACATCGTATTCTGAAATGAGGAGTAAAGATGATAGCTTCATTGGCTAACTGAGTAGCTTAGAGGACAAGCTTTCAAAACCACTTTGTTCTTTTTATGGGTTCCTAGTCAGGAATGACAGTTGTCTTGAAAGCCTGCACTCTAAAGTTACTCCGTTAGCAATAAAGGTATCACGTTTACTCTGCCAGTCTCATGCATTTTCCATGGCGAACACAGGACCACTTTTTTCCTATATTAAAGGGAACTTTCAGTTCATACTAAGTCGCCATGCATTCATTAAACGCATGGTGACTAGCTTGGAAATAGATGACTTACCTTTAAAAAAATAGCAGTGTGTAAAGTATCTCCAAAACAAAGAACACAGGGATGGCGCCCAATAGTGTAATATAGCTAAAATATTGTTCTTGCAAATATATCCATTTTATATTGAGGCTTGAGAAAGCGGTCTAAGGTTGCGTAATACGTAGCAGTTTTACATTTTTATTACGACATCGATGTTTATTTTTATACATTTGGAATAAATATTTTGAAAGATCAGACTGTGTGGATGGCATGTTACGTGTAGAGTGTTTGGAGCAGTGCAGTGTGATACACCAAGTGAGGACGGTGAGATTTCCTTGCAGGCTTGTTAGTCAGCTAAGATTTTCCCCTGTAGCTGTCATTGGATAAATGTGAGTACATTTACTACTACTTATTTGCAAGAACAATATTTTAGCTATATTACACTACTGGGCGCTATCCCTGTGTTTTGTTTTGGAGATTCTTGTACCTATTGGAGGAAGTGTGAGGAGAATTGGCAGCCTAAGAACAATCAGAAGTTTACCTGTGTCTGGGCAGGTTCAAACCCAGTCTGCTCATTTGCTGTTTATCATATACTTGATTAAGTGGCCACTATACTTGTGAGTACCCACGAATGGGGTGTTCTCGTTGGTGGTGAAAAATATATATCCTGGTTTATTGCACTAGGGCGCTCCCTATTTCTTCTTCCTTTTTTGTTTTTTCCAGAGTGTATAGTAATCCTTCCTGTTTGGAGAAAAGAACACAGGCTACAGCACAGACATCTTGTCTGCACGCCTGCAGTGTCAGTCCCGGTCTCCACTGAGTAGCACTGCAGTGCACCATATGGTTACTGGAAGGGACTGACAGCGCAGACCGCATTGACCTGCCCGTCAGTCCCAAATGGGAAGGATTACTTTACACTCTTTTATTTTTTTAAAGGTAAGACATCGATGTCCAAGCTAGTTGCCATGCGTTTAATGAATGCATAGTGACTTAGTATGACCTGAAAGTTCTGCTTTAAAATGAGGTAGTAAGAGGCCCAGCAAGCAATACTCACCGGTTGCCCTCTTTGCATCAGACCAGAGGGGTATACAGTGCATTGCTTAGCAAAGCATTGTGCACTTTTCTGGTTCTCCAGGGGGTTAAAGTGTGACTCTCCTCCTAGAAGAGAGGCTGTGAAATGAAGTAGCTCCCAATGGTGAAATTTGTAGTTCCGAACAGCTCATTATACTGTACTTTACCCGATCAGATGGCACTTACAATTCTCAGCTTATCTACTTAAGCACCACTTACTTATGTATTCAATTCTCCATTCTGCAGTTACTGTTTTAATTTGTTCATGGTTTTAGGTTTCAACTAATTTCCTTTCATAGTCTGTTGTATACCCCCCCCCCCCCCCCCCCCCCACACACACACACACACACACACACACTCTCTTCTTTACCTATAGGCCTTAATGTTGCTCAGTATTGTTATTTTTCCGGATTCCTTTCTTATATCATATACATGCAGTTGTAATCTGAAGCCATATTTGGCACATCCCATATGACATGATCTAATTATGACAATTTTTCATCCTGCGCTTGCCAGATACATTGCAGTAAAATCCTCATATGCAATAATGGCACCGGTGAGAATACATCCTTCAGATCAGCTGTTGGAGACTAGCTCAATTAGGTTGTGCTCTAAAAACCCCATTCAGCCTCCAACTGGATGCTCACTTCGCATTCAGTGTGATGCTTAAAACCTGTGTTTATGGTCTGCACTCCCTTTATTGTTAACCCTTTGAGTGCCAGAGGGTACTCAACACATTGATCTGACACCTAAAAGCAACAATTTATAACTTTTGTGATACTGAAATGGCTTTCAGAATTGACTATATGATGTATTGGCTTTTTTTTTAACCATGTTTAGATTATAGTAATTAAGGCATGCCATGCAGACACTTAGGGCTAGATTCTATTGCAGGTGCTAAATAATAACAACCGTTTTATCAAACATTTTCCTGTTGAAGTCTATGAGGAAAACTGGAGATACAAGCAGCGATAAAATTAGCACCTGTAATCGAATCTAGCCCTTATTCTCTTAGCCCTAGATTACCTCCCCACTCACTGATACTTAATCCTTTCAGTGGTTGGTGAGGTTGGTAATGCATATAATAGATTTTGAAAGCTCTTGCAATATTGCCAAAGTAAAATTCTAGGTGATAGGGTCCCTTTAAAGAGAAACATGACAATATTTGTTTAACCCCTTAAGAACCAGTGACAGTCCTGAGACAACAATGATGTCCGTGCCTTAAGGACTGGTGGTGGTCCTGGAACGTTATGATTTTTGGGCACTAGGGAGTCTGAAATGGACTGCTCCACGACCGGAACTGTCCGTTTCAGACTCTTGTACGGCAGGCCAGTACACATGATCAGTCACGTTATCTGGCTAACCAGATTAAATCCATGTGGTCTTTAAGTGTATTCCAACCCCAGGAACGCTGAACGTTAAGGGGTTAACAATGAATCAGTAAATACTTCCATTCTCTGTGATCTGTATTGTTTTTTCCTTATCTTCTTAAAAGCAATTAATTGGAATCATAGCTACAGTCCTTGGAGTTAAAGAAATTCGAACTCAAATGATCAGAGATGTGTGCAATGCATTACTTTACTCCTGCTGCTGGGGGTGCTAAATTTTAATGTTATTACAGCTCAAACTTCACTGTATTTTTTTTTTTTTTGTTCAGAATTTTACTTATGAAAAACCACCAGCAGGTGGCATTGTTGCAAGAGATTTCTATGAAGCGTTAAAGTCAGGGAAGGAGTTCACCAAAGACATGCAAAGAAAAAATTGTTTTCTGTTTCAGCTGTAATAACTATTGTATGCAGTAATAGGAGTATCCTTATTTAATTAAACAGGGAGTACCCGACAATGTATATATTTGAAACAACTGTCCTTTTAAAATTCAGCCCTGCCAAATTTATCTTTCATAAATCCCCTCTTTAAAACTAATACATTTAATATACATTATGTTTACTATGTAACCTGCTTTCTTAGAAAGATCCTATCACCCCAAAATTAATAAACACAGTTATTTTATTCAAGTGAAAACAGAATCAATATTTTATTTCTCTGGTTGTGCTGAATTCATGCATGTTTGCTACTGATAATCTGTTTGATTAAAGCTGGCATTGTAATTACTCTCTAAACAAACAACAAAACAAAGTAACTGTTAATAGGCAGTTTATACAAAATAGAAATATTTCTCTTTTTCAAGGTTATATTTTTGGTAGTTTTAAAACAACCACCTTCGTAATGTCACCTATTTCTAATCCCCCTTGCTTAACTCTATAACCCTTTGAGTGCCAGAGGGGTATGCAACACATTTCTTTTTCCACGCATTGCTTACCCCTCTGGCACTCAAAGGGTTAAGGACAAGAGAGGCATGTAACAAAGTGTGTGAAGCAGTACTCTGCACGCCCGTCTTGTTGTTTGGGTTTAATACTCTTCTGGAAGAATCACCCTTTTTATTATGGATCATTTGTATTCAGCCTTTATAGACAGTTGATTTCATTAGTAAGAACTCATTTCTGCCCAGAGCTGATTTTAATCCCAAGCACCCTCAGGCAAGGCACTTTAAGCTACCTTAGCTACACCCATGGCCACACCTTTCTTTAAAATGTGTTAGAGACCTCTCTAGCATCCAAGGGGTTAAATATAATAGCCTGTAAAGGGGTATAAATGTGGTGCATGGACATTGAAATTGATCTGGCCACACCCACAATTCAGAATGTAGGTGTGGCCAGTACTGTTTAGACACCCCTCAGAATTTGGAGCTCTTGGCAGTTGCCTACCCTGCCTATTGGGAAATCCAACACTGTTTCACCTTCTGTAGGAAAGGCACGGCCACTGTTATGAAGCAGAAATTATGGGTCCTTGTTTGTCTTCCTGGGGCTGATGTACTAAGAAGAACAAATACATTTTGAAGCAAGTCAAGTGAACCATACAGGAGAAATGCGTTTCCATTGATTTAAATGGAGCCATGAATGCTAGAGAAGTCTTAAACACATTGCAAAGCAATGCAGTGGGGACATTTGGAGAATTCAAGGGATTAAAAAGGCAATGCCTTCTGTTGGCGCAAAAAAAAATCCAACCAGTTTTAATTATTTAAAAAACAAAACAAAAAAAAACATTGAGGTTCCTATGTTTGATATGCCCAAGTGGCATCAAACCTAAAAGCTGTATGGCTATTTTTATTATATTTTCACTGTTATATGAAATTCAGCTGGTCTGCTCTTTCGTTTCCTGTCTTCAATTTCACTAGTCACTGATGATAAAAAGCCACCCCCCTGAAGGAAATGTGAAGGAGAAGCATCAGCTGAGAAGGCTGGTTGGGATTTGTGCACAGGGTTCTAGACAGTACAGGGAGAAATGTACATCAACTGCTGTGCCAAAATGCATGCCAGTTTTGTACTTGGAGCAAATGTCTGCCAAGTCCCAAGAAAAGCTCAACAGCATGTATATAGACAGATATATAATCTTGTACAATGACAGTTAATGAGTGCACAGCAGCCTTAAACTAGAAAACACAAATCTGGATCCAGAAAAAGTTTCACTGAGGAAATCTGCATTAGTTGACCAGAAAACAAAGGGGAAGGCAAGAGTGTGGTAATATCTAGGAGATGCACCACAGTACTGGGGCTTCTCACCTGAAGCTGTAAGGTTACATGAGAGGTGGATGATGGGTGCTTATGATGCTGAAAACATGAAGCAGAAGTGAATTTCAAGACCCTGTGTTTTTGTTATTATTTGTTATATGGCTGCATGCTTGTTTGTCTCCTGGGACTGTGGTACTGTATTTAAACAATATTGTTAAATATACTAGAACCATATCACCCAGATTCCATGTCGGTTGAGACTAGCACACATTAGTGCATTACACCTATCCCTGTGGACATTCTTTGACACTCTACTGTATGGTTATATGTCTTTTTGCTTTTGTTTTGCTCAGTGTTTGTCCTCCCTCACTTTTCTGCACTCCTCAATGTGCATACTCAATTACTTTTGCCCACTGCACACAATCTTCCTCCCTTTCCCCCACCCCTCAATGTCCGCCACCCACTCCCTTTCCCCCACTACTGAATATCAGCGGGTGTGGCTCTATGACTTCTTGTACGGGCAACAATGTGCTTGTTTTGCTAGTATTAAAGGGACAGTAATGTCCCCTAAAAAATATTTAGTTGGGTAGAGGTTGAAAAAAGAAACTAATTACCACAAACCCTATATCTCAAACTGCTATGGTTTGAGAGATATAGGGATTCCTTCCTTCTCTTCTCCTGATGTCCGCTGTAAAGCTGACAGCAGGAGATTTGAGTCCTATGACTCGAGGAGGCTCTGCAGCAGAGCCGAAATCGCATTATTGCAAAATTATTCATTCATTGGAAAGTGTGCTTGCAAACCTGGCACACATTGTAGACCTTTCCAATGAATTAATTATTTTTACGTAACGCGATTCCGGCTTTCCTGCAGAGCCTCCTGCTGGTCCTCGGTTCGGGATCTCCTGCTGTCAGCTAGACGCTAACATCAGGAGAAGAGGAGGGAGGGGGAACTTTGAATCCCTATATCTCTCAAACCATAGCGATTTGAGAGATGGGGTTTGTGGCATTTAGTTTCTTCTTTCAACCTCTACCTAAATCTAAAAATGTTTTAGGGGACATTACTGACCCTTTAAATAAATGGGTTATGTTTTTGATATTCATGGCTGCTGAATGGGTACATTGTTTCTTCTTGGGGGGGTTTATAAACGTCATGTGTTGGTTTGAGCTTTCAATGGTGAAACATATATATATAATTAATAAAGAAAAGCTGCACACTCTCTGGTTTTCAATATTCAAAATACAAACATTTAATGGTAATATACACAATGTTTTGGTCCTCTTATGGCACCTTTGTCAAGCAAAGGTCCCATAAGAGGACCGAATCGTTGCATATATTGTCATTAAATGTTGGTATTTTGAATATTGAAAACCCAAGACTGCGCAGTTTTTCTTGCTATATTTTGATAAATATATATATATTTGTTATATAGAAGTCCCTTTTAAATGAACATTTTTGTTTTGTCCTCGTGGTGTTTGTTTGCTCATGAACTCTTAGTACATCAGCCTTGTTTGCTCATGTACATCAGCCTCCCTGCATTTCCAAGTGACTACACCTTATGACATATGTGGTTGTCCAGCTTCACCCTACAATATGATACTAGGGAACACCTCAACATGATGATCCTAGTTAACTAGCACATCCAGAAGCTTTCCCTAAAATCCACCACATGATAAATGTCTTCCCATTTTTCTATTCAAAAAACGTAACACCTCTCAAGTCAAGCCACAAAATAGGCTGTCATCTGTTGAGATCACAACTGTTTACTCCTACTTTACCAGTGAAAAATGTCCTAATGTAGGCAGCGTGAAGTACATATAAAATAAGCAGGCTTGTCAACAACAGCTTTCAATTTGTCTTGCAGCAGGAACAAGTAATCCTCCAAAAATATGTTTGGCTGTCATCTCGTATCCTGTTTGCCTAATGCCAGTTTGCAGTATAATTGTATTCCTCCCCCTTTCCGCCCCACCCCTCGTTGTTCCTTTTCAGCTTGTATCTAATGGACTATATGATCTACATGCATGATACAGCTTATTAACTGTTCGTGCTTACATATTCTCAAGTCATGTTAGCTTCTTCAATGTATTTGTTTTAACCCATTCAGTGCAATATGCTTTCATGGACCATTATGGTATTGTGAGGATTATATACTAGAATAATTTACTCGAGCATTAAATCAATGGAAATTCTCATTCCCTCCATATAGTGCATATTTGGTTTGAAGGCAGCCCCAGAGCCTACACACCACACACACACACACACACACCCATGGCTTTTTACAAAACATAATTGCATTGCCCTTTAAAATGATCATGTTCAGAAGCGTTCTCCACATGCTGTTTCACATTTTGTTTTGAGGCCTATGGAGATCTGTTTTGGAAGGAAGCCATTTCTAAACAGAAGATCCTTTGGTGAATGGATCTTCAGGTAACTAACTGCAAGGTCAGAATTTTCAGACAGAAATGTCTTTTAGGGGCTACTTGCAACATGGCAGTTCTAATTTAAATAGCAGTACCTTAATCCAGTTACTTTTGTCCGATTTACTGGATATTGGATGTCTTTAGATGAGTGGTTAACAATCTTTTCACTAAAATCATGTCTAACACACAATCTGGAATTTTTGAGGCACCCCTAACAATTTTAAGGTCATAACAAAGGTCAGAAATGTGCAAATCTGTACATTCTTAGCCCTAATCAGAATAACAAAAGACACAGTACATATGTTAAATGCTTAAATACACATTTGAAATTCAGCATTTAAGTTTTGAGTACAATGTAAAAAAAAAAAAAAAAAAGTGGCACCCTAAGCTGGTTTCCATGGCACACAAAAGTGCCACGGATCCCAGGGTGACAATCCCTGCTCCAGACTGAATAAATCAGTGGTTTTCAAACTTGTTTGCACAGTGGAAACCTTTACTTCTTGTGGAACCCTAACAGAACCATTAACCCATTAGTTGCTGGGGAAGTCTCCAAAGCATTTCTTCTCAAGGGGTTAACATAAATATTTAATTAAATGCTAGTTGGTATTGGTAATTTAAGATTAAAATATTAGGTTAAAATTAGGAGCTAACAGTTCCCTGGTAATTATTTTTTTTCTGAGATGTTCTAGGTTTAGTGCATGTTGAGAGATCTAACCGGAAACGGTTATACTGTGGGAAATGTTTCAATGGTCCACACGTCTACAGGTTGCTACAGGACAAAAGGTCCACTCCTACCCTACCTTCCATTACTGAAAAGTCTGAGACTCACTGGTATAAAGTATTTTCACTGTCGTCCAATACAGGTCACTGGTACCATGGGATGTGTAGTCCCCTTTAATAGGCAGGAACAATTATGCAAATAATTTGCAAGGGGCGGAGCCTCCCCTCTTACTTAAGCCACCTTCTGGCCAGAGCCACCCATATTGATTTGTTCCTGGTGTGCTTGCACACCAGGCAGAGAACAGCTATGCTTCTTAGAGTTTTATTATTTTTTATTCAAATATGGAATACCACCATTAGGAGGGTGACCATGGCTGTGAATTGCCCTCTTCAAAGTGGCTGGTGCAGCTTCCAGGGATTTCTGTGGACCTATACCTGAAGAGGGGACAGCTTGTGTTAAGCAGCTCCCCTGTTGGGGAAATTACCTCTGGTTCTTTCCCTCCCTATCATGGTCACCTGAAGACAGAAGTCTGCGAGAAAGGTGAGTCACCCATTGAGTGCTGAAGGTCCACTTGTCCCCACAGTGTCCCTTTGATGGGCTTGTATTTGGGAGTTTTAATACACTCCAGCACTCATAGGGTGTTTTTATTGCATTATCACTATTTATGCAATTTCTGTGTTATTCTCTGAGTTTTGGAGCATTGGGTATTCATTTATTTATGTTTCTCATGTATTTCATGCTTGTTTGGGCACTTTTTAATGTTTTACTAAACTTTATTAAAAATGGTGTTCCGCGCCTTTAAGCGCGGCTTTTTCCCGCTCAGCAGCAGAGCTCCTTTACTCTCTATGGGAATTCACAGTTTGGGACATATCTCTGAAACCGCTTGTCACAGCAACTTCAGAGTGGGCTCATTTTAATGCTAGGCTCCTGCTCTATCATCCAGTTGGTGTTTTATTAATGTAGGGGGTTCAGGGGGGCTTCGGGCACTGTTTGGGGTACTTGCATAGGGAAAACTACATTTCCCATGAGCGCTTAGCTCGCGCTTGTTTCTGATTGGCTGTCATGACGGCCGCCATTTTGTGGTACTTTTCCAAGGCGAGTACACTACGCAGGGACCGAGCCTTCTCTCTCCTCACCAGATTAACCCTTCGCTGGCCAGATAAGTCCGTTTTTAGACCTTTTCTGGGGTGAAACTTTAATCTTTAACACTTTTCTGGGTGATAGTGTTTTTTGTGGGGTATATTGACGCTGTGAGCATGTCTACTTCACTGGAGCTAGGGGCTAGACCCAAGACTAAGGAGGCTGGGGGGTCTTCTACCCCCATGGCGTTTTGCTCCTCTTGCCACATTGGGCTGGATTGCGATAATGTGGGGGATCTATGCCCTAATTGTTCTGATAAAGATAGCAACCCTGGGCTTCCCAGCCACGCTATTGAGCCATCTTGGGTGAGGGAGTTTAAAGCTGCCACTAGGGATCTCAGATCCACGCTTCAACTCTTTCTCTCTCAGGTACAGGGGGCTCTCCAGGTCTGGCAGACCCCCTCTACTATCAGGACCTCCCTGCCTAAGCCACAGGGAGCTCCTGATATCACTGATTCTTCTGAAGAGGAACTTTTACAGGATTCTGACGCTGAGGAACGTACTGTTATTGAATCTAACAGGTCCATTGGGGACCCCTATGAGTGTGACCCTGAAGTTTCGGCTGAGGGTCTGATCAGAGCGGTTCTGAATACGCTCAACCTTCCTCTGACTCAGGAATCCTCTTATGATCCTACTGATGTTTTTCAGAAAAAGCCATCTAAACCTGTTGTTTGTTTTCCAACTAACCCTACTCTGGCCCGTCTGGTTTCTGAGGCATGGAAGAATCCTGATAGATCTTCCTCTGTCTCCAAAAAGTTTGCCAAACTTTACCCTTTTCCCGAAGCGGAGCTGGCAAAATGGGTTCATCCTCCCAAGGTGGATGCTCCTGTGTCTAGACTATCCAAATCTACTGCTTTGGCTGTCTCAGATGCCTCTGCCTTGCAAGACTGGACGGATAAGAAATTAGAGCTCTCTCTTAAATCTATTTTTGCCTCTATTGGCACTGCCATGCGCCCCACCTTTGCGGTGGCATGGGTTAATAGGGCTATTGCAGCCTGGACTGAACGACTGACTGAAGCGGTTCGCCAGGATGCGCCTGTATCTGAACAGTTGCAGCTTCTTGCTAATATCACTGAAGCTCAGAACTATGTTGCTGATGCTGCTTTTGATGCTGTGCGCATGATGGCGAGGGCCTCCACTTCTTCTGTGGTGGCTAGACGCGCTCTTTGGCTGAAAATTTGGTCTGCTGATACAGCCTCTAAGAAAGCCTTGCTTTCCTTGCCCTTTCAGGGGAATTTGCTCTTTGGCTCTGAGCTCAAGGAAATGATCAGTGAGGCTACTGGCGGTAAAAGTACTCTTCTACCCTCAGTTTTTAAGAAAAAGTTTCCAGCCAAACGCAATCGGTCCTTTCGTTCCTTTCAGACTGAGACACGCTCCTCGGCCCAAACGGGTCCTCCCACTACGCGCTCCTCCTCCAAGCCCAAACAGTCCTGGAGGCCCAAAGTTGCCTCCAAGGCCAAGACCTCCAAGACTGCTTCGGCATGACTCGCCGAACCCGGGTCCGCATCCGGCTGTAGGCGGTCGTCTCCGCATCTTTCGCCGGACTTGGGAGGAGTCAGTGGCGGACCCATGGGTTCTTCAGGTGGTGTCAGAGGGATACAGGATCCCTTTCTCTTCCCTTCCTCCTTTTCGGTTCCATTTTACTCGTCCTTCTCAGGAACCCTCAAAAAGGCGTCTGTTCGACGACGCTATTCAGGATCTCTTGGACAAAGAGGTCCTGGAGGCGGTTCCGCAGGGGGACACAGGTTCAGGATTTTATTCCAACCTGTTTGTGGTAGCCAAAAAGGACGGAGGAGCCCGTCCCATCTTGGATCTCAAAGATCTCAATGCCTATGTGGTGACTTCCCACTTCCGCCAGGAGTCCCTGCGCTCTGTGATTGCAGCAATGTCTCCAGGGGAGTTTCTTGCCTCCCTGGACCTTCAGGATGCTTATCTTCACATCCCTATTCATCCAGAGAGCAGGAAGTATCTCAGGATTGCCTGCCACAGGGGACACTTTCAATTTACAGCGCTCCCCTTTGGACTGACTACAGCTCCTCAGGTCTTCCAGCGGGTGCTGGGCTCCTTGATAGCGGTGCTCCATCAGGATGGGATCAGAGTGACACCCTACATGGACGATCTCCTACTGAAGGCCTCCTCAGCGGAGCTTCTCCACCAGCAGTTGCAGAGGTGCTTGCACACCCTGAACCGTCACGGATGGATCCTGAATCTGGACAAGTCGGACTTGATTCCTTCTCAGAGGCTTCTGTTCCTGGGTCTCCTGTTCGACACTCGCCAATGCATGGTGTTTCTTCCAGAGGACGTGGCTCACCAGATAGCCGTCAGAGTGGCTGGGATTCTGGACATGGACGAAATTCCAGTTCCGAAGTTGTCGTCCTTAGTGGGGAAGTTCATTTCCACGATCGAAGCAGTACCATTTGCCATGGCCCACTCAAGGGATCTTCAGAGATTTGTGATCCAGACGTGCAGGAATCATCCAGATCATCAACATCTGTCTGTTTCTCTTCCTCCTCATGTCGAGTCGAGTCTGCACTGGTGGTTAGATCTCTCTCATCTCTTGAAAGGGAAATCCTTTCTAGTTCCTCATTGGACCACAGTCACAACGGATGCCAGCCTTCGGGGCTGGGGTGCAGTCTGGGGTCGCTTCAGTGCTCAGGGGAAATGGGGTCTGGAGGAATCCATGCTCTCCATCAATGTTCTGGAACTTCGAGCTGTCCGGCTGGCCCTGAGGCACTGGGAGTCTCAATTGACCGGTCTTCCAGTCAGAGTAGAGTCCGACAACGCCACGGCGGTGGCTTACATCAACAGACAAGGCGGCACAAGAAGCGGTTCCGCCTGGTGGGAAGTCAAAGATATTTTGTCTTGGGCAGAAGATCACGTGCCTGTCATCTCTGCAGTTCATATTCCAGGCGTGGACAACGTCATGGCAGACTTCCTCAGTCGTCACACCGTCGACAGCGGAGAATGGGCTCTTCACCCAGAGGTGTTTCACATGCTCACTCATCGGTGGGGGATGCCAGTGGTGGATCTGATGGCTACCAGACACAACAGGAAGGTTCCGGTGTTTTGCTCCCGTCTGAGGGACTCCCTTGCTCTAGCAGTGGATGCCTTGTCGATCCCTTGGGACTTCTCCCTGGCTTACATCTTCCCCCCTCTTCCTCTATTGATCAGAGTTATTCAGAAGTTGAAGAGAGAACGTTGTCCTGTCATCCTGATTGCCCCGAACTGGCCTCGCCAGTCCTGGTTTCCGGAATTGATGGCCATGTCAGTGAAGGATCCAATCCCACTTCCAGCCCGTCTGGACCTGCTTCTTCAGGGGTATCTGTGGAAAGAGGATGTTCACTCTCTCCGTTTGATGGCATGGCGGTTGAATCCTCGATTCTAGCTAAGAAAGGCTTTTCTCCTTCTGTGGTGTCGACGATGCTCAGTGCTCGTAAGCCTGTGTCTTCCAAGATCTATCATCGCATTTGGTCAACTTTCGTGACATGGTGCTCTGTCAAGCAGTTGTCTCTTGACTTTCATCTTCCCACTGTCCTGGCCTTCTTGCAGGACGGTGTGGACAAGGGGCTCAGTCTGAGTTCCCTCAAAGTTCAGACCTCTGCCTTGTCTGTGTTTTTCCAGGAACGGATTGCCATCCTTCCTGATGTGAAAGTCTTCTTCCAAGGTGTGACTCATGTTCGACCTGCCTTCAAGAGTCCTGCTCCCCAGTGGGATCTCAATTTGGTGCTGGGGGTCCTTCAGCGACCACCGTTTGAATCCTTGGCTTCCATTCCATTACGTCTTGTGACTTGGAAGATGGCCTTCCTTTTGGCTATTGTGTCAGTACGCCGGGTGGCAGAGTTACAGGCATTGTCTTGTAAACCTCCTTACCTGGTGTTCCACAAGGATAAGGCTGTGCTTCGCACTACCAAGGAATTCTTACCCAAGGTTGTGTCTGAGTTTCACATCAATCAGGAGATTGTGGTTCCCTCTTTCTGCCCTAATCCTTCATCTGACAAGGAAAGAGATCTCCATTTGTTGGATGTGGTGCGTTGCCTCAAGTTTTATGTTCACCGCACCGAATCTATCAGGAAGTCTGACGCTCTATTCGTCATTCCTGAGGGGCCTAGGGCAGGAAGACCGGCTTCCAAAGTTACCATTGCCTCTTGGATTAAGGCTACCATCCGTGAAGCCTATAAGTTGAGGAATAAGCATGTTCCCTTCAGGGTGACTGCCCATTCCACCAGATCTATTGGGGCCTCCTGGGCCTACAAGAATCAAGCTTCTGCTGATCAACTGTGCAGAGCGGCCACTTGGTCCTCTGTGCACACTTTTTCTAAGCACTACCGAGTTGATGTACTGGCATCGGCTGATGCCAGCTTTGGAAGGAAGGTCCTGGAGGCAGTCTTGCCTGTGTAGGTCTTCCGATCTGTGATCCTTAGTGCTTCCTTACTGTTGAGCCCGGTTGGCTCGTGTTCCGTGTGCTGTGTTAAGTTCAGGGATTGTTCCCTTGGTTAGTGTCCGTTGACACTTACAGTTTGGGCTATGTTATCAACTGGTTAACAGTTCTAGTGACTTGGGCCTTGCGCCTGGTCCTTGCCTTACTTCCCGCCTCTGGATCAGCTCAATGTTTGTACATCCCATGGTACCAGTGACCTGTATTGGACGACAGTGAAAATAGGATTTTAGTCTTACCTGTTAAATCCTTTTCACTTAGTCCATACAGGTCACTGGTCTCCCACCCTGTCAAGGGACCAGTCTTGGCTCTCCTGTGGCATTCAGTGGGAGACCGTTCGGGCATGCTCACAGGAGTCTTTCTTTTTGCTTACCTGGGGTCAGTTTAGGGTCTCAAATCAATATGGGTGGCTCTGGCCAGAAGGTGGCTTAAGTAAGAGGGGAGGCTCCGCCCCTTGCAAATTATTTGCATAATTGTTCCTGCCTATTAAAGGGGACTACACATCCCATGGTACCAGTGACCTGTATGGACTAAGTGAAAAGGATTTAACAGGTAAGACTAAAATCCTATTTTATTGCAGTTGATCTATGTGGCAATATACTTTCAACAAAGTTGAAAGTTTATTCTGGTGGGCTATTTTATTGTTACTCAAGTGATGTGCCTGTCAAGTCTATAACCTTTCCAAAACAGCTGTTTATTCTCTCATATGAAATGCTAACCATAATCATTTTGTTCTGTTTTGTTGTCCCAGAAAGTGCATTGTTTAAGTTTTGCAAAATACTGGTCTGTCAGAGTTCTGTCATAACATTATTCAGTGTGATTAAATACATTTGTGGGTATGCGATTATATATATATATATATATATATATATATATATATATATATATATATATATATATATATAATATATATAATAATATATAGCACCCTCCATTACTATGGAGTGCACTTGTGTTTTTTTTTTTTTTTTTCAGAAAAGAGTTACATGTACTGTGTGTCATATGTGTGTACTTAGACGTATATACTTGCACATATGTGGATATGAATGTATACATTTGGATATTTATACACACCCCCACATATTTCAGCTGAAAACACAGCTTATCAGAACCACAAAAATGTTGCTACAGAATAAATACTTAAACAAACCGTTTATGCCTTTCTGAATTGTTTTAGCCCAAATCTGTAAAAGAAAAAAGTGCTAATTTTATGCAAGTTCTGATTAAATCCTTGTTACTGTCATCCTTAAAGCTCCCATTTAAAAAAAAAAAAAAAAAAAAAAAAAAAAAGTCTTGGAAAATGACAGTTTTAAAAATAGACAAAATTACATGTTAGTTATGAAGAGCGATGGAATTTATTGAGCCGAAATGTTTTGAAGGAGACTTAAGAATCTTGCACTTTGGGAAGAAGTTAATGACTGATTAACAACAGCAATTAAAAGATGAGGAAAAGGTATATAATTAAAATTGCAGTACTTGCTTTGTCAAGAACGTGTGTCATCTATTGTGTACTTGTTAAAAGCTGAAGAAAAAGAAACCAGCATTTAATTTCAGCCCCGTTTTGAAGAAGAGGCTGATAATTTGCCTGTAGATGCTTGCGTGAAGGTTGTAACTCATGTTTAAGCGAGACTGTGTCATTAGAAGTTCACAGCCATGTATTTTCTGTTGACAGTCATCGACAGAGAATATTTGGCAGTCAGAAGTAATTTAACTTAATTAATGGGATGCATATTTGATGGAGGAATAAAATATTCAGGCTCAGCAAAGTGGAAAAAAGGAAAGATTTAGTGGGAGTAAAAGGTTGAAGAATGTAATTTGTGCATTCATTCCGCTGCTTAGAATTATGAATTGTCTTGCTGGGATAGAAAGCCGTGCTGATCCTCCGATGGAAATGTGCTGTCCCTCAACAAAGCAAGCAATCAGGATGACAGCTCATGATTTAATTGATGCCAGAGTGAACACACTTTAACAAATAGGGGCACCACATTATTTTGAAAACTCTTGTGGAGTGCTTAGTAACCAGATTGTTAAATATTTATTGTAACATTAATGTTGGGATATTGCTTGCATTTATATAGATGAGTCAGGCTTGACATTGGACTCTCCATCTCGCTTAACCGCTTGGATGCTAGAGAGGTTCCCAACACATTGCACTGAGACTTCTTTAGTGTTCACATAGTTAACCCTTAAAGGACCGGTGGGGCGAGCAACAATCCTCTGGGTACTTAAAGGGTTAAAGCACTTTCTTGCTTATTTGGTGTGTAAAGCATCAAATTGTATACTCTTGCTAGTGCCTAAGATCATATATACAAAGAAAAATGGAACAATTTGTGCATTAAGTGAACTGCACCTTACCTACAAAATAGAGATGGGACATTTAACCTTTTGAATGCTAGTCTGTGCTTCAAAGTATTGCAAAGTATTTAGGTGGGGTTAAAAGCCTCATTAACCACTTGCCAGGAGATTATGGGTAACAGCCTTAGCAGACCCTCCAGATCTGCTAAGGACACTACCCACAATATCCTAAACAGTAAGAAGTACCTGGGGGCACATGGCATTTCTTCAGAGCTCCTCAAACCACTGGTAGATCTGACTGGGCCTACTTACATCATCATGAGCATGCTCAATGACATCAGAAAAGCTTCTTTCTCCCACTAGAAAGAATTTCCCATGCAGGTCAGTGAATGGAGACAGAGTATAGCTCCAGTGGAATTTATAATTTAGCCCCCTGCCTCTTGGAAACTCCCCTTTCCAACAAAGGGTGACATAAAGGGTGTTAATGCCAGGTGGGCACCTGGCATATTTATATATAAAAAAAAAAAAAAAAAGATTTCTGGAGATGGACAAGGGCTGTATTATCCCCCAGCTCCTATCAACTGAGGGGTACTGGTATTGGAAAGGGGAGAGTCCCCCCCTTCCCGTTCCAACAAGGTATGGCATGAATTTCTTAATAACAGGTTATCATGTGATCACCTGGTATAATCATGTCTGTATATGTGTACTTCATTTTAAACACATTTATGTATTATAGCATTTTTGCTGTTGTTGCTAGGTGCCCCCCTCCCAGCTTTTATTTTTTAGGGGCACCCCCCCCCCCCCAAACATGGTATAAACTTATAAATCTGTGTTTAGCTGTTGTGCTTGTAAGCAACTTCAAAAAAGAAAGGTGATCTGTATAGACTAGTGCTCCTGGCACTCTGCGGTGTGACAAATCATACCACTTTCCTTAGGCTTGCAATAGGGGCTGAATACATTAGGAAATATCATGTTTTCCAGATATCTTCCACCTTTGAAAAAGGGTGTAAATGTAGAAATATATATTTTTTTAATTTAACCTCTTCCCCCCCCCCCCCCCACACGCACACACTCACACACTATTGCGGCATCTTCTGGAAATATTTTGCACACCAGGTTAGGGGTAGAGAGGAAAGAGACCCTTGTTGGATGCAGCTAATTGCCTGCTTTTCAAAACCATATCCCTTGTATACCTTTTTCCCATGTCACTAGTTGTTATGGTCATTTTAGTGCAGGCAGGTAATCTTAGAAAATAAAAATTATATGAGCAGTTTAATGTTTTAAGTTCCTCCACTAGTATATCATACCAAACCATTGTGATACCATGTTTCTCAGGCTTGCATTGTGAATTAAATGGTTTTCATATAATGAATTATCATTGAAGTGATGGAAATGTTAATAAATATGTACTTTTTTCTCCATATCGTCACCTTCTGGAAACTTTTGTGCTCACCAGCCTAGAGATAAAAAGGCACATGACTACTCATTTGATGCAGTGGGTGATCTTTCTAAAATGATATGTTTTATCAACCTTTTCTTCATATCTGTAGTTGTTACAGCAGTTTAGTACAGGAAGGTCATATTTGAAGAATATTATATAGAGTACAGATTTTGGTAAGGCTAAATTTGTGCTTCTATCACCCACTATATAGCATGGCAACTTTCACCAAATGGGGGCTTTTAGCTAAGAAAGGAAGCAGATAATGTACACAGTATGAAATTCCATAGTTTTAAAAGATTTCAGTACCTTGGAAGGGTAGATATGTTAGAAAAAAATATACCTTTTATTTATTTTTCTCGCCATTTTTCTGGAAACATCTGTGTGACGTGGGCTAGGGTAGAAAGTCAAGTTAACAAACGTTGATGTGGGGGTTGTCATCTTTTTCTTTTGTAGTTGTTACAAACATTTAAGTGCAGGTATATAATGGCAAGAAACTGACAGATTATGGTCTATGCAGTTTTGTGATCCTGGCATTCATACTTTGTCCTCATATCAGTGGAGTACCATTTTACTTAGCCTTCAGTTACTTTACCTATTGTGGTACTCCATGGTTTTCAGCAATTTCCGTACATCTTAGGGCAGGGCTGTCCAAGTTCAGCCCTCAAGGGCCACCAGCAGACCAGGACTTATGGATTTCCCTGATTTAAGCACAAGTGCGTTAATTAGTGACTTATTTGTTTTGACTGACTCACCTGTGCTTAATCAGTGAAATCCTTTAATCCTCGCCTGTTGGTGGCCCTTGAGGACTGAACTTGGACAGCCCTGTCTTAGAGTGTAAAGTGAATTAAAAGAAAACACTTTTTACCATATACACTATGTGACCAAAAGGATGTGGACACCTGGCCTTTCACACCTATATGAGCTTGTTGGACATCCCATTCTAATACCATGGGCATTAATATGGAGTTTGCCCCACCATTGCAGCTATAACAGCCTCCACACTCCTGGGAATGCTTTCCACAAGATTTTGGAGTGTGTTGTCTGCGGAAATTTGTGCCCATTCAGCAAAAAAAGAGCATTTGCGAGGTCAGGCACTGATGTTGGATGAGAAGGCCTGGCTCGCAATCGCCGGTCCAGTTCATCCCAAAGGTGTTAGTCAAGGCTCTGTGCAGGCCTTGCTTTGTGCACAGGGGCACATTCATGCTGGAACAGGAAAGGGCCTTCCCCAAACTGTCTAAAATGTCTTTGTATTCTGTAGCATTAACATTACCCTTCACTGGAACTAAGGGATCTAGCCCAAACCCTAAAAAAACAGCCCCAGACCATTATCCCTCCTCCACCAAACTTTACTGTAGGCAATATGCATTCCGGTAGGTAGCTTTCTTATGGCATCCGCTAAACCCAGATTTGTCCATCAGACTGCCAGTTATTGAAGAGTGATTCATTACTCTAGAGAATGTTTCCACTGCTCCAGAGTCCAGTGGCAGTGTGCTCTACATCACTCCAGCCGACACTTGGCATTGAGCATAGTTATCTTAGGCATGTGTACAGCTACTCAGCCTTGGAATCCCATTTCATTACTCCCCCAATGTACAGTGCTTGTGATGCTGGTGCTTCCAAGTGTAGTTTGGAACTGACTTGTGGCAAAGGTTGCATCCTATGACAGTTCCACTTTTTTTCTATGGAGATGGCTAGGCTATGTACTTGATTTTACACACCTGTTAGCATTGGGTGTTCCTGAAACACCTAAATTTATCAAAAACCCTTAAAAGTAGCACAGAACATATACTATATACAATACACTTTAAAAAGAAAAAAGTTACATGATTTATTAAATTAAGATGCGCGATTTACTAAAAATACAGTCCTATAGAAAGACTCTGTGATATCCCTATAACAGCAGAATAAACTTATAATAACTGAAACAAAAAAAAAAGGGGAAAAATAAATTCTAGAACATCATAAAGTGATACTTTAACTCCCCAAATAACCTATGCCCTGTGAGGAATATGCAACATCTTTGTTTATCTGAGTCAGAGGACCATGGAGAGCTGATATATCTCTTACCTTCTAGGAACTTTCAGTTCCTGACATTTTGATTACTACAGAAATACATAGAAAGCAATGTCTCCCCTTTTTTCTTCTTTTTGAAGTACAACTAGTGGGTGCATTGCAGAAAAGCTTGCGAGCCAGTGGCTGCCCCACCACTCCTGTACCCCTTCTTTACTTTCATGATTTGTTGGTATCTGATTAAGAAGGGGTCCCATATGGAAGAATGGGTATCACGTTTGAACTACTTTGAGATATGATGACTGATTTGTAAAGTTTTACATCATCAGAGTAACCAGTTAACTGAGGGTGCTTCCTTACATCTCCACTTGACTACTATTCCTTGTTTGGGTTGTTATCAGTCCTAACCAATCTCCAGTGCCTTCACAAGACTGCCAAGACACCAAATGGAACAAGATCTGTGGAACTGTCATTGTCGCCTCTCCCCTTGCATGACTGATGTCACAGGAAAATAAAATAGATTTAGTACAATTTCAGAATCCGTAGTTTAATTAAGCTCATATGTAAAATGTTTCATATGTGATTTAATTGTATATTAGAGAAGGACTAAATTGTGTTTCTGAATTGGCATTAGTGTGTGATTCTGGACTGGGGGAGGGGCTAGAGTGGAATTCTGGATTAGTACTAGAATGTGATTACGGATTAGTGGGGATTAGAGTGGAATTATGGATTAGTACTGGAATTAGATTCTGGGTTAGGACTATAGAGTGTGATTCTGGATTAGTGAGGAGATTAGTGGGATTCTGAGTTAGTGGGAGGACCAGAGTGGGATCCTGGATTAGTACTAGTAGCATGTGATTTGGATTAGTGGTGCACTACAGTGGGTTCCTGGAGTAGTGCTATAATTTGATTTTGATTAGTAGGGGACTAGAGTGGAGACCTGGATTAGTACTAGAATGTGATTTGGATTAGTGGAGGGGACTAGAGTAGGATTATCAATTTAGTACTAGAATGTGATTTGGATTAATGGTGTACTAGAATGCGGCTCTTTAATAATACTAGAATGTGATTTGGATTAGTGATAGGCTAGAGTGGTGCTCTGGATTAGTACTAGAATGCGATTTGCATTAGTGGTAGGTTAGAGTGGATCTCTATATTTGTAGTAGAATGTGATTTGGATTAGTGGGAGGGACTATAGTGGAATTCTGGATTAATACTAGAATGTGATTTGGTGGTAGACTAGAGGGGTGCTCTGGATTAGTACTAGAATGTGATTCTGGACTATTGGCGTCTAGAGAGATTATAGACCAGTATTTGTTGTGACTGATGTACTAAGAAGAACTAGAGCAATTCTTGGGTAAACCAACTGCACCTTAAGGGAAACTGAACAATACTTTTTACTTAAATAATGCTAGAGTGTTTTCAGTGTATTACGTTTGTAATGTGTTGAATACCTCGCTAATATTTAAGTAGTTCAGTTCCCCATAAATCTTTGGATATTTAGGGAATGTTTATTTGTCCCCTTGTTTGCCCCAGAATTGTTCAATTTTCCTTGCATATATGAAGCTAACAATGAAGGGCTTCATGTAACAAAAAAAAAAAAAAAGAGAGAGCAATTCCAATCCTGGATTTGGGTTCTGAGAAAGCATACTATGTGAGCTTGATACGTCAGCCCGCAGCACCAGCGGCGAGTCAGAGGCAGGAAACAGTCTGTTTCTGCCATAGACTTCATTTTATAGAGCTGGGTTGGATAAATACTAACCCAAGAGCTGCTGAACCATGTTAGTGAGAAAAAGAACAGTGTGGTCTTGCCTGCGCGCAACCCCTATATCCCTGTGTACTTATATTGAAAGGATGAAGAAAGTTAAAAGTAACCAGCTATAAGCAGATATAGTGAAGGGAGAAAGTGAGATTGACAGAAGCACCCTGTCTGAAACCAGAGAAATGTTAGATATTCTTTTTGATCGCTGCTGCTTGTCCCAGATGCTCAGATTCATCAATGGAGAATATAGGTATGAAGTATGGGTCAGCGCAACCGAAAAAAGAGAGAGAGACAAGAAAAAATAATAGCGTACTAAGTGTAATATATCGGAAAAAATGGGATAAAATAATATTACAAATGCAATGCAGTAATATTAAAATAAATGAGTGTAGTACAAATATATAAGGGAGTAGCACGTGCTAAGAGCTAAACAAAAACTAAGTGGCCTGGGTATATATAAACCAAAGAACAAAAATAATGATAGCCTAGACATGTATGAATGAAAACTAACAAAAAAGAAAAAACTAATATAGATGAACAATAAAAAGATATGTCCTTACAGGAACAAAGAAATATATCCAGGTAGTGTCTAAATAAACTCAATGCAGATAACACAGTACTTGGTGGTACAGATGTACCCTTACTTGATAAATTCTTTATGGCAGGCCCATAGCACAGAGGTCTGGATCTTCCTCGAATGTGGAGTATAGTTGGATCTCTCACCTTGAGGGATAATGTTCGATCCTCCGGTTACTGGATCAGTTCTTATCGTCTCCTACGAGGTCGAACCGCGCTGCAATGTCCTGCAGTACATATGGTGATGTTCGTTCAATAGTGACAAAACAGGTATCTCCCAAACATGCAATGTATAGTCCTCGCTTCGATGGACCCTGCGTTGCCGTCGATCTGCGATGCTCTGCAATATGCTGGAGAATTCTTTATGGCAGGTTTGTAATGTAGGAAGGGTCTGGATCTTATTCGAATGTCGAATGTGGCCGGATCTTACTCCTTGAGGGGTAATGTTCGATCCTCCTTCGATGGACTCTGCTTTGCCGTAGATCTAGCAGAGCGGTGCTCCGCAATATGCTGGAGTACTGGAAGATATGTCAATGTCACAGAGTTCGAACTATAGTAACTGTAAAAAAGTCTTTCCGTGGTGGATTCTAGCACTATAGATAGTGCCAGATGATCAGGCAATAGGTTGACAAATATTGTACCAAGTCAATGTGGATATCGACAATATTTCTCAACCTGTGGGTCGCAACCCCTTCGGGGGTCGAATGACGATTTGCCAGGGGTCACCGAAAACAATCAGAAAATTGTTTTTTTTTTGTTTTGTTTTTTTGTCTATTTTAATCTGTAAAACTTGTAATTGTCTGGGAGAACGGCACTGACAGTGCAGGCACGCAGATAAGATGTCTGTGCTGGTGCCTGGCCTCCAGTCTCGGAACAGTAAGGATTATAAAGGAGTAAGTCGGTAATTACAGTGATGAAGGCGCAACAAAAATAATTTTACTGTTGAGGGTCGCGGCACTAGAAAGGTTGAGAACCGCTGTGTTAGGGTCACATGGCCAAACTGTTAGTTTTAGTTTGGGGTGTATTCCTTTAAATGGCATTTTTAACTCCTTGAACACTAGCAATGTCTCGCTTTAGAGACCTCTCAAGTTTTAAGTGTTTAAAATCCCCATTTAGTTCAGTAGGAATTTGGGGAATTTTATTTGTGTAGTTGCTTTGCTCCAGAACTGCATCAGTTCTCTTTAGTACATTAACATTACTCTGTTTTATTACTGGTCGAATCCAAGATGATTTATGACTTGTGAAAGTCAAGTACAGCAGCATCTGTGTATCTCGTGCCTGTTACAATAAAAAGTATCAAAAATGTATTTAAAAAAAAAAATGAAACAATACCCAGATTGCAGCAGGACAAACAGTCGTTAGAATTTCTTGCTATGGAAAAAATACATTAAAAACAACAGACATATCCAATTTTACTTTAGATAATCAAGACAGGTTAAAATACAATTGCTGCCAGTACAGAGCTATCTCTCCTCTACCAAAATGTTTGAGCAATGATCAGCCGCTTCACATTCAAGAAGGTTTGTTCTGCAGACATATATTTCAAGCATATCTTTTAGCACAGAGGCTTAACAAGTAGGGGAAGTGCTTTCACACACAGCTATGCAAGCTGGATGACCTGTCAAATCATTTATTGATTCTACAACCAGATTGCCTAGAAAATGTCTTTTTACAGAAAAAAAAATACTGATAGTAATTTGAAATAAATAAAAAAGTGAACAATGCCTATGCAGCCTGGTAGTTTAATATGAGACGAGATGTGGAATGATCAGATGTTTGAGTTTATAGTTTGTTTATTGTAAGTCATTTACTTTGTGGGGTTTTTCTTTTGTATCTCTGTGTTTATTGGTTCAAAGTACAATAAGGGTAAGGCAACATTCATTTTGAAACCTGTGATAATTGCCCAAAATTAAAACTGCTGTCCTTCAATGGTGCCATTGACATGGACAGTCCTTCATCTCCGAACACACCCTAATGAATAGCTTGCTGCTTGAATGCATTATATGAGGCCTAAATCCAAGGTGCGGCTTGCTTGATCTTAATGGACATACCTGAGATCTGTATTTAAAAAAAAAAAACAAACAAAAAAAAAAAAACCTCACCTTGAGATCTTTGAAATACTAACCCCCAAGTATCCTGAGAACATACATTCTAAGCAATATGTCCCTACCTGCTATAACCTGGAGGTGCTCCAATAAGTCCTCAAGGACTCCTTAACAAACTATACGTTGTAGATATCACTGATGGCACACTTCCAGCAGGACTTCTCTCTCTGCCATTCTCATAGAAATGCCATCGACCTAGAGACTAAATAAGCAGTTAATTGGTGCCGATCATGTAGTAGGTAACCATGGACTCACCCTGAGAAACAGGCCGCCCTTTCTGAGATTTAGGTCAAAGCCCTTTGGGTGAATCCCTGAGAGTTCCCAGGTGTGCCAGTGTGCCACCGCGTACATTGTTCACATGGGCAATTTTGGAGGAAGCAATCTCTAATAACCGGCCAACCTATGCAGTTGTCAGCCAGTTATATATGGCTGATGTCCACATGGACTGACCTTCTACAACATCTGCACCCCCCATGAAAGAGGACAGCTAGAGGGATAAACAGAGGGATAACAAGGGATAAACAGTACAGCTAATCTGTTTCCCTTTCAGTGCTTTTCTCTAGTCTTTGCCATTGCAGATGTCCTATATTAATAACCCCAAAAATACCCATGCTACCCCACTCAACCACTAAGAGCCAAATTCTGCATCAGACAACTGCACTATGGGCTGAGGGCTGAAAGTTTCCATTGATTTAAATGGGATCTTTAACCACTTGAATGCTAGAGTGGTGATGATGCATTATGAAGCAATGTGCTTAACCCTTTGAGTGCCAGAAGGGTACGAAATGCATTAATTTGCAATGCATTGCATACCCCTCTGGCACTCAAAGGGTTAAGACCCAGTTTAAAAGTCCCTTTTAATCCTTTGAGCTCCAGAGGGGTACACAATGCATTGCATAGTAATGTGTTCAGCACCTCTCTGGCAATCAAAGGGTTAAATCATTGGGAATTTGGGGTATTGAATCCCCGTGGTGCATTTGGTTTGCGCCAGAGGAACAGTTTATATTTTATCCTATGTATAAAGGTTTGTACGTAAGCTAAAGAGCAGTAAGTCTGGAGCAGAACACCTCTCCAGTTTATCACTTCTCCAATCCCTATGTTATTCTAGGGAGCGTATGCACTAAGATTTCTTCACTTTTGGATATCTTAGTGAATAGGTTCTATAGAATAACATAGGAATTGGAGAAGTGATATCACTGGAGAAGTCATCTTCACTTTATCACCTCTTTATCACACCTAGTGAATCTCCTCCTCGTCTGTTGCTTTCTGCATAAGGCCCTAAACCTTCTGGCCAAACAGAACACTAAGTCAAAAAACAAAGCCTAAAATCACCACTTGTATTCATTTTTTAAAAAACATTTTCATATATTTGTTTTGTGATTGTTTCCTTACTTTATCACTATTGTATTATTCTAAATGATTGGGGCATATGTATAGAGACAAAAGTGGAACAAATCTAGGGAAAACCTACTGGAAACCAGCTCCTTGGATGCTAGAAAGTATCCAATGTTTGGGGAAAACGCACAAACCAGGGAGTTTAACTCCATGAGTACCAGAGGAGTGTACAGAACATTCAGTTGAACACTAATGGTTAACAAGTGTTTAATCCTTTGCGTACCAGAGGGGTGCACAATGTTTAAAGAGAGTCAACCTCCTTTTTTGACTTTTCCAAGTGCAGAAAATTGGCTATACTTTTTCAATTTTTTCTCATCTTTACTTATTTTTTTACACTTTTATATCCCTGACAAGGACCTCTATGAATTTGTTTCCAGGGAGCTTTTTTCAGGGCTGTAATAGCAGAGAGTGTGCAGCAGTGTAAAAAGATACAATGAAAAAAACAAAACAAAAAACAGTAAAACAATGTAGAAAAGCCCGACCCTACAAGATACATATTGCTCAGAGATGCTTTGCAATTTCATAGTCCCCAACAGAAAACTCCCTGGAAATAGACATTCAGTGAGCTTACTTACAGGATCATGAAAGTGTAAAAATGTTACAAGGAAAATGAAATAAAAATTATAGGCAATTTAACTTAAAATATTATACATTTGCTGAATATATAAAGTCAAATGAGGATGAATGTCTGTGGTGCCGATTATTTGCCTTGGAACAACTCCACTTTGAGCTTTATACTTATGCTTGATTTTTTGTTTTGCTAATGAAGACAATCCTGTATTTAACACTAAAGGTGAACTATACCAATAGGAACTAGTGGCTTATAATTTATTTAACAGAATGATTTCTCTAGGTAGACTTCCTTCATCTATTAACTCCTTAAGAACCGTTAACATGCCAGGACCATCAACCATGTCTGTGCCTTAAGGACCAGTGATGGTCCTGGCACGTCGTAGCTTTTGTGATCACAGTACTCCTGTTGCAGCACTCATTGGGGAGTCTGAAACTGACTGCTCCAAGACAGTTGACGTCTATGCAGTCTTTGAGGGTAATCCTAATGTGTGCCAGCCAAAATTACTGGTTGATGCTCACATGGCTCTGCCAGTCATTGGAAGTTGTGATAATCATTGCAACTTCCAACTCGTGTAAAAGGTCTGCAGGCGACCAAATAGGCCTGTGTTTAGACCTTGCTTAGTTCAACATTGCTGCTTTCCTGAGAGACTTCAGTAAAGTTTCAGCATGCTACACTTTGGTGCATTTACATGAGGACATAATACCCCATGTGATAGGCACCATAGTCCAGCATGTTACGTTTCAACATGGGCTGTAGATCCAGCATAGTATCGGGCCTAAGAGTGCTGTTTCTAACTTTTGTGATTTTTGTTGAACCTGCCACCCTGACCTGTGATCTTATGATGACTGCATTTGATCTATTGTATGGGTGTGGACACTTGTTATTTCATTAAGTGTGACCATGTCTGTATATACTGCAAGGCTGAGCTTCACTAATGAGAGAAAAGCCCGGTTACTTAGACAAGGAATGCAACAAGATTTTTACTCAACCTGTCCCAGACAGTATTTAGTTTTTTTTTTTTTTTTTTTTTTTTTTTTTTTTTTTTTTTTCTTTCAGGAATGGACATGCTTTCACCCCCTGCTGTGCTCTTCTCCCTCCCTGTGGAAAAAAATAGTTTAGTTAATGGGAATAGGGCACTCACTGACCAATTCTGTACACCAGAGGTTGGCAACCTGATGCCTTCCAGCTGTTGAGGGATATGACTCCCAGCATTCTGGCAGGGATGAAGGGAGTTGTAGTCCTTAACATCTGGAGGGTATCGGTTTGCTCACCCTTCTCTTCTAGTACCCCTCTCCAGGGGACCCAGTGAACTTTATTTGCATCTATTTGCACAAAGGCATTATTCACTCAAACTGATATTGTCTGTACCTAATAGCTGGACAGTTCTCAGAATCCCTGAGGGCCGAGGCAGAATTGTGAATGAATGGCTCCTCTGAAACAGGAGGCCACTAGCAAACATGGGTATACCCATGCATTCATATAACCCTTCCTAATAGGTGTGAATGTAGAGCATGGACATTTTCTTTTCTTAATGAATATCAACCTGTCTTTTCCCTTGGCTTTTACATTATCAGTATTTGTCATAGTGCAAGATTAAATGGCTCTCATTGTGAGGCTGATGTACAAGACGGTGGTGGCAACGAGAGGCTCACAAGCTGCCAGACTACAGACTACCTCGCATTGCCCATCCCTGTACTAAGAAGAACAGGAGCAAATCTGGAAGAAACCAGCTGCACCATAGGGGACAATAGTTCCAATAATTACCATCGGTATAGGTGGGGGGCTTTTTAATCTCCAGTACGTTGGTTTGCAGTGTGTTGGATACCTCTATCACATTATCATTTTAAAGCAATCGAAATTTGTATTTGATATCTGTGGTGCAGTTGGTTTGCTCCAGAATTTCATCAGCCAACCGCAGTGTCTTTTTATTTTATATATTGTTGACGGCAGATCCATGTGTCTAGGCTTATTCTGAATTATGAGCAATATCCTCTTCTTCCAGGAGATGGCCACAGTTCACTATCACATTAACACAAACTGTTCTTACAGTAAGTAAATCAGCACGTGAAGGTTGAATTAGTGTGAATGAGTTGACCTATACATTTTTCTTCTTTCAGGAGCTCACTCTTCCAACATTCATTTTTTTTTTTTTTTTTTTTTTTTTTTTTTTTTTGTAATGTTTTTAAGAGTTAAAATTATTATTGTTTTTTTGTAGTGAGTACAAATATGTATGTACTTCTGGGTTTGTAAATATCATGTATCTGCAGGTACGCAGTCACATTTTCAGGGTCATACAGTTTAAAACTGCCTTCCCCATCGCTACTCTGATTGAATTTTGTTGCAGTCTCTGGTCAGGTGCCATTTTAGCAAGTTTGATAGAGAAATGATCCCTGCTTAGCTGAATTCTGGGGCAAACAAACTTCACCACGGGGACAAATAAAAACACCTTTTTACTTAAATGGTATTTTAACCAACCATTTGCTAGAGATGTTGCAAACACATTAGTTTGCAATGTGCTGAAGACCTCTAGCATTGAAGGGGTTAAAATGCCCCATTTTAAATTGTTGGGAATTTTTATTTATCCCTTTGATGCACATGGTTTGCCTCCGAATTTCTCCATTTTCTTTTCGATGTAACGTTCTTAGTAATTTTGACAAAAGGAGAACTAACTCCTCCTAATATTAACCCTCCCCCACATGGCCAGGAGGACCTAATGACCCATTTGTATTTTGCCATTGTCCCATTGCTGAAGAGGTGATGTATCTCCAGTCAGTCCTGGATGCTCTTTCTGAGGAGGCAGACATGACAGTTACTTGCAGGACCACAGCACCACAAATGTTGCTCACTGTATGTGATTATTAATTCTCATGTCTTGTGTCTGCTTCAGTCTGACACCAGAAAACACAGCCGGTAACTGTCATGTCGTCCTCCATTAGGGGTGCCAGACCACCCTTTTAACCCTCTGAGTGTGGGTTATAAAGGTATGCATATGAAAGTCATGTTGCCTTTCTACATGAGAACCCTTGCAGACCAGTAATAATTACTGTAATCCTGCAGCATGTATTTTTTCTGTGTGCCCCTTTTTAACAAGATGTTCTGGCAAGCCTAGTGTCTGTCTTGGGACAGTCATTAGGCAAAATTCATATGGGCCATTAGGATTTTTTGACTGTAGTAAAGAAAGTTTAGGTTTTAATTCTCCGTTAATTTACCTCTGATTACACATGGATTATTTCTCTACCTAACTTGATAAAATGGCACCAGGACTGAACATGCAGAACCAACCAATGAGTGAAGCCTCTGACTTACCTGTGATTGATGCACCTTTAATACAGTTAAGGCCTGACATGGTAAGTATTGCTGTAGTATAAGTGTGAGAATCTCTAGGATAGAACAAGTTTATTTTTAAAACCATTTGAGTGCCTGGGGTGCACAGTGCATTGCAATGTGTATGATGCCACTCTGACATTCAGAGAGTTAAATGTCTTACGATCACCTCATCTGCACTGATGCATATGATTCACCGACATTGATTTATATGTGGTATTTGTATTTATTGTTGGCTTTTTTTTTTTTTTTTTTTTTTTTTTGACTCTAAGCATTTGAAAAAAAACATTTTTTCATAAAGCATCACTCCTGAAAATAATCTAAACCCGGTTTTCCTTTGTAAGCAGTACTACTAACATGTTGACTTAATGTGCTGAGCAAGCAGACCCTGTGTTACCAGAGTAAAGCACAAAACCTCAATAGTTATGTCTTTTCTGCCACATTTGTAGAGGTCCGTGGGGAATATGTGTATAAAAAAGACCAAATACACCTAAGGAATAAATGAAAATCCCCCACATTTCCACCTATTCTAATGGAACCTAACTTAGGTACCCTAACTCTTTTAAGTGCCAGAGGGGTACGCAAAGCATTGTGTACCACTCTGGCACTCAAAGGGTTAAAAATAAAACCCTTTAACCCCTTAAGGACTGTAATGGATAAACTTGCATTAAGGACCCATAACGGTCCTGGCACATCATAGAATTCAGGGGTCCCTGCGCGACTGCACACTACTCGGGGACCCCTGAATTGATTTGGACAGAAAAAAAAAGCTCCATGGCCAGCCGCCTGAAGCGATTAAATCAATGGGGATTTTTATTTGTTCCCTGTGGTTCACTGCCCATTGCTTCGCTGTTGTTTTTATACATATGCCCTTATTATAGCAGTAGTAAAGATGGCAGCTATTGTACTTAACCCATCTGCTTATCACTGGAACACTGGAGTCAGAGCAGAACATAATTAGACCTAACACACAGCCATTTCAGTTCATTTAATGTATTACATGTGGCTGGTGTTTGCTTTTATCTGGCAACTTTTAGAGGGATATTATGGGGGAGATATATAATATTATATAATACACTAGCAGGTGTGTGGCACCAGTGGTTGGTTGAGGAAGCCCGATCTCTGCCTTCTCCTCAAACAATTGGCTCTTTCCAGCCATGCCTCCTGACAACAAACCAGATTCACTTACATTTGTCAACTGTGAGATACAAAACAAATTAGCAAATAAACTACACCTTAGGAGACAAACATTAAAAAAAAAAAAAAAGGCCATTGATTTATAAATTGGTCTTGTTAACTTCTGTAGTCTACCTCAGGAGCACACATTTTCTCAAAAAGCAAGTCTTCCATGGACCAGAATTAATCGTAGGAGTTTAAAAGTATACAAATATACAAATAAAAATAAATAGATATACCAGACTGCTGTATGCAGGACACCTAACTAGGTAAATCTGTTGACCAAACGAAGAATCACTTTTACTTAGGAAATAATTCTCCTTTAACTTTTGAACAGTTAGCAAAGCCTACAGTATCAATTTTTCAGGCAAGTTAACCATTTAATGAGCAGAGGTTTGCACTCTCCTCTGCCATCCACATATGGAGAGAGACAGGGCTCAAGTAAACATGCATACACACAGGACACATAACTGTATCCTCCAAATACTGTTCCGTCTGTACCACCACAAGTGCCTCCACTCTCCGAGACCTTTGCTATAAATATGCACATAAAAAGATCTACAGGTATAACAAAACTTAGTACACTCTCCACATAATAATGGCCCTCAGCAGCAGAATGAAATCATATTAGAACAAGAAAATATGCTGTATCACCTTGGAATAGACAGAAATACATGTTATATTCTTCCAACTTATCTCCGCGCCCCCCATGTTCTTTGCTGATGACCGCAGATAACACAAATTGCATCATTAATTACATACTGACATACCTGAGCACTTTGTCTTCTGGAATCCCAGGAAGGGGGCTGTGGTGCCGCTGGGGGATGTAAATGTCATGATTTGTGTCAAAAAAGGGTGGGGGTGGGGCTTAACCCCATAATGACAAGCAGTAAAGGGAAGTCCCTTACTCTTAAGAACAGCTTTGATCGTTTTCGGCATGCTTAACGGGGGTCTGAGAGACACCGCTCCAGTCTTGGAGAGGTTAATTTCAGGCCTCGTTTGTGCTTAAAAAGCTCCTGCAGTAGCCCTGTAAGGATAAAGTACATTACGTACCAGAACAGTCAGCAGTCCTTAAACCTTTGAGTGCCAGAGGGGTACGGAACACATTGCAAAGCAATGCATTCCTTACCCCTCTGGCACTCAAAAGGTTAAGAGAAACAAACTGTGAGAGTCCAGGCACGTCACCAGTCGTTGAGGAGTTAATGTGTGACAAAAGTGGGCAGGAAATGGGTGGGAAGGAGTAGAAGTGGGCAGAGTTTCACGAGAAACTCCCCATCACTGGAGAATCAGTGTCTGTCCCCAGAGACCTGGTAATTCACTCTGGAGAGTTCCCAGGTATTCATACTGATGACATCAAATCAAATTTATACAACTTAAAAGACTGACACTGCAGAATATCTGCTATCCTTTTCGGCTATGGCATTGCACAAAACAAATAGGGTGAACCAAAGTCCGCTTTACTGCTGCTGCAATACTACACTTCTTTACCCAGAACCAAAACTGTGCCCATATAAATATTTTAAGTAATACTCAATTAGTAGTACAGAATAACATTAAAAGCTTCTGAGTTGATTTTCTGTATGTAATACCTACTGTCAGGGAGACGCACTTCAACAAAATACTTATCTAGCAACACTGCAGCTTGTCACTCAATAACAAAACTACACTAAAATGTCTACAAATCCTAGCTCACTGGTCAACATCAGCCAGCACTGACATTACAGCTTATAAAATGTATATGTCACATAGTCAGTGACAATGACTGTTACATTCATTTTTGATGTTACTGATACTTGTGAAGTTGCCAGTGATGCACTGATGAGGTCATTTGTGAGCAATGATTTCATTTGTAATGTCGTGTGAATGGGAATTGAAGGGATAGTAATGCTTGATATTGTAAAGCTATATTTTGCAGTGTATATCCAAGTAAAATAAGGACACATCCACTGATGAGATGTTTGATTCAAAAGCCATCAAACTTATATCTATTAGGTGTAGTACCTCCGTGGCACGAAACTTTACAGTGATTCTGTTGCTACAGCATCCTATAAATGTTCATGGTCAGCAGCCCAGAGCTGTCATAGATCGGTATAGCAACATTGCTACCATAAAATTCCAAGCCTTGAAAGTACTGTAACCCTCTGAAAAACTGCTAATTTTAACTGCAATAACTTTTTGAATAAAGCATCTGTTTTCAGTGGGAGTACTCGAGTTTTAGTCGGTAAGATAAACCCTGCAACACATATTCTCCATGGCAAGCATTACTATCTCTTTAAGGTGGAAGAAGGTAATCTGTGTTTCCTGTCTTTTGTATGTTTAAATGCGAATTTAACTATGACAAATGTGTTTTTACCTTTTGAGATTTCCATAATTTCATCCAAATGTTTAAACTGAAGCATTTGGTTTGCTCCAGAATTATATTAACTCCTTAATTAAGGCACCCCGAATTAGGAGGGAGAAATAGACGTGAAAAGCTGCTATAATAAACTATAGACCCACCCATCTTGGATCTCTTTAAAAAATAAAAAAAAAAAAAAAAATTTAGAAGCACCTCAATTTAAAATACTATACACGTGGATACTGTTTAACCCTTTGAGTGCCAGAGGGGTATGCGTTGCGTACCCCACTGGCATTCAAAGGGTTAAAATGGAATTGCAACGTATACATTTATTAATAGTACAAACTTCAGCAAAAAACACAATCTAAAAAAAACTCTGCAGCCACAGCAATCCGTATAAAAAAAAAAAAAAAAAAAAAAAAAAAAATATATATATATATATATATATATATATATATATATATATATATATAAATACACGTACACTTGAATTGTAAATATATCTCAAATCTATTTGAGCAATAGTTTGTGCCTACTCATTAGGGACACACCTGATGTCCAACCTCATGTGTACCTGTGATTCCACCACGAACAAAATATTCAGTTAATCCCTTGAGGCCCAGAGGGTGTACAACACATTATTTCATGAGCTGAGAGGACTACAGTCTGAATTTGGAGCGCCCAGACAGTCTCTACTGTGCATGACTGAACCGCGGCTGTTGCTGCCTAGCACTGTGGCCCGTGTACACAGGCTGTTCAACTAGTATTTATATAAAGCAATGCATGTGCCAGAGTTTCCGGTAAAACAGGTATATTCCTTTTAACGAGTGTATAAAATGGTGAAGTAACCTGTGAATGGGTTGATTAAAAAAAAACAAAAAAAAAAACAACATAAGTATAAAATAAAATGTTATACACTAGTAAAAAGATGAGCGGTGAGCTTGATGGAATGAATTAAAAAGATGGATGAAATGGATAGAAATACTCCCATATATTATATAATATACTGAATCCAACTGAACCACATATAAATTCATATGCCTGAGTTTTACAGAAAAAGTGTTCTTTAAAACCCTTTGAGTGCCAGAGGAAAAGGAATATTTTGGTGATAGTGATCCATGAATATGAAAAAAGGTACTTTCCTGTTACCGAACCATTTTCAAAACTAATGCCTGTCGGTATCTGTTATTTGCTGTCAGAATCTGTTTCCTGTCATCGATTAGAATAAAGATTTTGTTTAAAAATGTTTGAAAAATCTTTTGAAAATGGTTCCGGATAACAGGAAAGTACAGAAAAAAAACCCCAAATCATTAAACAAGTTTCATATACATCTGTGTGCGTAAATAAATGATGAATTTATAAAATGAATTGAATAGATTAATGAATTAATAAAAATAATTTATATTGTCTATATCTTTGTGAATGATAAACTGATCTGTGACTTAAAGTGGTACAATTCTGAAGCAAACCAACTGACCCACAGTGATGAAAAGAATGTCCTGATGCTTTAAATACAGCTTTTAACCGACTGATTGACAGAGAGGTCTCACAGTGGGACTGTGTATGTTGGGGTCAGTGACTACCAGTGAGCAGTGAAATAAGACTGGGATAGCAGCTGTGTATGTTGAGGTCTGTGAGAGTATAAAATATAACATATGCATATCACAAAAATATTCTATAGACATTGTGATATATTAACCCACTCTCTGAAGTGTGCATCCCAAGCAGGATCTGTGATCTGAGGAAGATGCATGCAATAGCCCACATTGGAGAGTCTAACCTGTCATAATTAAAACTACAAGATCTCCCTTTGGTACTATAATGTAGCTATCAGCAGGATGATATCTTACACCACAAAGGCCAATTCCATCAATTAACAGTAGAGGGCAGTCTACCATAACCTAAATAACCTTTACTCTAGTAACATGCTCTCAACTGCACATGTGCACTAATTACGTTATAGCCTAAATTCTCTTTTTTTTTTTTTTTTTTTTTTTTTTTTTTTGTGTTCTAATATCCCAGGTTCTGCTGATCTGAATTGTAACTAAAAAAAGAATAAATGCATTAGTCATCAGGGCCCCCTCTTCTTTCAGATTTTTGTGCAAATCTGTAGTCTAGTTTGGGCTATAGGTCTGACTAAAGTTTCCTATAGCGCCAAATAGGAAAAATGATATGACAGTTTGGTACTGCCGCAGTAAGAAGTTATGGCCAAAATAAAAATGTCAAATAACATAGAACCAGTGTTCAAACTTACCTTTAGAAGCCTTATGAAGCTTCTGTAATACAATTCATTAATAATTTATACGTATATTCCAAATTGAATACATTTACAAAATAAAAATCTAAAAAGCTGTATGTATATAAATATTTACTCCAAATGAGAAAAATAAAAAAGAACAGACCTAAAAATCAAACAAATAATATTGCTAAACTATTCTCCGAGTTATGGTCTCAACCCACTACATTCTCCAGATTTTCATTGAATCCCTCCTGGGACATAGTATGTGATCTCCAAGTGTTTTTGTTTAATACCACTGCTCGCTATTTTGCCAATCTGTGCTGGGATAGCCAACTGGCAGCACAAAAGTGAGAGCCGTCTGATTGTAAGCAAATTATCTGATCTATGATGTGAGTGTGCTCTCAGTCATTAGAATTATTTTTTGAGGTGATTCTAGTTCTTCTCATGACCATTTCGGGGGAAATAGCCATGGGTAACTAGATAGAGACAAACTGAATATCCTCCATATGGGTGCTGGATCGTTTGACTGTGACCACCTATGTTTGTAATAGTGTTTTTTTTTTTTTTTTTTTTTTAATATACCTTAAGGTCTAGAATGGTATGCAACACATTTATTAAGTGGTTAAAGCTCTTTTGTTTAAATTGGTTCACAGTGTGTCTTGCTTCTCATTTTTTTGGAGACCTCATTAGCATTCAGTGTGTTAAAAGACCTATTTATATCAACATAGATTTTATTATTATTATTATTATTATTATTATTATACTTATTCCGCAGTGCTGTGCAGCAGGGAATTTTTATTTGTCACCTATTGTGTTGCACTTTTTGTACATTAGGTACAAAATGTGTGTATAATGTATCTGTCCTCCATTTTCTGACAAATGGGGCAGGTGCCAAAAGTGACTTCCTGATTGACTCACCTCAGGTAGGGCAATCCTATGGCTTGTTGGGGCGTCCCTAAAGATATGGTTGAGAACACATGCTTTAGGGAACAAATACAAAACCCATTGATTGTAATGGGACTTTTAACCCCTTCAATGCTAGAGAGCTCTCAGAGCACTGCAAGACCTCTAGCTTTCAAGGAGTTAGAAGCCTCATCAATGAAAGTTTTGTGGGCATTTTATTTCTCCCCTATGGTGTAGTTATTTGGTTTACTCCAGAATTGATTCTAATTTCTTTTGTGAAAATTTCCATAAGGCCTGATTCATAAAGCTAAAGGGATACAATACTGTAGCAATTCAGCTGCACCGGTTATTAAAGAAAAGCTTTAATTGAAAGTAAATTGCGTCTTGCTAAATGTGCCTCTACGTCTTTTAGTAATTTAATCTTTTCACAAAAAATGTTCTATAACTTTAGTTTCTTTGGTTTGGTATTTGTGTGTAATTTTTTTTGTTTGGCATCGTATGAGCTCATTTTATCCTCTATTCTGTTCTAAAGTTCATCCGCTCCTCTGGGGAGTCCTTGGGGGATACATCACGCCTTCCACTCCATGTCCCTAACCAATTTCCACCTTTGTCCTTTTGACAAGGACAGATAAGGTTCTCCCCTTGTGAATGCTAAGCTCCAGCTAAAACCCTTCATATTAAGCTTTGTCTGCACCTTCATACACCATGTTTTTTTTTTCCTTCCTTCCTTGCTTCAGAACCATTTTAATGATCATGAAAGACTAAAATAATGGTCACATGGGTAAAACTGTGTATTGTCAAGAGCAGGAACTATGCAAAGGCGCGTAACACCTTGGCTGTCAGAAAAGTCTGGAACATCCAAAGGAAATTAACTCATTGAGTGTCAGAGAGGTATTTAATGCAATTAACCCTCTGAGTGCCAGGGAATTTCCCAATGCATTGCAAAGTAATGCATTGTGCACTTCCCTGCCACTCAAAGGGTTAAAAGATTTATTAAAAAAAAAAAAAAAAAAAAATCACCAGGTAACCACAGCATTTTTCATAATGTGTTGAGGACCTCTAGTACCCAAGGGGTTAATATTTAAAAATGTGTGTAAAATATGTCTTTCAACAGTGTAGCTTTGACGGCATGAAATAGGTAGGCTACAAGAGATAAGTGCCAAAACAATATATATATATATTTTGTTCTTGCATGGCATGGAATATGTTTGGGAATTGCTCTGGCACCAAAATATTGAAATAAATGAAGGCACAGTTCTCTATGTAACGGTCTTTGTTCTGTACAGATTTCCAGTGGATTACAGATGAAAGTAGAAAAGTACTGGTGTGTGCATTTTTAACCTTTTGAATGCCACACAATGCATTGGATTCCTCTTTGGCACTCAAAGGGTTAAAGAGAGATGTTACATATTCTGAAAGTGCATAATATGTAAAGTACAATTACCTATTTTTTTTTTTTTTTTTTTCACTTTCACATATTTTCTTTTTCCTTAATATCCCTTAAATTGTCCCTGTATGTTTTCAAAGAGCTTTCTGCCAGGGTCTGTGAAAGCAGGGGCATTTTTACAACTTTGCAGCCTCCCTGTAGCACTGGGTGAACTGAACTGTATTCTGCAGCGGTAGGCTTTTTTGCATTGTTACATTCGAAACCTGCCTGAAAACAAAGTAGTAATTAAGTCCAATTAAGGGTAGACCTGAGGTGTTTTAGGTATTCAGCTTTATTCATTAGAGCTTATTATAAAAATTATTTTTTTTTAGAAAAAAAAATATATAAAAATATAAAAAGTTTCTGAGGTGGCAGGGTGGTAGTGATCGGCCTCATGCAACAAATCAGGGGTAAATCCTGTTAAAATTACTGCAGAGAGACTCACCACTACAGTGGTCCTCTGGGTCCCTGACATGCATGATGTGCCCAATCTTATGGTCAATGCCATGCACCTTTCACTAGATTATGAATAAAGGTTAAGTCTTAATATGACTGCCATCATAATTAGCATTAAAAATACAGAACTGGTATTCTTTATGGCAGAGTATTTCACACAAGCATGGGCTAGTAGTAATAATTGGCCGTAATTAGGTATTCTCTTGTAATCATACCTGGGAACTCTCAGGGTTTGACCCTGAGACTCAGGGTTTTGGCCCAAATCTCAGGGTCTCAGGGTGAAGAGCCAAAATCTCAGGGTGAGAGAGTTCAGTGCTACCTGTTATATATTCTGCTCTAGTTAAATGCTGCTTTAGTCTCTAAATTGGAGCCAATTGTACCAGAAAGGCAGAGAGAGAAGTCCTGCTTTTTTTGTGTGTGTCCATGCAGTGATATCTGTAAGTTGTGTATTAACGGCTCCTTGAATGCTGATTGGAGCGACTCTCGATTACAGGGATATATTATGGGAGATTTAAGGGTTAATATTTACGCAATCTCATTTTGAAAGTTCCCAGGTATGTTTGTAATTCAACATTGGAGATCTTAGTGCATAGGCTTCATAGAATAACATAGGGATTGGAGAAGTGATTTCACTAGAGAAGTTCTCAGTGTTCGCACTTCTTTATCATCCCTTAGTGCATAACCCCTTTGTCTATTTGTGAAACATTACCTAAGACTTTAAGCATAATCAATATAATAATTCTACTAATGCACCCACACTTTCTCTTCTATATTAAAAGCAATGTCAGATTCCTGTCACTGATATAAACGTGTACAAAAAAATAAATACATGAAGATGAAGAAAATATATATAGTCATCTTAACTTTACATAGCCTACAAGTACATCATATGTAAAGTCAATTTGGAGGTTAGCTGTCTTTTTAAATTATGTATTTGTCTTCTGCCATCAATCCCTTGAAAGTTGGAGAGGTTGCAGTGGTTTCCTTCACAACAAAAAAAAAAAGAAAAAAATAAATAAAACATTAAACGAGTTTGGGCCGTCTTTCACTTTCTGAAAGACGGCCACCTCGTTACAATTTTCCTGGTGGGTGGGCAATCAACGTGCAGCGCACCACACGTGATAATAAGCTCTGCCCACGATCCACCCCATGGGCTGCTCAAAAAATAAAAATGGGCTGCTCAGCTTTAAATGCCCAGGACTATTTTTTTGTCCCAATCCGGGCCTTCTTCACAACATGCTAGACCTCTAACATTTAAGGGATAATATGTGTGTAAGATCTTTGTCCTGCAGTAGTTTCTTTGTGTATATAAAAAAAGAACAAAACACATGTTTCGGTCCGACAATGTATTTGTGTTCTTACATGAAAATAAATATATGTTTTGGGATATTTCTGGCACCTGTCTGTTTAACTGTTTTTTGTTTAGTAGAGATATTCCATGAATTGTAGGTTAAAGCATTTAACCCTTTGACCCTTTGGGTGATCAGTGTATTTATTGACCAATTGACGTCTTTGAGAATGTCTATTCCCCTTGAGGCTGGGGCTATATTTTAGACTAAGGTATCTGGGGTGTCTGTGTCCTCCATTGTTCATTGTTCCTCATGTCATACAGGGTTACCTAGAGAATTCTCAAGTCATATTTGCCCAGCATGCGCTGCTGCCCCTGAATCTCCAGCAGGGACCTCCAGCCATGCACTAGAGCCAGTATGGATGCAAGAGTTTAAGGCTACTGCCAGGGACCTCCAGTCCACCTTACAACTCCTTCAATCCACTTTACAGGGGGTCTTCCACTCGTGGCAAATCCCCACCTCTATCAGATCTTCCTTGCCTAAACCGCCGGGTGTACCTGATGTGTCTGACTCCTCTGAGGAGGAGTAGTTGGTGGACCATGATGATTATGACTGTTCAGCTGTTCCTTCATCTCAGTTTTTTGGGGACCCCTTTGAGGCGGAACCCATCCCCTCGGCTGAAGGCCTGATCAGGGCTGTGTTGTCCACCCTGAACATTCCCTTGGTGCAGGAGGTGTCTTCTGACCCATCTGATGTTTTTCAGGAGCCTGTTGGGCCTCATGCTTGCATTCCACCTAACCCCACCCTTGACCGCTTGGTGTCAGAGGAGTGGAAATTTCCAGACAGGAAACAATCTGTGTCTAAACTTTGCTAAACTTTACCCATTTTCTGAAACGGCCCTCACTCAGTGGGTTCATCCACCCAAAGTGGATGCCTCCGTTTCCAGGTTTTCTAAATTCACTGCCTTGCCAGTGGCTGATGCCTCTGCTCATAAAGACTGGACTGATAAGAAGCTTGAGACTTCTCTAAAGGCTATTTTTGCGACGGCGGGCTCTGCCCTTCGACCTACCTTTGCTGCTGCATGGGTAAATAGGGCAGTGGCTGTTTGGACTAAACAGCTCAATTCTGCTGTCCGTCAGGGGGTCCCTAGTTCTGACATGTTGTGACTTCTCGCTAACATTGCTGAGGCTCAGCATTAAGTGTCTGCTGCCCTGTTTGACGCTGTGCATATGGTAGCCAGGGCTTCTACAATGTCTGTGGTAGCCAGAAGGGCTCTTTGGCTCAAGATCTGGTCTGCTGACACGGCCTCCAAGAAGGCTTTCCTGTCTTTCCCTTTTCAGGGATCCTCCCTGTTTGAGACTGAGCTCAAGGATCTCATCAATGAGGCCACTGGAGGGAAGAGGACTCACCTGCCAGTGGTCCTGAGGAAGAAGGCGCCTGTCAAAAGGAATCTGCTTTTTTTGTCCCTTTCAGGCAGACTTGCACCAGGTGACCCAGATGGTCCCTCAGGTTCCACTCTCCTCATCCAAGCTTACGCAGCAATGGAGATCCGAGTCCTCCACGATGGCCAAGGTTTCCGAACTTTCTTCTGCATGACTCACCGAACCCGGGTCCCCACCCGCAGGTAGGTGGCCATCTACACCACTACCTTTCAGCTTGGCAGGCCTCTGTGGTGGACCCATGGGTTTTACAAGTGGTGGCCTCGGGATACAGGATTCCCTTCACCTCTCTTCCTCCTCCAAGGACCTTTGTTTCTCGTTCTCCCTTGGGAGCAGAAAGAGATCCCTTTTCGAGGAAGCTATACAGGCCCTTCTGGACAAGGCGGTCCTGGAGCCAGTTCCCCCTCAGGAGAGGGGCTTAGGATTCTACTCCAACCTCTTTGTGGTTTCCAAGAAGGATGGGGACTGTAGTCCCATTTTGGATCTGAAGCATCTCAACTCCTTTGTGGTTAGGTCCCAGTACTGCCAGAAGTCTCTGCCCACAGTGATAGCAGCCATGTCTCCTGGTGAATTACTGGCCTCTCTGGATCTTCAAGATGCCTATCTGCACATCAGCATTCATCCAGAGAGTCGGCAGTATCTCCGTTTTGCCTGCGACCTAAGGCATGTCCAGTTCTCTGCCCTCCCTTTTGGCTTAACCACGACTCCTCAAGTCTTCAACAGAGTCCTAGGAGCATTGATCTCCGTCCTACTTTGGAATGGCATCAGGGTGACTCCATACATGGACGACCTCCTTCTTGAGGCCTCGTCTCCAGAACTCCTTCACCAGCAGGTGCAGGACTACATTCATGCTCTCTCCCATCACGGGTGGATCATCAACTTGGACAAGTCAGACCTTGTTCCTTCCCAGAGTTTGGTCTTTCTGGGCCTTCTCTTCAACACTCAGAGGAATGGTATTTCTCACGGATGAAGTGGCTCATCAGACAGCACTGAAGGTCCAGGCTATCCTGTCTCTGGATCCAGTTCCAGTCGAAGTTGTCATCCTTGGTGGGGAAGTTCATTTCCATGGCTCAACCTGAACAATCTCCTAATGGCAGACCATTCCGGGTGCCTTTCTGGACCACAGTGACGACAGATGCCAGCCTCTCCCGATGGGGAGCTGTGCTGTGGCACTTTTGTTCAGGGCCGGTGGTCTCAGGAGGAATCTCTCCTTCCCATCAATGTCTTTGGGCAATATTTCATGCCCTACATCACTGGACACGGCAAGTGGAGGATTGCCCAGTCAGGGTACAGTGGGACAACGTCACAGCAGTAGCCTACATCAACAAGCAAGGCGGCACAAGAAGTCTCACAGCTTGGCTAGAGGTCAAGGCTGTTTTATCATGGGCAGAGGAGCATGTCCTTCCATTTCTGCAGTTCATATTCTTGGTGTAGACAACGTTCTGGCAGACTTCCTCAGTTGGCACACAGTGGACAGCGGAGAGTGGGAGCTACATCCAAAGGTGTTCTTCGTCATCATCCAGCAGTGGGGTCTTTCTTGCATCAACCTGATGGCAACCAGGCACAACAGGAAGGTTCCAATGTTCTGCTCTCACTGGGTGGGTCCTCTGGCTCTGGCAGTGGATGCCTTGTCGATCCCATGGATGTTTCCTCTGCCATAGATCTTTCCTCCTGTTCCCCTGTTGTATGGGGTACTTCTGAAGATGAGACTGGAGCGCTGCCCAGTCATTCTGATTGCTCCGTACAGGCCCCGACAGGCTTGGTTTCTGTAGCTTCTGGACCTCTCAGTGGAGGAACCTCTTCGACTTCCCCCCTGTCTGGACCTTCTTCTACAGAATCCTCAATTTTGAAGAAAGGATTTTCTTCTGACGTGGTGGCTACTATGCTTAGTGCCCGTACGCCTGTTTCCTCTAAGGCCTACCATCGAGTTTGGTCTACTTTTCTGTCTTGGTGTGCTGACAAGACCCGTTTCAGGATTTTGACCTTCCTACAGTTCTTTCCTTCCTGCAGGATGGTGAAGATAAGGGTCTCAGTCTGAGTTCTCTTAAGGTTCAGACTTTTGCTCTCTCTGTCTTCTTTCAGAGGTGTCTTGCTATCATTCCTGGTGTCAGGGTTTTCTTCCATGGTGTTGCTCATGCCCTTCCGGTGTTTAAGTCCCCTGCTCTTAAGTGGGATCTTCACCTGGTCTTGGGAGTACTTCTGCGTCCTCCTTTTGAGTCTTTGGCTATCATTCATCTACTTATACTGACGTGGAAGATGGGCTCTCTCCTGGTGATTGTTTCTGTTCGCTGAGTCGCGGAGTTGCATGCCCCGTCTTGTAGACCACCCTTTTTGGTCTTTCTCAAGGACAAGGCATTGCTTCGCACCTCACAAGAGTTTTTCCCGAAGGTGGTGTCTGAGTTCCATATTAATCAGGAGATTGTGGTCCCTTCCTTCTGTCCTAACCCTACTTCTGACAAAGAAAGGAAACTTCATCTGTTGGATGTTGTACGTTGTCTCAAGTTCTGTGTGCATCACACTGAGCTCTTGAGACAGTCTGACACTTTTTGTCATTCCTGAGGGTCCTAGGGCAGGAAAGGCTGCATCCAAAGTTACCATCTCTTCTTGGATCAAGTCCACAATTCGTAAGGCTTACAAACTTCGGAAGAAGCCTGTTACCTTCAGGGTCATTGCTCATTCTGCGAGATCTGTTGGGGCTTCTTGGGCCTACAAGAATCAGGCCTCAGCTGATCAGTTGTGCAAGGCGGCCACTTGCTCATCTGTACACACACGTTTTTCTAAACACTATTGTGTGGATGTGCTGGCATTCACTGATGCCAGTTTTGGGAGGAGATCCTGGAGGCAGCCTTGCTTGTCTAGGATGTCAATAGTCTCTCAGTTCTTTCACTTTTGAGCCCTGTTGGTTCTGGTTCAGTGTGCTGTGCTACAGTTAATGGGGTTTGTTTTACCCCTGTTAAGTGTCTATTGACACTTTGCGGTTAGTGTTGACCTATTCATGATCTGTAGGTTCATTGGTGCTCTGGTGACTTTGGGTGCCTGCGCCTGGTCCTTTCCTTTATTCCCGCCCTGGGGAACTTAATGGTTGGACATCCCAAAGTTACCAGTAACCTGTATTGGACGACAGAGAAAATAGGATATAGTCTTACCTGTTAAATCCTTTTCTCTTAATCCATACAGGTTACTTGTCTGCCACCCTGTCAAGGGACCTTGCTTGGCTCTCCTGCGACAGAACGTGGGGGACCACTTTTGGGTTCATGCTCACCGGAGTCTTCTGTTCCCTCGAGGACTACTTGTTGTAGTTTGTTCCAAAACTTACTGAAACTAACAGGAAGCTACAGCTAAGGTTACAGGGTTTACTCCACCCCTGCACTCATTTCTCAGAATTATTCGTCCCTACTTAAAGGGGTGGAGCACCTACCCAAAGTTACCAGTAACCTGTATGGACTAAGACAATAGGATTTAACAGGTAAGATTTAAATCCTATTATTTAAAACGAATTACTTCATTTGAATGGTCTACAAAGTGTGCTTGCAAACCAGGCACACTTTGTAGACCTTTCCAATGAAGTAATTATTTTCCAATAATACAGTTTCAGCCCTGCTGCAGAGTCGCCAGTTTGTCCCCGGACAGGATTCCGCTGCAGTCAGAATAGCACTGATGTCAGGGAAAGGGGAGGGGGTGGGGGGCTTTAGTGCTGAAAGTCCCTCAAACCATAGCAGTTTGTGAGATAGGATTTGTTGCATATAGTTGAAATTTTTAAGCACTACAAAACTATAAAGCTTTTTTCTGGGACATTACTGTCCCTTTCAAAATATATATAGAATCGTTATCTTGTAACAGTGTATTTTTGTGTAAAAATAAAATAAAAGGAACACAGGTGGCAATATAACACCATGGGAACCTCTGGCACTGATATGTTTTTATATTAACCCCTTGGATGCCAGAGACATCTCAAACACATAGTGGATGAATATGTTGGAGATGTCTCTGGCATCCAAGGAGTTAGGTAATTTGTAATGTACTCATCTCAGTATGGTAGCTGTAGATGGTAAAGGTCTTTAGCTCTGATGTTTGACAGATCCTTATAAGAATCTAGATCTTTTCAAGACTCGCTCTTACTATGCAACTGTGTATATGTTTCACTAGTCAGTGGAGGAAGTATAACTTACTGCTTCAAGTACCCAGGGATCTCTGCCCTTTAATATTTGTTGTGTTGAGATAGCTGAACAAATGACTTGCCTTTAAGGAACAAACCCATTTGACCCCACCATGAGAGCGAGGACTGTAAATTTACAAAAGGACAAGAGAACACACATTATTACAATGTAAATAGGATCAGCCCTGATGCTTGATATATTATTTTTCCTGCACAGGTTTAACTGAATTATTTACTTTCAGAGGAACCTAAATTCACTTTCATTAGAACAGCAACACAACAAAATGAATAAATACATAAAAATATATTTTTTTAAAATGTAAATTAACCCTCAGAGTGCCAGAGGAGTATGCAACGCATTGCAATGCGTTGCGTACCCCTCTGACACTCAAAGGGTTAAACCCTTCAGCATCAGTTATAAAACCTTTAAAACACTGCAGTTGTTTCCAATTTCTATGAGAGGAGTAAGTAACAATAATGAAATGGAGAAATATGTTTGTCATTAAATAGCTTAGAGGGAAGAATATAGCTATTTTAACCTCTCTAGTGCCAGAGAGACATTTATTGCAGTGCTTCATAATGTGTCGGACACCCATCCGGAACTCAAAGGGCTAATAACCTGATGTCTGAAGGAGTGAGGCTGTTGTAACCCTTTGACTGCCTGTGATATGTGCAACGCAAATGCTTTGCACATACTGCTGGCACTCAAAGGGTTAAAACTCCAAACCCTAGAGTCGTCAGTGATGAGCTGTTGTGTGGAAGGAACCTAATACACTGTTATTATAACAACATCAAAATCTAACTTAACTCCTTCAATATCAGTTGTAAAACGTGTTAAACACATCAGTTTTTTTCCTTAGGAGAATCAGAAAACACTTCGTCATAGGCGCATTAAAAGCTTACTGAGGAAAATATAGCTATTTTAACCTTTTGAGGGCCAGAAGGGTGTCCGTTCTTTGGGAATTCCTCTGACACTCAGAGGACTAAATAGGTAAACATCAGAAGAAGAGGATGGATTTTAACCCTTTGAGTGCCGGTGCTTCACACCCAGCTGACAGGTTTAAAACACCAGCCTTCTAGCCATCTGTGATCATCTGTTCTTTGGCCATGAAGGTGTTACTGTGACTTGTTTCCATGCAGCAAGTTAGAACGAGCCACCTTAGGGATCACCTGACCATCATGATAACCCCTCAGCCGTGACAAAGGTGGTGCCTAGGGGGCAATTTAGGACAAGGCACTGCATATAGGATAATAAGTCCCAGTAGCACCTTAATGAACTAGAGAATGGGCAGCGAGGGAAATTAGGAAGTTAACAGTCTCTGCTCATTGAACATGACAGTTGTATTGGCCTAACACACATTATGCCCTCCCCCACTTTTGTCAAAATGTTCTACCTCTGTTTTGTGTTTGGTTCTTTTTATTACATTGCAGCTATTGTGCTCTTAGTAAATAAGGGTACGCCAGCTCATAAATGTATGTAGATACATGTCATAATGAGACTGATGTACTAACAAGAACTGAATAGGTGTGGTGCAAACTATCTCTACCACAGGGGATGAAAAAAATACGTTCCCATTGATTTTAACCCTTTGAGCGCCAGAGGGGTATGCAACGCATTGAGGTTATATGGATCTTTAACTCCTTGAATGCTATAGTGGATTCTAAGGACTTTAAATGCAATGAGTTGGGAGACCTCTAGCATTCAAGGGGTTAATATACTCATTTGTGTTAGAGGTTAAATGCTCCACTAACCCTGAGAGAGCCAGAGAGGTACTCGTTGGCAACACTGGCACTAAACCGGTTAAAATCAAAGGGAATGTGGGGAATATTTATTTCTCCCCTGTAGTGCAATTGGTTTGCCCCAGAAATGTTCCATGTGGGTTCATACATACAGCCCAATGACCCATATTTATAAAAGCAAACTGGGGTTACTCTGGACTAAACCAACTGCACCACAGGGGACAAATTAAAATTCCTGTTATGTTAAATTTAACGTTTAACCCCTTGAGTGCTAGTGAGGCCTCCAGTGCACGCAGGAAGTTAAAAGCTGAATTTAACAGGCATTTGTATATGTCCCCTATGGTGCAGTTGGTTTAGTCCAGTTTCCTTGTGTAAATAGGGGCCAGTGTATTCAGTCGGGGCTCTTTATGAGGGTAAAAAGCTGCTGGTTCTGTATAATGTATTTTATTCTTTTGTTGAATATTGTATACTAGTTGAACAGCCCGTGTACACGGGCCACAGTGGCAGGCAGCAACGGCCGCGGTGCAGTCATGCGCAGTAGACACTGCCCGCATCATGGCTGATACGGAGCGGGGTGCTCCAGATTTAAACTGTAGTCCTCTGCACACAGACTATGGTGTAAATTCGGAGTGCCCTGCTCCGTTATCAGCCTCGGCACAAGCAGTCTGTGTATGACTGCAGCGTGAACAGCCATCGCTACTGCTCATGACTGCTTAAGACAAACATACACTTAACAAATTATTATATAGGATTTGGAAAAATGTCCTGCTTATGATAATCTATTTTTGTAAAACAGAGGTACTGATATCAAGCACCCCCAGAGATAAACCCTGCAGTGATTTTCCTTTAGACATCTATGAGCTATCTTAGAGAAAACAAGTGCACCTTAGGGTACAAATAAAACTCTCGTAATTCCCATTGATTTCAATTAGGCTTTTAATCCCATGAACGCTATAGGGTCGCTTCATAATGCATTGGAAACCTGTAGCATTCAAGACATTTTTTTTATCCACTTGGGTTGAACTGGAAATGGCTTCAGTGTTTTTTAATGCCTCTGGATCAAAAGGGGTTGGCATGGGCTGGACTTGATGGATTCATGTTTTTTTTTTTTTTTCTTCAGCCTCATCCGCTATGCTACTATGTTGTGCAGATGGTTTCTCCACAATTGCTCATCTTTGTTTGAACATACAGCCCATAGCTACTTAAAGGGATGTAATACCTAATTTTTTCAAGATAAGATATTGTATGTATTAAAGAACTAAACTAAACAATGTATGTATTTTTCCCATAACTTGCATAGTGTAGGAGTAATTGCGTTCTAAAGTTTACCTCTCCCACCCCTTTTATGTACGTCGCCGCTCAAGCTGTCAGACTTGGATTCTGGTCTGCTAACCGGGCAGATCTAGAAGGCCGAAATAGGAGTGGATACCAAGGAAATCCTCATGACGATGGTCTACTGCCTCAAACCATGTCTTTGTAGTCTGTTCTCATGAGGATTTCCTTGAAACCCTACAATATATATTTTGTCATATTCAGTGCTACTATCCCTTTTAAAGCCCCATTTGCCTCAATGTGATTTTTTTTTTTTTTTATTGTCCCCTGTGGTACAGTTTGTTCCAGAACAAGTTTTCTGATTAAGATGAACCAACAGAGCTTTGTAAACACAGGGGTTAATACATTTACTTTAGTTGTTCAATGATAAAACACAAGGGAGCCTTTTTTCTGAAATGCGATCGTTGCTTCGATTGATAGCAGCCATTTACTGAAGAGTCACTTTAGTGGTCATTAACTCTATCTATAATGGTTATTGCTGTTCAATATAAAGTATCCACATTTTGTGCCTGACACCACTTAAAACGCGAGGAAACCTCTTTTGAGGTACAAATGTAACAAGTTATTGTACCAGGTGGAATGAAATAGTAAAATAATTGACGTCCTATGAATGTGCTGTCCAAAAGGAATGGGCATTTGTTGGACATCGTTAGCTGAAACCAAATATTGCTGAATATTCAATTTGTTTTGTCTAAAGGTCATCACGATTGACCATATCCTCCCTCCCCCATACACAGTTGTCAATACATTGATATTTATTAGGTATGAGACTAAAACCTGGCCTGGTAAATTTGGTGTAGAAGTAGTAAGGGCCATATTCAGTAAGATAAAGAGGAGGAAATTCTGGAGCAAACCAACTGCATTGTGGGGACAAAGAAACATTATGGTAATTTCCATTGATTTAACCCCTTGAATGCCAAGAGATGTTCAACACGTTGCTCTGCAATGCTGTACATACTCCTATGGCTCTTGAAGGGTGAAAATGGGGCTTTTTAGACTGTTAAAATCTAGAGAGAGTTCTAGTGCTTCACAATATATATATATATATATATATATATATATATATTATATTAATGTGGTAGATACAATGTTAAACAAAAATTTGACACACCAGTCAACCCATAAGACTTGCTTTTCCCATAGAAATCTCACAATTTCAGTGTTACTACTGCAAGGGATTCTGGGTAGGCATATGCAATTAAGTTTAACAAGGATCACTAAATTTTACAGTAGAGATGTTGCTACATTACCAGATCTGTCCATAGATTTCTGTAGCAACAGCGCCATGATAAAACCTCAGGCCATGGAAGCTACTGCACTAAATGAAAGCGTACATTTTTTTTGAGCCTCGGTCACTTCTGCATAAAAGGTTTGTCAGCAGTGAGGTTACCCTGATAAAATCAGCAGGGTGAAATCTGGAAAGTATGTTAGTGTTTCTATTCCTGCTGTAGAGGTCTCCATTGTAAAGCAGTGTATTGGAGACCTCCCTAGCTTTCCAAGGTTTAAAGGCTCCATTTATATTTGGGGAATTTGATGATGTATATTTGTTTCCTATGATGGTGTTGGTGTTGGTTTGCACACAGATTTTCTCCCCTGTTTTGTGCATATGGACCATTGCATAGTATGTGGTGTTGCTGTGCTCTCTACTGTCTGCTTGTGAATCCAATATGTTTAGTGATTCCAATGGCAACTTTATAAAAAGGTAGCACATAAGTAATGCAGGGATTATCTTGATCTACTTTTTAAACCCTTTAAGCACCCGAGGGGTGTGCAACACACTGGGGGAGATGCACTAAGGTGTGATAAAGCAGTGATGACTTTTCCAGTGATATTACTTCTCCATTTCCTATGTTATTCTATGGAGCCTACTCACTAAGATCGCCAAATCTGGAGAAGTCTTAGTGAACAGGTTCCACAGAATAACAGGAACTGGAGAAATGATATAACTGGAGAAGTCACCGCATTATCATGCCTTAGTGCATCTCCCCCATTGTATTGATTTAGTATTAATTGTATAGTGTGCAGCTGTCCTAATTCAACAGTCTAATTTCATAGTATTACTAGTAGAATCCAGTGCAGTGGATTAATTCAATATAAGGATTGGTCTTTACATATTGCAAAGTAATGTACATCTGTCTGGTCCTTAAGTGGTTAGACATTGCACCATATAATCAAAGTAGACGTGAAGGAATTCTGGCGCAAACCGTCTGCATCGTAGGGGATCTCTAATAATTTGCATTGATATAAATGGGTCTTTAACCCCTTGAAGTCTACAAGTATCCAATGCATTGCTGTGAAATGCATTGAGACCTCTAGCATCCAGGAGGTTCATTAGTTCCATTTAAATGAATGAAAATTTGGAGAATTTTTATTTGTCCTCTCTGGCACCATTGCTCTGCCCCAGAATTTTTTTTTTTTGTCAATTACTGGAAACCTTAAAAAAATGGTGAAAAAAAAAAAAAGTGACACACACACACACACTCTCTTTCTCTCTCTAATTCATTCCCTTTACTGCTAGTAATCCTTTCTAATGTGCTACTACAGTATATTTCTACAACAAATGCTTTTCCTACAACAGTTCAGATAGTCTGGTCTGATGGTTTTGTCTGAGAAATACGCAGGCAAAACCTTTGTGGATTCTTTAATGATTACAGTTCCTGATGGCTTTCATAGGAGTTCACGTAATTTGTGACAATTCCAATAAGAAGACATGGCAGAAAAACTTTCAGTGTTAGAGGCAAAGTAAATGGGGCAGGTTTTGCATTTTGAACAGAAACCTTCTGAGCTGTGACTGAATTTGTCGTGAAAGTGTGTCGAAATTAATAAGGAATTGACGCGCAAGGTTGCTGGGCTCGGCACTGTATTTCGGAGACTAGGATTGGTTCGCAAGGAAAGTCGTCTCTGTGCTTTTGTGTAACATGGTAAAGGACAAACATAGATGTGTGCTTTTTAAATCACAGTACCATTCCTGCATTCAAACCTTTTCTGCCAGGGCAGCAGGCAAAACAATAATGCTTTGAGGACGTAATTAAAGATATTGTTCAAAAGAACAACTTTCTGCATATTTGAATTATTACTGTCATGAAAATCATACAAATATGGAAATATGATTGCCAGAAGCACATAAATCAATGATCAGCGTGGCCTCCAAATCTAATAAATATGTAGAGTTAAATACTTTAAAATGCAAATTGCAGCTGATGATTTGCATATGGTAGAATTTAAAGGAAATGTTATTGCTTAACAACCTCTAAGGTAGCAGTTAGGGCTTTGGATAAACATAGATTTTTATTTCTCGCATTCATCCTTGGTCAAGTTGTAAGATTTGATAAATTATAGGAGACTGCTTTCCTTGTTGAAAATAACTGCATTCTTTACTGAATCCTTAAGTTGCCTTGAAGTCATCTGAATAATTAAGAGTTAATTATTCTACATCCATCTAAATCAGAAAAGGACAGATTTAGGGAAGGAATTTATAATTTTTGCCTCCCGTCCTGTCATGTCGTAATATGATAAACCAAACTGACTCCATATAATATCTAGTGACCTTATAGTAATTATGCCTCACAAAGCATTTTGTTTGCCATTTTTTTTAATCGCTTACATCAATTCCAGAAACTTCACATTATTCTACTCAAAAGTTTAATTGTGTTCAAAAAAAGACAATATAAAATTCATTTCCCATTATTCTTGTTCATTTAGTCTTCCCTTGTGAATAGAATTTGCCCTTAGTACTTATTACTGTATCCATACTGTATCCAGCCACAAAATGGAAACGAGTAACTGCAAGGGCTGTAACTGTTAACTCTCTGCGTGCCAGAGAGTTATCCACAATGCATTGGATACCTTACTAGCTCTAAAAGGGTTAATCTATTAGATGGTAGGGAAGTCTTCTACTCAGTACAATACAATGCATTGAAGATCTCTGATCCAATTGGTTAATCTTCATTAAAGGGATAGTAATGTTTCAAAATAAAAATCTCCAATTAATCTTCATAGTATTTGGGCCATGGATTGTGTTATTTCAATACAGTCAGAGTTGTAGTTCAAAAGTAATTGAATGATAAAGTATCCCCCTCCCACCCCGTTTACTGATGTAACACTGCTCATCTCGGAACAGAAAGGTGGTGTCCAGATGGCTTGCAGAGAGGGACACTCTTCAGTGAGCATAACCTGAAAAACCTCGCAAGGGGGGCAGGGTTTTCATTGTTCTCACAGTGAGAAGATTGTCCTTTGCTGTGAGTTGTCTGGTCTTAAGACCAGATTCCACATCTGAGGGGAGGTGGCGTACACTGGGTAAAAGGCGCCGGAGGGGGATACTTTTATTCAGTTACTCTTGAACTACAACTCTGACAGTATTGATATATCACTCTGTCTCAAACACTATGAAGATTAATTGGAGCTGCTTTTATTTTGAAACATTACTATCCCTTTAATACAAATCATGAAGTCTTAAACTAATTACAACACAATGTATTGGAGATACCTCTGGTATCCAATTGGTTAATCTTCATTAATTCACACCATTATAAATATTTTTATTTACATTATATTAACCATTTAAACTAGGAATCATATGTTAAAAAAACTGGATTAATTATTGGCTAAAGGGATATTAATGCATGAAAATAAATGGAGCTCCAGTTCCTCTTCATAGCTTTTTCTGCATGTAGAGCAGTATTTCAGTAGTATTTGACTTGTAGTTCATGAGTAATTTAATTATAAAGAATCCCCCCTTCTGCCCCTTTGACTACATAACGATGCTTTCCAAGCAGGTCTGGATTGGACAAGGGACCGTCTTCAGTGAGCATAAGGGAAAACCTGCCGTCCTTCATGAATAGGGCAGGGTTTTCCTTATACTCACAGTATGAAGATTGTCCCTCGTTGCGAGCTGTCCGGTCTGATGACCAGATTCCACAACTGATGGGAGACGCTTTAGAATGGGTAAAAGGGGTGGGATATCCTTTATAAGTAAATTACTCCTCATTTACAAGTTGCATACTATTGAAATATTCTACATGCAGAAAAAAGTATGAAGAGGCATCGAAGCTCTGTTTATTTTCACATTTTACTATCCCTTTACATCATGGGGTAAAAATAAAATAAATCATGAATTAAATTTAGTCTTTTTCTTTTTCCCCTTGAATGCATTGAGACCTCTCTAGCATTCAAGGAGTTAAGTGTCATTTAAATAAGTTGGGATTTTTAGAATTTGTTTTTGGTTTTTTTTCTTGTGGGTGCTGTTATTTTGCCCCAGAATTATGTGTTATCATTTAAACATGGATAGCTAGGTCACATTTTTGTTTTATTTAACCCTTTTTAATTCTAGAAGAAGGCGTATAAAATTAGCTTCCTGTTAGTCTTTGTTTAGGCTTCCAATGTGAGTAGAACAGGACACACAACATGGAAACTAGTGCAAGGGTGTTCAGTCTCCTAATGCACTATGATGCAATGCATTGGAGACTTCTTTAACACCCACAATACATATACTTAATACATATCATAATAATGCATTTTATTTATTTTAACAATGTAGTTTTATTTTCTTCCAGGGTTTGGGATGCTAGAGATATCTCTAGTATCCAAGAGGTTAACCACTTAACGACCCTTGACGTGCCAGGACTGTTACTCTGGTTTTGGTACTTAATGACAGTAACGGTCCTGGTACATCATGGAATTCTGGGGTCGCCAAGCAGCTGCATGCCGCTCAGTGACCCAAGAATCTGTTAAGACAACAACAAAAATTACCCTTTTTCCTTAACGGCCATCTGCGCTCTGTGTCGGCCTGTCGTTCGGGGGCTAAGCAAACAGGTATTTTAAAAATGGCTGCCTTTTCTTATACGAGGGCTTTCAATTTAAGGTTAGATTGGTGGTAATTACTACAATTACATTATATACTGTTTGTGTGAAAAGTTCTCTTCTGATAATCTTACCAAGACCTTTAATATTGTTTCATTTTGTACAATCTGCATTGCAATGCACTTTTTTAACCCTTTGAGTTCCAGAGGGGTACACAGTGCATTGCTTTGCATTGCACTGCATACTCCTTTGGCACTCAGAAGGGTTAACTATTGCTTTTTTTATTATTATTAATTATTTTTTTTACCCTTCTGAGTGTGATGTAGGTATCAAACGCAGTTACAATGCATTGGATACCACTCTGGCACTGAAAGGGTTATTAATAGTAGCATTAAGGAGGAGACGTGTTTAATTTGCACAAAGTATCATGCCTAAGAAAATGAATACATTGGCTTCTTCTGAATGCTGCAATTACATACGAAACACACCACTGAAAATAAACATGTTGCCTTTCACTAAATGCTATTATTAATTACAAATAACCCATTGTTACTTAAAATAGTTGATAAAGGAACACACAAAACATCTCATCCTTTATCATTTGGAATCTTTTCCCAAAGCATTGAGGCTGATGTACTAGGATAAACGAGAGCAATTCTGGAAGAAACCAACTGCACCAATGGGGACCTATAAGAGATCCCATTGATTTAAATTGAGCATTTAACTCCTTAATGACTTAAGATGTGCCAGGGCTGACACAAAGGTCTTGCACTTATGTGCTCATGACAATCCTGGCACGTCATGGATTTCTGGGTTTGCTGTGGAAAAAAAAAGCACAGTGACCCTTAATGGTCTCCGCCCCGCGGATCAAGCAGTTGTTAAGGGGTTAAAGGAACACTAACACCAAGAGAGAGAAATAAGTTGATCTAACTTTAAATATCATATCATACCATATGTTAAAATTCAGTTTTCGTGTTACATCCCTATAATGTAATCCTATGCTTTTTAATGCTTACCGTAAAATCTTGGGTATAATATGCACAATTTTACCCCACTTCACCTTATGTGAAATGGGGGTGCGTATTATACACGAGAGGTGTTTTTTTTTTAAATTGTGCTGACAGATACCCTCCTGCGGCCCAATTCGCTCTCACAATAATGCTTACTTGCTCCCACCGACGTCCCCACTGAAGTCCGCTCTGACAATGAGGCTTACAGTACTCCCTTCCACTGAAGTCCCCATCTTCCCTGCGGGCAGAAAGCTTGCATTTGCTGCCCGCTTCCTTCATGGGCTTTCAGGACCTTCCGCCTCCAGTCAATGGTAATGGAAGCGGAAGGTCCTGAAAGCCCATGAAGGAAGCGGGCAGCAAATGCAAGCTTGCCGCTTGCAGGGAAGATGGGTACTTCAGTGTAAGGAAGTACTCTAAGCCTCATTGTCAGAGCGGACTTCAGTGGGGATGTCAGTGGGAGCAAATAAGCAGTATTGTGAGAGCGAATTGGGCCGCGGGAGGGAGGGAAGGGATCTGCCACCAGTAAAAAACAAAAAACAATTTAGTAAGGGGGAAAACAAGGGTGCGTATTATACATAGGCACTCTTGTTTTCCCCTAAAATCTTAGGTATAATATACACTTGCGTATTATACACAGGTGAGTATTTTACTGTATGTAAATATTTGTTTAATGTTATCTATGAAGGAAAATAAGACTAAAGTCAGGTAATTGAGTGTGATTAGTGCCCCCTGCTTTTTGAATACAGAAAAGCTGTTATCTTCTCTCAGCTCACTCACAGGCAATCCTGGAAAATCAATGGGAGTCCTGGGAAAGGCAGGAATGTCTGCTCCCTCAGTGCATATGTAATGCTAGATCTAGTTCTTAGAAAACAAATCAAGATGTTTTACAGATACTAGCATGAAATGCAAGAAAATGAAGTGTTTGTGTGTGCGTGTGCACGTGTGTGTGTATATATGTGTGTGTATGTATATATGTGTATATATATATATATATATGTGTGTGTGTGTGTGTGTATATATATATATATATATATATATATATATATATATATATATATATATATATATATATATATATATATATTATAATATACTAGTGTTGAAACCCAGGGTGCCGCCTGGTGGCCTCAGCTGCTGCCCCTGGGGCAGGGACGGGCATTGAGCCGTTCCAGATCGGCCGTGCCTCGGACTGGGAGCTGTCACATTCGGGCAATATCTGCTACACATGACTACTGTGCGTGACTGCGTCGTTCGGGCAGTCTCTACTGAGCATGTGCATGTTACATACACAGGTAGGTAGCGATGCATCCTAGCAAATTATATACACACACACACATATACACACACACACCCTTAGTTCATGTTCAGATATTAATTTCCCTTTAAGCCTTTTAAAGCTAAAGAGGTCTTCGTGTATATGTGTGTGTGTGAGGGGGTGGGGTTAAAAGCCCCATTTCACCCATTGAGTGCTAGAGATGTAGCCAACACATTGAAATATCTCTGGCACTCAAAGGGTTAAAAACATGGGAATGCTGGGGTGTTCTTTATTTGTCCCCTGTGATGCAGTTGGTTTGTTCCAAATTAACTTGGTGCATCTACCTGATTGGGCCGTGGGTATAAAATAGAAGTGATTGAATTCTGGGGCAAACCAATTGCATGCCACTCAAAACAATCCAGTTAATTTAAAAATGATTAACCCCTTGAATTCATTGGAGACCTCTTTAGCAATGAAGGGGTCAAAATCCCCTATGGCATTTTCAATGGCATTTTGAGAATATTTATTTGTCCCCTGTAGTGCAGTTGGTTTGCACATACCTCCCAAGATCCCTCTTTAGAAGGGACAGTCCCTCTTTGAGACCCAAATCCCTATGTCTCTCTTTCCACCCCTGGTGTCCCCCTTTTAGGGGTTTGTGTATATAAATATAGCACATTGCTCCACAGCAATAAAACACACATTGTTTGTTTAACCCCTTAAGGACCGGGAAAATCTGAGTTTGATTTGACTTAAGGACCGGAGCAATTTTGACTTTTTTGACTACTTTGTTCAACCATATTTTCTCTTTAATTCCTTTTGTGCACCCACATAAATTATATACTGTTTTTTTAAGCACAAGTAGGGCTTTCTTTTGATACCACAATTATATGAATACCTCATTGTTTAATTTGATTAAAATAGAAAAAAAGAGGAAAAAAATTGAAAAAAAAACAACATTTTGCTTATATTTTCGTGTCAGGATTTGCATACAATTAGTTTATGACAAAAAAATACCCCTAAATATATTCATTTGCTTCTCCTGAATATAAGAATACCCCATATGCCTAGTATTTCAATCACTTCCTCACATTTACAAGGTAAATATTACAAGATGGATGCCATTATTTCCAACTTGTAATTTCTCAACAATTGGCATGTGAGCATCATAGCTTAGCTGACGGTGCCAGAACCAAAAATGTCCCACAAAGGTATATGTTTCTGAAAACTACACAACATAAAGTAAATAATCAGGAGAATTTTGGAGTTTTTCATGCAGCTATTTTTCCAGAAAAAATTTTCAAAATTGTGGTAATATTTTGTTTTTTTGCAGTTTTCACACTTACATTTCAATACTACTGTTGATATGAAGCACATGATAGGTGAAGATTTTTAAAAATGCATTGTTTAGTGTTCAGCTCCTTCTTCTGAGTACGGCAATACCCCATATGCATAGGTTTCTCAAGGTTTGGGAGAGCTACGGGGCCCAAATTGGAACATGCGCGTTTCCAGTTTCACACTTTGAATTTTCACAGCTTGCATCACTGGTGCCATGTCTCATTTGGGGCTGTGTAACAGTGGTCCACTCTAAGATTTCCCCCCAAAAGTATATATTTTTGGAAAGTAGACACCCCAGGCTTTCATTTTATGTATGTTTTCAATTTTTTTACGCAGCCATTTTACCACCAATCGCTCGTAAATCTTAACGTAAGTTAAAAAACAGCTTTTTTCACACTTTCACTTCAATGTTGATGTGAATTTCAAGCACATGATAGGTGAAGATTTTTAAAAATGCATTGTTTAGTGTTCAGCTCCTTCTTCTGAGTACAGCAATACCCCATATGCATAGGTTTCTCAAGGTTTGGGGGAGCTACAGGGCCCAATTTTGAACAAATATTGAATTTTCAAGTCCTGCTTAACTGGTGCCATTACTCATTTTGGGCTAGGTTCCAGTGCTCCACTTTAGGATTTCCCCCAAAAGTGTATATTTTTGGAAAGTAGACACCTCCAGCTTTCATTTTAGGTGTGTTTTCAAATTTTTTACACAGCCATTTTACCACCACTTTCTCGTAAACTTGACGTAAGTAAAAAAAACAGCTTTTTTTACACTTTGCCTTCAATGTTGATGTGAATTTCAAGCACAGAACAGGTGAAGATTTTATAAACTGCATTGATTAGTGTTCAGCTCCTTCTTCTGAGTACGGCAATACCCCATATGCATAGCTTTCTCATGGTTTGTGGGAGTTACGGGTCCCAAATTGGAACAAGCGCGTTTCCAGGTTCACACTTTGAATCTTCACAGCTTGCGTTACTGGTGCCATTTCTCATTTGGGCTGTGTAACACTGCTCTTTTTTAAGATTTCCCCCCAAAAGTGTATATTTTTTGAAAGTAGACACCCCAGGCTTTCATTTTAGGTGTGTTTTCAAATCTTGCAAACAGCCATTTTACCACCAAGCCTGTGAAAACTTGACGTAAGTAAAAAAATTCAGCATTTTTCACGCTTTGCCTTCAATGTTGATGTGAATTTCAAGCACAGAACAGATGAAGATTTTATAAACTGCATTGATTAGTGTTCGGCTCCTTCTTCTGAGTACGGAAATACCCCATATGGATAGCTTTTTCATGGTTTGTTGGAGCTATGGGTCCCAAATTGGAACATGCGCGTTTCCAGGTTCACACTTTGAATCTTCACAGCTTGCGTTACTGGTGCCATTTCTCATTTGGGCTGTGTAACACTGCTCTTTTTTAAGATTTCCCCCCAAAAGTGTATATTTTTTGAAAGTAGACACCCCAGGCTTTCATTTTAGGTGTGTTTTCAAATCTTGCAAACAGCCATTTTACCACCAAGCCTGTGAAAACTTGACGTAAATAAAAAATTCAGCATTTTTCACGCTTTGCCTTCAATGTTGATGTGAATTTCAAGCACAGAACAGGTGAAGATTTTATAAACTGCATTGATTAGTGTTCGGCTCCTTCTTCTAATTACGGCAATACCCCATATACATAGGTTTGTCGGGGTTTTGGGGGAGCTACTGGGCCCAGTTGGAACATGTTAGTTTCCTTTTACAGACATGCCATTTTTACAGCTGGTGCCTTGTCTCATTTCGGTCTGTTTGGCAATGCTGCAATTAATTTTACCCCCAAAAGTATATTTTGTAGAAGAGTAGACAACCCTGGCTTTCATTCTATTTGCATCTTATCAATTTTTTCGCTGCCACTGTATCACCAATCCCTCCCAAAATCTGCAGTAAGGCAGAGAGAAACCATTTTTCACATTTCTATTTTAGTGTTGCTCTGGATTTCAATCAGATGATATTTGCAGATTTTTTTAAATGCTTTACATTAGTGGTGAGTTACATTGTATGAGTACGGCAATGCCCCATATGCATAGGTTTGTCAGGGTTTGGGGGAGCTACTAGGCCCAGTAGGGAACATGTGTGTTTCCATTATCAGAGATAAATTTTGATAGTGTTAGATCTAAGGAGGGATGTATTTTGAAAAATAAAAAACAGGATATTTCAGGGGGAAAAAGTGGCCAAATAATAAAAGAACCTTTACAGCACTACTGCATTGTGCCTGAATGGTATTCCTTGAAACAGTCACCAATGCAGAGGCCAGGTTTGGAAGGGCAATCAGGACAGTAAGTGGTGGTGTCTGTCCGTATTCCCTTTCTGTAGCAAACCCTGCAGCGCTTCTGTGGTTTGTTCTTTTGGGGAGTTGGGGGGATTTTATAAATAAAATGTACTAACCCGGGTCTTGGTGGAATTATTTCAGACGCACCTTGAAATAAAAATATGGAAATAAGTTGTAGCTGGTACTGTAAAAAGCTACATCTTTGATTGGGGTTTGCCAGCTTGAAAAGTAAAAATGAATTATGGACAGCAGTCTGCATCAAATAGATGGCAACTTTTTTATACCATGCCCTACACTTCCTCATTGCGAGGTATGGCTGCATTAGTTGATCACTCAGATCAACTCCCCCCATGTTTTTATTATATTCCCTGATGCAGACTGGCTTTCTCATTACCACTGTCCTGCCACGAACAGTGACTGCCACAGATCTGTCCTCATGCATTGTGGTCAGCATGCAGACCTCTTTTTTGTCCCTAAACTTCACTGCCAGCAGCTCCTGTTGGCACAAAGATGAGGACGTCCCAGTTTTTAATTTGGCATCTATGAGTGTTTTGGGAAACTCCCTGCAATTGCGTCTGACAGTGCCACAGGCCACGGTGTCAAAATAAAACAGAGACCTAAATAAAAGGGGGCTGGTGTAATAATTATCAACAAATAATTGATAGCCTTTATTTAATAAGGGGTAAATTAAATCCCAAACTATTTTCCCACTTGTTCCCATAAATTCGGGGCACCCAGGAGGATCAAGTTTGCTGTCCTTGCCCTCATAAATTCTAAAAGCCTGGGTGTAGCCTGTGGCACTTTCGCACAATTTATAAAATTTGACACCAAATTTGGATCGCTTTGAGGGGATGTACTGCTTGAAACCTAACCTGCCTTTGTATTTCATTAGGGATTCATCTACACTGATTTCTTTTTGGGGCATATACACTTGGGCAAACTTTTTCTGTAAATGGCTTATTAGGGGACGAATTTTGTATAGTCTATCATACTGGGGGTGTTCTTTTGGGGGGCACAGGGTATTATCGTTAAAATGCATAAAGTGCAAAATGATTTCAAATCTGGACCTGGTCATAGTCTTGGAGAATATAGGGGTATCACATACTGGGTTTTTGCTCCAGTAGGATCGGATACTGGGCTTTTTTATTATACCCATTGCCATTATTAAGGCCCAGAATTGCTTAAATTCTATGAGGTCTATGGGTTTCCATATTTCTTCCTTAACTACAAAAGCTGTAGGGTTGGCGGCAGTATACTGGGCTGCATACAAGTTGGTTTGGGACACAATTTCCCCTAAAATGTCTTCCCCCAAAAATAAATCAAAAAAATTATCATAATTAAATCCCTCAACATCAGTTTGAATCCCTGGGGTGCCTGTAAATTCTGGTATTTGTGGGCAAAAATTTATTGGGGATACCCATTCATTATGATCAGGAGTGGCTGGTGTTGGGGCATTTCTTTGGCCAGATCTTTTTGCAGGTGCTGGGGCAATTGCCAGGGCAGCTCTTGGGGCAGCACTTGGGGCATTCCTTTTGGCAGATCTTTTGACAGGATTTTTGGCAGATCTTGTGGCAGGATTTGTGGCAGGTGCTGGGGCAGGATTTTTGGCAGGTGCTGGGGCAGTTGCCAGGGCAGCTCTTGGGGCAGTGCGTCTTTTCTTAATAGAAGGCCCAGCGTCGTCAGTAGAGCTGCTCTCAGTTTCTGAAAACTGCTCTATTTCAAAATCTGACGCAGCATCTGTTTCCTCTGAGTCAGATGCCAAAAAGGCATATGCCTCTTCAACGCTTTAAGTGCGCTGCATTTTGCCCACTAAATTTTTTTTCCTTACTCTAACGCTATCCCTAAACCTAACTCTAACCCTAAAACTTACCCTAACCTACGTATATCTAGAACCTACCTAACCCAAGTAAACTACCTATCTAAACTATACTTATTATATATATATATATTTTTTTTTATTATTATTTTTTGGGTTTTTTTTGGTTTTTTTTTGTTTTTTTTTTGTTTTTTTTTTCCCTAAACCTAGATCTGTCCCTAAACCTTTCCCTAACACAAGTCTACACTAAACCTACCCACCTACCTACCTAACTACCTAAATTATATTTTAAATCAATTTTTAATAAAAAAAAAAAAAAAAAAAATTCAGAGGATACAAGGGGGATGGGGGGTATCCCACAGATCAGCAGACGCTGATCTGCAGTTTATTGATCACTCTAAAAGTGATCAGATGGGGGGGAACTTGGTGATCACTGTAAAACAGTGATCAAAGGGTTAATTTTATCGTTTAAACTCAGTTTTTTTTTTGCAGGAACTCTGGAACACACTGTCACACGAACTCTCTCTGTCTCTCTCCACCTCAGCAGTGTGCAAGATGGAGGGAGACAGAGATATATGACAGGGACAGTATTTACAAATACTGTCCCTGTCAATCAGCATTTGCAACATGTGATTCGCTCATCAAGCGAATCGCATGTTGCAGCAAACTTTTTACTGGTTGTTACTAAGTGTCCCGGTATCGGGACACTTAGTAACAAGCAGCCCGCGCTCTCCCATCGCTCCGTGCGGCCGCGATGGGAGAGTTTAACCCTTGACGTACCGGGACCGTCAAGGGTCGTTGAATCACATTTACCCTTGACGGTCCTGGTACGTCAAGGGTCGCTAAGGGGTTAAACTTCAGTACATGTGTTTATAAATTTAGTGTGTGTAAATAAAATACATTGGTATTCCTCTAAATCCTTTATTCAGTTACACAGGGTATCTTTTTGAATGGTCACGCGCAGAAGAGCATGCACCCATTCAAGTGTTTCAGCAGGGCGCCTGGCTAAAAAGCGCAACGTGACAATCTCGCATTGCATGACAGTGCGAGATTGTCACGTCTCTCTGTCGATGGGCTCATTAAGCATACGGAGGCAGCTGAAGGTTCTCCGTGTGCTGCATGTGCGGCGAGGAGAGCTAGAGAGGCACTAGTAGCCAGTTGAGTACTGTTCAGGTACCAGTCTAACTATTTGATATCCGTTATACGAGGACCTCTGCTCAGGTGCCCAACTCATTATATAACCACAGGTATATCAGAGAGGCTGCTCAGGTGCCACACTTGTTAGATATACACAGTTATATGTGGAGTGCTGCTCAGTTGTCACACTGGGCAGCTGCTGTCTGTACCCCACAGGTGTATGATTGCTGCCCAGGTGCCGTACTCACTATTTCAGCCAGCAGGATGACTCCGGGCATAGTTCTGATAAATCCTCTGTCATAGGACAGGCTGCCAGAGATGGAGAAGGCATCACTGTGAGAGCTGGATGTGGTTGTCCCTGTCTGGGATCGGGGTCGCTCCCCTCCATCTTTCCCCAGAGAAATCCCAGGTGGTTGTGCCCTATAGCTTCAGCCTGATCTCACCTGCGCCAGCCAGTTGTGATGCAGAATACCTTCATCACTTCGGAAAACAGTGCTTTCTCCTGTTCCGATTACTACTTTTGCTGCACTACATATTCACGAGCTTCTGTGGTGCACGTGTGTAGCATGAGAGAGACTGCTCGTGAATATTTAGTGGAGCAAAAGTAGTAATCTCAACGGGGGGGAAAGCACAGTTTTCCGATGTGATGAAGGTATCCAGCATCCAAGGGAGTTTGGTACCGCCCAATCTCGCTCTTCAAAGAAGTGGCATGACAATCATGTGCTGAAATGCAATGCGAGATTGTCATGCCGCCTTTTTGAACATCGCGACCTACAGAATGCGGCAAACAGCAGCGCGATATAAAAAAATGCGCCATTTCAAAAGTAAACTGTTACACAGAGAGGTGTCAATGAATGAAATAACCTAAACGTTCTCTATAATGTCCCTCCCACCAGCCACACCCCCAGCACCACCACCTAAAACACAAATGTCCCTCTCTGGTCATATGCAATTCTGGGGCAAACCAACTACAGCATAGGGGACATATAAACCTCCCTAAAATTCCTGTTGAATCAAATGGAACTGTTTAACCTTTTGACTGCTAGAGATGCCTGCAACATTGTGAAGAAATGTCTTCTGGACCTCTATCAGTCAAGGGGTTAAAAGCCCCATTTACAGCAGTGGAAATGTTTGCAGCAACAGATACCTCTCTAACATTCAGGTGTTTAAAAGCTGTATTTAATTTAACAGGATTTTTTTTTTTTTATTAGTCCCCTATGGTGCAGTTGGTTTACTCCAGAATAGTTCCAGTTTGCATTTATACATTTGGGCCTCACATGTAAAAGCAAAACTGGAACAATTCTGGAGTAAACCATCTGCACCATGGGGGACTAATAAAAAAAAATCCTGTTAAATTAAATACAGCTTTTAAACACCTGAATGTTAGAGAGGTATCCGTTGCTGCACAATGCACTGGAGACCTCTCTAGCGTTCAGTGGTTTAAAATTCTATTCAAGTGCATGGAAATTCAGGTATTTTTATTTTCCTCTATGGTGCAGTTGGTTTACTCCAGAATAACTCCAATTTGCTTTTCTAAATACGGGCCAGTGGGTTTTAGTAAATAATGCCAATGTTCAGGAACACAGACATGAAACGTTTGAATGAAAAATTGAAATTCCCTTGCTTCAGGAGCTGGTGTTTTGTGAACGTTTACTGATCGCACAAGGAATTGTAATAAAGAAATCAATATGCATGATCCTTTTTGTGTAGTACAACAGGGTTAGACTGTTAGGTTAAATACAGGCTGTATTGCTTCCCAGAAAATCAATTTGTTGTATAGTGTGGTTGAGCAAGCTCCTTTTACAGAGTGTCATTTTACTTTGGTCTCAAAGAAAATTCTGTATTGGCGCCTCCACATTATTGACCAGCGGAGGGGCGTCAAGCCAGGAAACTCGATTCCTCTCACAGCGTTAGTCTGGTGAGAAATTATATGCTCTGAAATTACTCATTATGTCCCAGACGTTCCTAGCAAAATATCTTCCTAAATGATGATCCCCAATGAAGCTGAAGGGCTTTGCCTAAAATTGCAGACAATGCTCTCATGTGCAGCTCAGAGTCATAGCAATAGTATTGTCACTTTTGAACGTTAACCCCTAGTTGATGATGGGTGTCTAAAATTGATATTAAACGCTTTTCAAGAAAAACATCATGGTGCTATTCTAGTCTAAATATGAAATAAATGTAGTTTATATAGATAGGATTAAGTGCACCAAGGAGGCAAATCAAATTTCCCAAAACCCACAGTTACATGGGTCTTTTAAGACCTCGAATGCTAGATAAGTCTCACTTTGGAGACCTTTCTAGTGTTCAAGGGGTTAAAAGTCATACCGAAATCAATAGCACTTTTCATCCTCCCACCCACATGAAGCAATTGTTAACCTTTTGCTTTCTGTAAGGCCCATACTTAGGGAGGGGGCACAGATCATTTTGACCCGTAACCTCCATAGAATCATTATAGCTTCAGAGCCAATATTCATAGGGATACTATAAGCAACAATATTTATTTTCAGAACTGGTTTTCTTACGTCTACAAATTATGCCTGTTTTAAGATGATTTGACCATTTTTGATGTAACTGTTCAATTGCAGAGACAATCTTTTGCTTTTTGTGTATTTTTACAAAGCAGTTCTTGATGGACTCTGACTTCTCCTTTTATTTCTGTCAACCCAATTACAGTACATTAGAGCGCACCCTCATCCTACTTGTTTGCCTGTTATGTACTGTATATGTTTAAATTTTAAGCATGTTCATTTAGATTTTTCAGCCTGATCAAGCTGAAGTTCTTTTCACAGCACATATTGATATTTGGAAAAACATATCTGATAACCCTAGATTTAAATTCTATATGTTCTACAAATCATAATGGTCATTGTTCTCTATCCCTCTCTCTTTTATCTTTCTCTCTACATTATATATTGATGCACACATGCTATGTGTATGTGTGTGTATCCATCTATCTCTATTTATATCTGTATGTATAAATACATAAAAATCTGTTATACACTCACATGGTTTGTGTGTGTGTATTTACTGTTTTGTGCAGAACGAAGTTTCTATACTACCTTACTCCATACCTTGAGAAACGTTCCTCAGTTTGGAATGCATTCCATATCATCCCTGTGTAAAAAACCTTTATTTTGTAATATTATGTGAATTGTGATTGAGCTTAAAGCAGAACTATTAGTCATAGAAAAGTGCCCCCCAATTAATTTTTTGCCATAGTGAAATGCAAATAAATCCTTTGATAACTATTTAGAAATTGAAGTTAATCAGAGACTCACTGCCAGGCATCTTGCGGAAGAGACATGTGTGCGCTTTCTCTGACTGTACCTTAAGGTACAATGTAAATCCTGTAGCCAATCATTGAAGTGACAGGGACGGATAGTGCAGGAGCCCAGATGTCTCTTTGGCAGGGTGTCTCTGCTGTCGTCTGCAAGTGAGTCTCCAAATAATTTATCTTTCTAAATAATGCTGGACCTAATAAAAGGATTTATATGCATTTTTCTATAATACAAATTAATTGGGGAGCTATGACTAATAGTTCTGCTTTAAATGAACGCTAACTCATTCTTATAATAAACCTCGAAGACTCTTGGTAGCAGGACACAATGATCCAGAATGCTCTCCCTGCATTCCTCTTAGGATTACTTCAGTGGGAAGTGTTTTAGGTCAGGTCCTGCAATAAAGAAACTTATCACCTGTATTTAGTACTAGCTAAGATTCATTTTATGGAACTAATGCTTGCAGAATTGATTCATAATGGCCATAAGGATTTTGTGCCCAAATGAATATGTTTGGTATATTATTAGATGCTGTTGAGTTGCATCAACAAAGCTGTGATATAACATATACAGTATTTGAATTGTAATATCTACAGTAAAATCTCAGGTATAATACGCACCTGTGTATAATATGTAGGTGTACATTATACCCAAGATTTTAGGAGAAAACAAGAGTGCCTATGTATGATACGCACCCTTGTTTCCCCCTGTCGCACACACATAAATTCCCATGGGTAGGCCGGGATGGAGGGAAGCGGTGACAATGGAATTTTTTTTTATACATTTTTTTCTATTGTATAATAACCCCCCCATTCACACAAGTTGAAGAGGGGCAAAATTGTGCGTATTATATGGTACTAGTATAAAAGCCTATGTACACGGGACAAGGTCCGGGTGTTGATAAGCCTTGCATTGCGTACCCCTCTGGCACTCAAAGGGTTAAGAGGCCGGCCCTGGTCTGTGTCCTGCCACCAACGCAGTCATGCACTGTAGAGACTGGCCGAAAGCACAGAATGCTTCCAGCACAGAACTCCCAGCATTCCTACACCTCCCAACACAGAACTTCCAGCATTCCTACACCTCCCAACACAGAACTCCCAGCATTTTGTGCGTTCGGGCAGTCTCTACTGTGCATGACTGCTTCTGACAAACATCCTAGTGAATTATTATATAGGATATGGTCTGTGTGCAAAATAGACTTGTATGGGGATTCAAAATGAATGCCTGTGGCTAAACAGAAAATGCACTATATCCAGATTAACATCGTTTTACAGGAATACGATCATTTAGTGGCATTTTTCCCCATTTATTTAAAAATGTATTACAGAAATGTAAAATATATACTGGCTCTGTATACAGAGATATAAATATAACCATCCCAAACCTTAGTAAGGCTGATATGTTAAGAAGAACTACATCAATTGTGGATCAAACCAACTGCATCATAAGGGGATAAATAACAATTCTCCAAATATCCATTGATTTGAATACTTTTAACCCTCTTAATCCAATGGAGACCTCTCTAGCATAGTTGCTGACAGAAAGCTCTCTGGAAACAGAAATCCAGAGAGCTCCCTGTCCGAGACATAAGAGTAAAAGAAAAAAAGAAAATGCAGTCAAAAAGAAGGTTGACTATCACTTTAAAGGCCCCATTTAGATCAGCGAAAATGTAGGAAATGTTTAACCCTTTGAGTGCCAGAGGGGTACGCAACGCATTATGCGTTGCATACCCCTCTGGCACTCAAAGGGTTAACTGTCACCTGTGATGCATCAGGTTTGCTTCAGAATTGATACACTTTTGGAATTGTGCTCATGGCCCTTAGACTTGTATTACACTGCAGTTGATTCCCATTGAAGTGTATGCAGAAATGTGTAAATAAAACCTTATGATAAAGTTAGGTGACAGACTTTTGAAACTGGAACGGATTCCCAATGTGCATCTTTCTTTACCTGCTGTGCGTGCCTGCCCCCTTAATTCAGAAGAACTTTTCCCAGAAAGGAGTGGTTTGATGAGAATGCCCTCCTGCTCGCTAGAAAAGGCAGGAATTGTTTCTTCTCATAAACAGCACAATGTAAGACGTTTCTCCTACAGAAACACAGATCCCATCCACCTGGCAGTTTGATGCAGCGCACTTGCACCTGACAACACATTGATTTTATTTCTACCACCACACGGACGTCTGTGTAAAGAAATCCATTAGGCAGACAGTTCTCATCTCTATTGACTGACAGAGTGACAATCGAATACTTTTCACCTCCTTAACTGACTGACAGCTAGACACTTAAACAAGCCTTCATGCTGCTGTAATAGTTTAAAACACTTTCAATTACCTGAATCAAACAAATCCATGATCCTACAAGTCGAATGCATATTCTTTCAGCCTCTATACTTTGCTAGGTTCACATTGCCGTTAAACTAATGTAAAGACTTTTCAAGAATAGCAGTTTAAATAAATAATAAGCCATAATATAACATATTTCAAGAACAAAATACAAACGACACACATTTGTACACCATTATTAACCCCTTAAAGACCCATGACGTGCCAGGACAGTCTCTTGTGAACTTTCCATGACGGTCCTGGCACATCATGGATTTCAGGGCTCCCTGCGTGGCTGCACAGCGTTCAGGGAGCCCTGAATACAGTCACGCAAAAAAAAAAAAATCCTTGGTCCTTAAGTGCCGTCCGCACGCACGCTGTTCCTTAAGGGGTTAAAGGACCCAAGTTGGACTGTAATTAGGTGATGCATAAGGCAAGAATGTGTAGTCTTGGGGAAACCAACTGTACCATGGGAGGGGAAATAAATATTCCCCCTTTTAAATTGGCCTTTTAACCCTTTGAATGCTTCGCAATGCGTTTGAGACTTTGCTAGCATTCAAGAGGGTTAAAAATTGTAATAAAAAAAAAAAAAATACAAATGTCCCCAAATGGTGCAGTTCACTTTCGACTCCACTTCTGTTCAAGAATGAAGCCCATTGTATCGCTTCACTCATCCTATATAATAATTCACTATGTGTGTTTGTCAGAAGCCGTCATGCGCAGTAGAGACTGCTGTGCACACTGAACTACAACTCTGACATTATTAAAATAACACTCTCCATGGCTCAAATATTACGAAGATTAATTGGAACTGCTTTTTCTGTGAAACATTACTATCCCTTTGATACATATAGGACCAAAGGTTTGTGCAGTGCATTGTACAACCCTCTGGTTCTGAGAGGGTTAAATGTATGGCTGTCCTGAAGCTGAGCAGTACCCCCTATGGTGCATTTGGTTTGCTCCAGAATTTTTCTAGTACTTCAGCCTCGCTGTATCAATATGTAATTGTTTGTGTAAATCAGGGGTGAGCAACATGTGGCCCTCCAGCTTTTGAGGACTACCGTTATAATTGTATTGAAAAGCAGCTGTTTACACTGCCTGCAGATGTACTGACCAATACAAGAATCAAAAATATTAGCTGTCATTTGTAGCTGTAATACTTTCTTGAATTGTTTGCATGCTTTACAAAATGCCAGTCAATAGGAGATCCTAAGGACAGTACTCGTATCAGTGTGTTTGAGTGAAGGCTGACTCTAGGCTAGCAATCTGAAATAATAGAAAAGATGTAATGGGATGATTGTTTTGACAGCACATTGCAGAACAGAGAACTGCTATTTTGTATCTGTGACAGCTGTGTATGTAGATAGACACGTCTAATTTTTGACATCCATATAAACCACGTTAGATGCTGAACTGAATATTTTTAATATTTTATACATAGTATATCACTATAGATTTATAGTGGAATTAACACCTTATAACGTCTTTAGCTGATTTTGAAAAAGCTTTCAGAATCACCTGTATGTTAAACATTTTTGTATTTGAAACAGTAGTTTTGAGATATTTAGCTTTTATTTATGTGTCAGGTTTGCAGATGAGCTTGTTGTGGTTGTCAGGAGGTGACAGGAAGGAGGGAGAGCAGTGTGGAATGTATGTGTCAGGACCAGTCCTGGTACAGAAAGTAAAACCTGCAAGTGATGGGAACAAAGTATGGAGTGCAATCCTTGGGAAAGGTAACATCCCCTGGTGAACTCTTGCTGCCACCTAACCCGAAAGAAACAGTGTGCTGGCCACATTTCTGTACTCCAATTGAACTGGGGACCAAACAGGATGGATTCACAATAGTTTTATACCACCTATAACTCTGTACCCACAAGCAAGGACTCTGTTAAGAGTGAGAAAAGGCACATATCAGAGTGGGACTGGAGACAACTACTACTTTTAAAGTGGGAATATCCAATTGTAAGTGGTGCAAGTTGACTTCTGGTGATAAGGCAACTGAGAAGAATACTGATGGGCAGACCGCTTGTAGCGATCAGGCAGCTGCTTCTGGAGATCAGGCAGCTGAGAAGAATACAATCAGAATGAACAGACAACCAAGCTGCAGACTTGGCTTCATCAGGAACTGGAACAGAAGACTCAGCAACCAGCTACAGAGAAAGAGACAGGCGCAAAGTCGTAAGTTAGGCAGGGTCAAAGCCATATAAGAATACAGATGAGTTGCAGTACCAAAAGATGAGCTGAGGCGAAGTCAGAAGCAGAGCAGTGCCCATATCCAGTCAGTCTGGGGAAGTACTAAACAAGGAGAACACAAGGTCTAAAGACAATCCAGATCACAACAGGATACAGGTCACAGGTCTCTCACAATAGTAAACTTGAAGAATCCTCAAAAACCTGTGCGGAAGATAGTTTTAAAGGGTGTCTATCACTCCTATACAAGTTTGTCTTAAAAGTTAGGTTATATAGCGACTAGGCGGATTACTGTATTAGTTTATTTTTTTAAATCGTTATTTGGCCTAAATTAAAGATTATCCTGTTCCTTACTTCCAGACAGACTGTGGTTACCAGCTCTGTACCACAGTCTGTCACTCTTCCTCTGCTCCCCTCCCTCTATCCAATCTCCTCTGATGATAGAGGATTTCTGCATGTAAGCTGGAGCGCTCTCATTGGCCAGAGACTGCTCCAGCGTATGTGCAGAAAGCCTCCATCATTGGAGGAGGCTGAATCGAGGGAGGGGAGCAGATGGAACAGTTCTGGAGGGAACAGGTTGTACGGGGGGGGGGGGGATAAAAGTTCCTATGGATTTAAATGGAGCCTTTAACCCTTTGAATGCTTGAGATGGTTCTCACATTGTGACACAGAGCTTTGCAGGCCTTTCTAGCACTCAAGAGGGTAAAAGCCATATACAAATCCGTGGTCAATTGATGAATTTTCACCCTCCCCCTGCCCTGTGGTGGAGCTGGTTTGCACTACAACGGCTCTTATTCACATTGATAAATAAGGCCTCTGTGCTGTCTTGTTGACCAAATAGGAACAGAGAGGGGCAGCTAAAATTGCTTCCCCAACCTACTGTAAAATAGAACAGGCACTTTCATATACTTCCTGAAAGGGTTAAATGGCCTACAAAATAACACTTGATTATGGTTATTCTAGGGAATGGAGGGCACAAAGAGGAAGAGGAGTCCTGGGGTAAACCAACTGCACCAGAGGGGAGATACAAAAACATCCAGTTAGTTTAAATTGGTTTGCTGTACTACAACAACTGTCTGCCCCAACCAGACTGGGGATGATGGGAGTTGTAGTCCCCAACAGCTGTAGGATCAGTAATTGAGCAACCCTGGTTTAAATGGAGCCTTTAAACCCTTGCATGGTAGAGAGGTCTCCAACACATTGCAATACAGTGCAGACCTCTCTAGCACGTATGGGATTAAATGCCCAATTTGAAGAATGGAGAAAAAACAAACTGTTTATATGTCCCCTGTGTTCCAGTCGGTTCACCTCAGATTTGGTCCTCTTTCATTTTTGTATAGTGTCCTGTACCTGGAAATAAGCTCTAGATGATTGACGTTTGATATGACTGTCAGTGTAATCCATGTTTGCGTTCAGAATACGACGGAGAGAGTTTAGCGGCCAGGACATGAACATAAACAGGAACGGTGAACAGTGAAATAAATAGTAAACAAATGCTTCCCAGTCCTGTACTGCAAATTGCAAACAGATCTAGGCTGTGTTATGAATTGCCAATGGAAGCCTTTGGAAGTCGTTCTTGGCACCCTGTCTCAGACTGTAGTGTGAGGAAATGTAATCCAAACACTAGGTTTGTGGGAGAAGCCACTCTTTTAAGCTCTGGTAGAATATTGATACATCATTTATAAAAATCTGCAGACGCACGCTGAACTGTGAAGGTTTTAAGGTTCTAAATTAGTTTAATTGCTGCATAAATAATTGGAATACTTCTGATCTCCAGGAGCTGAAAAGTTTGATGTTTCTACAGTGTCTTTGAAACAGTGGGATGAATGTTTCATACAAATTCCATGCAATAACAGCCATTGGAATTCATGTTCTGTCCTTATGTCTGTCTTATGTCACTTTACTAAGCTACTTGTGCACAGAATGTTCCACTTGATATCGCATGTGCCAAGACTCAGGGGGCATTTTGTGGTTGTTTTCAGGTGGTCATTTCCTCGATACTTGTTTAGACCATATGGATGTTGGTATATGGCATTTCTCTGTGCATTCTGTGGGGCTGATCGTGCTGTGCTTGCTAGCATTAAAGGGATAGTAATGTTTCATAATAAAAGCAGCTCTAATTAATCATCATAGTATTTGGGCCTTGAAGAGTGTTATTTCAATTCTGTCAGAGTTGTAGTTCAAGAGCAATTCAATAATAAAGTATCCCCCTCCCACCCCTTTTACTGATGTAACACTGTTCAGCCAGATGAGAAGGGAGGTGCCCGGGTAGATTGCAGAGAGGGACAATCTTCAATTAAGATAAGGGAAAAACTTGTCAAGGGGGGCAGGGTTTTCATTGTTTTCATAGGAAAAAGAGTGCCCCCTTCTGTTATCTGTCTGGTCTATGGACTGCATTCCATATCTGAGAAGAGATGGCTTACACTAGGGAAAAGGAGCGGGAGGGGGAAACTTTGCTTGTGAATATCTCTCAAACCAGAAAGGTTTGAGAGAGAAAACTTATATTGTTCTTCATGTTTTTTTAATGCCTACAAAATAAAATGAAGAAAAAATGAAGTATTACTAACCCTTTAAGGTCAAACTCCTGGAGGAGTGTATCCACCAATATCGTTCATACACTGTAGTGCATATTCTTAAGTGATTCTCCTCAGTATCTCCTAAATTGTGCATCTGCTGGGCTTTTGGCTATCACAACTCATAGACCGTTTTTAATGCAGTATTGGAATATGCAAACATGAACTCAAGGTTATGAGTCTGCTTTATCATGGTGTAGTAGAGCAAAATGTAGTATTGTCCTTCAAGTAAATCTTCAAATTTATTTTTGACACATGCATTCTAAATGGTCAGTCACTTTCTTTAACCCCTTCAACATCAGATGGGCATTCAATGCATTGCGTACCCCACTGATTTTCAAGGGGTTAACACCTTAACGACTGCCTGAAGGTGGACAGCCCTAGAGGACCACAGAACCTTTTGGGCAATGCATTCTGGGATAGCAGACATCGGCGTCTTTTCCAATTAGGAGGCTGACAGTCGGCTGGCCAGCTCACTCACATTTGTCTCTGTGATGTTTCAGTGTGACCTGAACACATATTGAATCAGCCCAAATAGCCACAAATTCCTCTGTGAGTGAGCTGAGGGTCAGGTTGCCATGGTAACCAAGCAATACCATGCAATCTACAGAGTCAACCCCTTCATTGAAGAATGGGCTGACAAGGATGATTAATCAATTAAAACATTTTTAAATCTTATGAGGACTGTATAAATCTGTGAGCACAGCTTATTTTTGATATATTATATATTCTGAACTATTTAGTGCATACTGACACACACTCTGTGGTCCTTTAATTCAAGCTAACACCGACCGTATCCTCTGTAGCAGGTTCAAGGAAATGAAGTAATATTATGTCACTTTTCTTCTCCAACAGCATATGGAGTTGAACAAGGAGCAACACCATGAATCACCCATACACCCCTGTCTTCCACTTGTCATAAGTAGCTTAGTACATGAGGGTTGCACAGGCCTAGTACTAAGAAATTGGTTCCAGCACCTATCACGGAATTATATTTATAAAAAAAAAAAAAAACACCCACCAAGCTTATAAACCTAAATGACAATCCTTAACCAGCTAAGGACCAAATGGATTTGCAACATCCCTCTAGTCCTTAACCCCTTAAGGACCATCCGCGCACGTACTTTGCGGTCCCTTAAGGACCAAGGAGCTTTTTTTTTGTGCGGGATCGGATTCCAGTCTCCCCGAACGGTGTGCAGCCCGGAATTCCATGATGGTCCAGGACCATCATGGGTCCTTAAGGGGTTAAATGGATAGTAAAGTTTCATAATAAAAACATCTCTAATTAATCATCATAGTATTTGGGCCTTGGAGAGTGTTATTTCAATTCTGTCACAGTTGTAGTTCAAGAGCAATTCAGTAATAAAGTATCCCCCTCCCACCCCTTTTACTGATATAACACTGCTCAGCTCAGAGCAGCAGGGAGGTGCCCAGGTAGATTGCAGAGATGGACAATCTTCAATTACGATAAGGGAAAAAGCTGAAAAACCTGTCAAGGGGGGCAGGGTTTTCATTGTTCTCACAGTAAGAAGATTGTCCCTTGCTGTTATGTGTCTGGTCAAGCAACCAGATTCCACATCTGAGGTGAGCAGTGTTACACTAGGTAAAATGGGTGGGAGGGGATACTTCAGTTACTCTTGAACTACAACTCTGACAGTATTGAAATAACACTCTCTATGGCTCAAATACTATGAAGATTAATTGGAGCTGCTGTTTTTGTGAAACATTACTATCCCTTTAAGGGGTCAGTGTACTTTACATGTATTTTACACATGTTAAAAAAACAAAACAAATTTAAAGCATTACTGTTAGTTAGTTTGACCCAGAGTTCCTCTGCTTTTCTCTATACACACATATGCCTTTGCCCTCACAGAATTGGCTACAGCAGGACTGTGCAGCTGCTATGTGTCTTGCAGATTGTTGCTGTCATTAACTGCTGCAGTGCTGGTATTGTGCGACTCTCGGATTCACCATTGTTTCCCTTTCCCTTTGTCAACAAAGATTACTTGGAAGCCTGTCCTGAACCTATAATTATGTTCTTGATTTTCTTCAATAATCTCAAACTGTTTTTATTTAAAGGCCCCAGCTGTCATTGGTCTGTTTATTATTTCTCACTCATGTTAGATACAATGAATGACGTGCACAGAACACACCAGCTATTTCTGTTCTGAATACATTTATGATTTATGGCCAACATGTATTTTTGCCTTTCTTTTGTGATTGATCTTTATTGTCTTTGTATACTAACTCCGTGCAGAAGCACTAGTCTATTTTGAGCTAAACCAGACCTCTGGAAAAAAGATTCAAATTATTTCATCATGTTGAAAATGAAAAGCTGTAATTACTTGTAATTGGGCTTCAGATCTTGGAAAATTGGGGAATTCTTTTTCCAAAGGTTTAAGATCACTCCAAATCAATGCCTTTGTAAAATAGGAAATAATTTTCTGTTCCTTGAAATTGAATATTTTGTTTTGCTGCTGACGGGCCATGGCCCTTTGATAGTCTGGTTAAAAAAATGAACTATGATTAATAATATATTGTTTGTTTTTTCTCTAGATTGTATAATGGTTTAGGTTGCTTTAAAAACATAACATGGGTTTTCCTTTTTTCATTTAATTTATCTTACTTTGTGATGCAAATTACAGTCTGGTAGTTTATTTCAAAAGAAGCCACTTTCCCTCATTTTGCAGTTGAAATCTTGTTTAACCCGTTGGACGCTTGAGCAGTCTTTTACCCCTTGGATTCCAGAAGTGTCTATAAAAATATTTTTATTCTCCCCAACCTCTGGTGGGTGCATCAGCGTCAATGGACGCCACAGGAAACTGGGCCAACTTGTTTTAAATCTGGTACATCCAAACTAAGGCAGTCGCCCTTTGACATAATCATTCAGGGCCTTCTGGCAATTTCACATAAATGAGATTTCCTTCAAAACATAATCTTTCTAGCTGATCTTTAGCAATGTGGTACTAAGAATGCCCAAATCAATTCCTGGACAAACCAAATGTACCATAGGAAAGAAGCAAGCATTCCCATTAATTTCAGTGTGGCTCTTAACATATTGAATGCTAGAGAGGTACACAGAGCATTGCTTTGCAATGTGTCGGGCACGTCTCCATTCATCAAAGGGGTAAAGGCCCTATCCAAGTCAATGAGAGTTTGGGGAATTGTTAGTGGAGCAGTGTAGTAGCCCGTATAAGTTATTACAGATTGCTTGCAGTAGTCTGTATAATTGTTATGGATTACTTGCAGTGGTCTGTGTAAGTTCTTATGGATTTCATGCAGCAGTCTGCATAAATTTGTTACGGATTACGTGAAGTGGTCTGTGTAAGTTCACACAGATTGCATGTTGTTGTCAGGATAAGTTGTTATTGATTGCATGCAGTAGTCCATATAAGTTCATACAGGTTGCATACAGTAGTCTGTATACATTCTTACAGATTGCATGTAGTAGTCCATATAAGTTTATACATATAGCGTGCAGTAGTCCATATAAGTTTATACATATAGCGTGCAGTAGTCCATATAAGTTTATACATATAGCGTGCAGTAGTCCATATAAGTTTATACATATAGCGTGCAGTAGTCCATATAAGTTTATACAGATTACATGCAGTAGTCCATATAAGTTTATACAGATTACATGCAGTAGTCCATATAAGTTCATACAGATTACTGCTTGCAATCCATACAAACTTATATGGACAACTCTATGCAATCAGTTTGCAACAGACTACAACAGTATCTGTATACATGGTTACTGATTGCATGCAGTAGTCCATAAAAGTTCATACAGATTACAAACAGTAGTCCATATAAGTTTGTAAGGAGTACTGATTGCATGCAGTAGTCCATATAAGTTCATACAGATTGAATACAGTAGTCTATTGCAAACTGATTCCATAGAGTTGTCCATATACATTTGTATGGATTGCAAGCAGTAGTCTGTATACATTGTTACTGATTGCATGCAATAGTCCATATAAGTTCATACAGATTGCATACAGTAGTCCATATAAGTTTGTACGGATTGCACTCAGTAGTCTGTATACATTGTTACTGATTGCATACAGTAGTCCATATAAGTTTTTGTACGGATTGCGCTCCGTAGTCTGTATACATTGTTACGGATTGCACGCAGTAGTCCATAGAAGTTCATACAGATTGCATACAGTAGTCCATATAAGTTTGTACGGATTGCACTCTGTAGTCTGTATACATTGTTACTGATTGCATGCAGTAGTCCATATAAGTTCATACAGATTGCATACAGTAGTCCATACAAGTTTGTATGGATTGCAAGTAGAAGTTTGGATACATTGTTACTGATTGCATACAGTAGTCCATATAGGCTTGTATGGATTGCATGCAGTAGTCTGTATACATTGTTATTGATTGCATACAGTAGTCCATATAAGTTTGTACAGATTACATACAGTAGTCCATATAAGTTTATATGGATTGCAAGCAGTAGTCTGTATGCATCATTACTGATTGCATACAGTTGTCCATATAAGTTTGTATGGATTGTAAGCAGTAGTCTATATACATGGTTACTGATTGCATACAGTAGTTCATATAAGTTTATATGGATTGCAAGCAGTAGTCTATATACATTGTTACTGATTGCACACAGTAGTCCATATAAGTTTAAATGGATTGCAAGCAGTAGTCTGTATACATGGTTACTGATTGCATACAGTAGTCCATAGAAGTTTGTATGGATTGCATACAGTAGTCCATATAAGTTTGTACGGATGGTAAGCAGTAGTCTATATACATTGTTACAGATTGCATACAGTAGTCCATATAAGTTTATATGGATTGCAAGCAGTAGTCTGTATACATGGTTACTGATTGCATACAGTAGTCTATATAAGTTTGTACGGATTGTAAGCAGTAGTCTATATACATTGTTGCAGATTGCATACAGTAGTCCATATAAGTTTATATGGATTGCAAGCAGTAGTCTGCATACATGGTTACTGATTGCATACAGTAGTTCATATAAGTTTATATGGATTGCAAGCAGTAGTCTGTATACATGGTTACTGATTGCATACAGTAGTCCATATAAGTTTGTACGGATTGTAAGCAGTAGACTATATACATTGTTACTGATTGCATACAGTAGTCCATAGAAGTTTGTACGGATTGCATGCAGTAGACTTTATACATTATAACTGACTAAATGCAGTAGTCTGTATACACTGTTACGGACTGCATGCAGTAGTCTATGAACTTTCAAACCGATTCCATGCAGCAGTCCATATAAGTTCTTACTTTGTGCCCAGAAGAATACTTGTTTAAAACATTATTTACAATTTGACTCTGGAGGAAAATCTTCGGAAACCCCTGACTTAGTGTAACGTGTGCACAGTATGGGTACTTGCTCTTGCGTGATGCAGGTGCAAAGGGCAGCAATGCCATCTCTGTGTTTGGTGGGGAGAAAAGAGAAATTGTCCGTTGTTGCTCAGAAGCTATGGCTGGCAGCAATAGAAACTCAGTTGTACTGAATAGTAATCCTAAGAGAGTATCTATCAAAACAACAAAAGAACCCTCATTAACCCCTTAACGTGCAGTGCTGTGCCAGGACCATCACGGATGCCTGGCACTTAAGGACCAGCTACGGTCCTTGCACATCATGGAATTCAGGGCTTCTCACGCAGCTGCACGCTGCTCGGGGAGCCCTGAATCTGTACAAGCCGGTCCTTAAGGGGTTAAACAATCTAAGGCTTGTAACACAATTTATAGAAACAGAATTTGATGGCGGATGAGAACCATTTGGCCTATGTAATCTGCTGTTTTTTGTACTGTAAAAACCTCAGACCTTATTTGGTTTTTAGTCTTGTCTTATGTTCACTGTAGCCTTACGTCCATCCCATACATGCTTAAATTCACCAATGTATTAAGTTCTACCACATCTGCTGTTAGGCTATTCCAAATATCTCCCATCCTGTCAGTGAAGTAAACTTTTCTAACATTACATCTAAGCCTCTGTCCCTCTAGTTTTAGACTATGGCCTTGTGTCCTAATATTTCTACTGCTATATAATGAACTTCCCTCATGCACTCTGAAATCCTTTATGTATTTGAATGTTTGTCATATCCCCTCTCTTCCAAGCTACACATATTCAGATCCTTTAGTCTATCCTGATAAAATTCACCATTTTAGTAGCCCTTTTCTGAATTAACTCGAGAATATCTATATCCATTGATGAATTCTCCAGTATTCTACACTATACTCTAGGTGAAGTCTGACCAGAGATCTGTAGAGTGGCATGGCCACTTCCCTCTTTCTGCTTCTAATTCCTCTATCTATACAACCCAGCACCCTGCTTGCATTCCCAACTGTTTGTTACATTGCTTGCCTACCTTTAAGTTATCAGAAATAATTACTCCCAAGTCCCTTTCCTATGTTGTCACTGACAACACAGTACCCTTAATACTATATTCTGCCATTGTATTTTTACATCCCAAGTGCATTATTTTACATTTATCAACATTAAACTGCAGCTTCCACGCTCTCATCCATTATTTGCCTAAATCATTTGCCATTTGGCTGATTTCCCCCAGGAATGTCTACTCTGTTGAAAATCTTTGTGCTATCTGTAAAAATCATACCTTACCTTGAAGACATTTTGCAGTGCCACTAATAAAGATATTAAAAAGAATGGGCCCTAGTAAAGATCCCTGAGGTGCCCCACTAGAAACTCAACCTTTATCTGAATGTTCTCCATTAACCAGAGGCGTAACTAGAAGCCTCTGGGCCCTGGTGCAAGAAGTGCCATGGCCCCACCCTACCATATTGGTCCCCCTGGACCACAATGCCCCCATCTCCTACCTGGAGCTCCCGCACGGTCCTCTTAGTAATGCAAAGCGCGGGGAGTTGATGTGACCTCCCAGCGCTCTGCATTACTAGAGCGCCGGCGGGAGATTGCGGGCACCAGGTGGAGGGGTCACAGGGGGAGTCTGAGCCCCTGTAGTGCACGGGCCAAGTCGCAAGTGCGACCCTTGCAACCCCTATAGTTGCGCCACTGCCATTAACAACAACCCTCTGTTTCCTGTCACTCAGCCATTGCCTTATCAATTCAACTATTTTTACATCCGGACCCAAACATTGCAATCTATAAACTAGTCTTCTATGAGGGGCAGTGTGAAATGCTTTGACTCTACATAAACAAAATCTACTACTTCCCCAGTGTATTATTTTAGTTACACAGTCGAAAAAATCTGAGGTTAGTTTGACAAGATCTTCCTCTTGTAAACCAGTGCTTGTTTAGGATCTTGCAAGCCACTTAAATGCAGATATTTAACAATTCTATCCTTTAACATGGTTTCCATTCATTTTCTTACACCTAACTTTAAGCTTACTGGTCTGTAGTTGCCAGACTCTTCCCTGCTATGTTTTTTGCGATTGAATAATTTTGTTAAGGGTTTTGCCAAGTTCTTTTAATAACTTTAGTTTTATCCCTTCTGGTCCCATTGATTTATCTGTTTCTACATTAGAGAGTTGAACTAGAACCTCTAGCTTGGTAAACATGCATGCTTCCCATGTTACACTATTTTTTTTATTCTAACACCGGTCTCTTCACTTCACCTTCCTCTGTAAAACTGAACAGAAATGTTAATTGAGGTAGTCAGCTAGCCCTTTATCCTCATTTACATAATTTCCATCTTTTGTATCCAGTTTAACTATTCATCGTTTTTTTTTTTTCCTTTAAATTATATATCTAAAAGAATGTTTTGTCCCCTATTTTTATTGACTCCGCGATTTTTCTTCTGAATGTGTTTTGACACATCTAATAATGCTTTTAGCTTTCTTCACCCTAGCCTTTTGCCAATACTCCTCTTCCTGCTTTGGAGTCCGCTCATTTCCTAAATGCTATTTTTGTTTTCTCCTTTACTGTATTTGCCATACCTGCGGAGTACCACAATGATTTTACCCTTACTGCTCTGTTGCCTTGAATAAAACACGTTTCAAATAATCTCCTGGACTCCATCTAAACACCTCCATGCTGTTAAAGGCATATAAAAAAAAGGAAGCTTTTTAAAAATTCTGTTTTACTTTATAATACTTTATAAAAAAAAAGTTTTAGGTTTCAGCATTCTCTGGCTGCTGCTTTAAACGGTAAAACCCTTAAATATACTTTTGGTCATATTGTGGCAGGGTATACTCATCTCTGATAACTAGGGTTCTTCTGACTGCTGGGAGCTGGTCAGTTTAGCTCATAGTCACAGCTTCTTATTTCTTGCCACTGCTGTTGCTCATCACAGTGAACACTTTGTAGAGTGTTGGATATGATGGAGATACTGGTTGTCAGTGACAGCTTCTTCCTTCTTACTACTTGGTACAGATTGAACTGGTTCCCAGCAGTAAAACACTTTAAATTATCTGTATGTGGTTACTGATATATATATATATATATATTTATTGAGGTGCAGGATCTTACAGGCATCATGTTCCCCTCAAATAAATTGCAAATTTAATAAATATAATATTTACATACAAAACAATTAATTTATTGCACATGTACCACAGGGAATAATTAATATTCCCCAGATCCCCATTGAGTTAAAGAGGACATCAACCCCTTGAATGCTAGAGGGGTTCTCCAATGCCTTGCTTTGCAAGAAGTGAAAAAGACAAACTGAACCCCTTGGTGACCAGTAGGATGTACAATGCATTGCTTCACATTGTGTTGCTTACACCTCTGGTCCTCCAAGTGTTAACTCTAAGGAATGGTGTTTGTTCCCTATATTGCAGTTGGTTTGTTCCAGAATTGCTCCACATTTTTTAGTGCATATGGACCAGAGTCCTGAGCCATAAGTGTACTGCGCTTTCCTCTGCAGGGTGTTAAAGCCTCTCTACTGTAGTGTAACCGCTTTTACAGCCATATCTAAAATACTGTCCGAAATATCCAATAATGGTCATTGTGCGTCAAAATGAAACTTTTTATATCTGGAAACGACTCAAGACTGAACTCTCATCAATTTATTGCAAAGTCAATTTTATTCTTAAAAAGAAAAAAAAAAAAAGATTCCGTGTTATTAGATTTTCAGTAGAAAGTACTTGTGTCACGACCTGCCTAACATCTCATAGTTACAATGGTGCATTTTATTCCTTTTATTTATGGGCATTGAATAGCTTATTTTAACATAAAACTACTTAGGCTCTTACAAGCTTCTAATTAACACGATTGGAGTAATTATGGGATAACTTAAATTACAATTTTCACTAGATATTTAAACTCTTTAAACTCTTTGTGCAGCAGAGGAGCGTGTATTGCATTGTGTTGTGCATTCCTCTCACTCCCATAGGGTTAATACTTTTGCATTAAAGGAAAAGTCAGTAATTATCAATCAGACCAGCTAAACCATAGGGGACAAGTAAATCCTCAAATTCCCATTACAATGCTTTGGATACCTCTTTAATGTTCAACCCTTTGATCGCAAGAGGGGCACGCAACACATTGCAATGCCTTGCATACCCCTCTGGCACTCAGGGTTAGAAACTCAAATCAGTGAGTCATGTATATGCCCCCCGTAGTATGTTTGGTTTGCTCCACAATTATTTACATTTTCTGTTGGGCATAACTTTTAAACATAATGACACATTAGACTGAAAATTTAGATGGTGGTTTGCACTACCAGTCTATCCAGTATTGACAAGTTTGGTTCTAATCTGTTAATGGGTATCTAACATGAAAACAATTTAAAATATATTTTGAAGTTGTCTTTTACTGTACACCCTTCTTCATAGAAGTTCATCCTAAGCTTCTTGTCCCACCTCTTCCAAGAGCTGAATTTGCCAGTGGCAGCCAGTGTGGCAGCACCCATGGGGTCACAGGCAAAAATGGAGGGGTGCCTTTAATGAGCAATGTAAACGTTGTACACACCAGTGGGTTTGTGTGTGCACACATTTATATTAATGTAAAACATTGATGTCATAGGTACATATTATTATAGGAATAGTTCCTCTTTAACCCTTTAAATGCTAGTAACATCTCTTGTATCAATGGACTTATTTGAGGATTACATTTTTTCTCCTTTCAGGTTCCTGGGAGAATCACTTTTCAGAGGTCCCTCTTAAATGCAGAAAGAGGGAGGGAAACATAGAGTTAAGCATACATTACAATCTATAAAATTAACTGCCTTACCCTACTTATCACCATATTAAATGGTGGTCGTAATATTTGAAATGATATAAAAAGAACTGTATTTTCTTCTTTAAAGCCAGGCTATAAAATTAAGGAGAGATTAAGAGAAGTTGAGGACATGCACATCATTTTCTCCAGAAATTACTTTTGTATCACATTTTATTTATCTGTTTGTATAGCAACCATTTGTATCATTAAAGGGATAGTAATGTTTAAATTTAAGTTTATTTAATATTGTAGGCATTAAAAAAAATAAGTACAAAGATGTAAGTCTTATCTCTCAAACCTTTATGGTTTGAGAGATATAACTAGCTAAAGTGCCCACCTCCAGGCTGTTTCAGTGCTCTGTGGGACAGCAGCAGATTCCGGGCATTTGACCAGACGACGGCTCTTCAGCAGAGCCGAAATCACACTATTTAGAAATAAATACTTCACTGGAATGGTATACAGAGTGTGCCTGGTTTGCAAGCACACTTTGTAGACTGATCCAATGAAGTATTTATTTCTAAATAGCGCGATTTCTGCTCTGCTGAAGAGCTGTTGGCTGGTCCAGGGACCGGAATCTCCTGCTGGCAGCTAGATGGCAGACTTGTCTGAAACAGCCTGGAGGTGCGAACTTTACCCAATTATCTCTCAAACCATAAAGGTTTGAGAGATAAGATTTACATTGTTGTACTTATTTTTTTTCTTAATGCCTACAATATTAAATAAACTTAAATTTATATATTACTATCTCTTTAAAGTGCAGATAAATAAATGTGTTCAGACACTTTGTACTATTCCTATATCTGTTGAAGGGGTGGCAACCTGAAGCTTCCAGTTGTGAACAACTGTCAGGGCAAGACTGGAATAGTAGCCATTCATAGTTGCAGGGCCTCATTCATAGATCAGGGTTGTCCAATTTCAGTCCTCAAGGGCCACCAACAGGCAAGAATTTAAAGATTTCCCTCTCTGAGCACAGGTGAGTCAGCCAAAATGAATGAGCCACTGATTAACTCACCTGGGCTTAATCAGGGAAACCCATACATCCCGGCCTGTTGGTGGCCTTTGAGGGCTAAATTTGGGCAGCCCTGATCTATATGGGACTACCGTTTGCATCATAGCATATAGAAAATATTTTAAAAGCTATTCAATGCTGTAGTTTCCAAATAACTAAAGTCTGAACATCAGTTAAAGGTACTCCTGTACTGCAAGATTTTAACGCTTTTGGTGACAGAGAAGTGTGCAGTGAAATATATAATCAACTGAACACAAGTAGAATAATAAGTGGCATAATTAAACTAGTTCATCAGTGCTCAGGCAGGGATCTCCATAATAGAGGTTACAGATAAAACTTTAGTGGCTGAAATGCTTGCATAAAGGCTACTGAAACAATCACTGTGCCTTGTGGGGGAGATAATATATACTGGTGTGAGATAGTTTGATGGAGGCAAATTAACAGATGTCATCATGCACCTATTTGTGGCTAAGGGTACGATGTTCGAAAAGTTGTGGTATAAGAAATTGTCAGTAATTGGTCTGGAAAATGATTAACACCATTGTCTGTCAATTCTCGTATGTGGTAGTCATTTTTTTTACATTCTGTTCTGCCATCTCTGTCAAGGGGAGAGAAAGTCTTAAAAGTGAGGGAATGTGGTTTAATCTACCAGCATATATCTTCTTTCTGACTGTCAATTTTTTGTCTAATTTCAGTCATTTTTTCTGACAAAATAAAAATAGCCAAAACTTAAAGAAGAAATAAGTTTAAATGAGTATTAGCAGACAGAAAGTCCCATATCTCCATTGTTTTTAATTCTCTATGATACATAGATCTGGGGATACTGTCCTCGTTGTACAGACAACCCATGATCCAACCTTTGTTTCATTGCAATGATTTTTTTAAACATCACACTTTATGTTTTTATAAAATATACAGGGGGGCAGGAAGAGGGATTTGGCAAGGTCTGTCCCTTAACCCTTTGAGTGACAGGTATCCAAAGCATTGCAACGTAAAGAACAGGATTCCTCCCTGGCACTCAGGTTAATTGGATGGAATTGGTGCACAAAGCTAACTATACCACCAGTTCTCCTGTTTACTTGTATATACCAGTGGGCATTTTAACCCTTTGAATATCAGAGGGGGTATGCAACACATTGCTTAGCAATGCATTGTATACCCCTCTGGCACTCAAAGGCTTAAACCCTTCAGTGATAGGGATGTATCCAACTCATTGCTTCTCAAAGTATTTGGAGACTGCTACAGCATTCATGGGGTTAAACTGTCCATTTAACTCTGACAATGCTTGTTTGCTTCCTGTGGTTAATTGTTTTTCTCCTGAATGGTTTCACTTTCTTAGTACATGAGCTTCAGTGAGACAAATGTACTAAGGGAACTGTAGCAAATCAACTAGAGTGTACAGGACAAATTAAAACTCCCAAATTTCCATTTAATGAATGAATGCTCGAGAGGTCTCAGTTCATCCAAGGGGTTAAAGGCCTCATTCACCCCTTAAGGACTGTGTGTAGCCATGCTACGATCCCATAATTCCACGAAGTGCCAGGACTGTCACTGGTCCTTAACCCCGCCAGGACCCACGATGTGCCAGGACCGTAATGGGTGAACTTGCCATACCTTGCCATACTGTCCTGGCATGTCATGGAATTCAGGGCTCCCTGAGTGGCTGCATGCCATTCGAGGAGCCCTGAATCAATTCTTAAAAAATAATAAATAAATAAATAAATAAAACCCGGTGGTTCTTAACTGCCGGCCTCTCAGCCTTGTTGGCCGGTCCTGATAGTCCTGGCATGTCATTGGTCGTTAAGGTGTTGAACAGTAAGCATTTGTATTGGTTTTCCGTGATGCAGTTTCGCTCCAGTACTATTTAATACATGAGCTTCAGTGTGTCTGGCCTAAGCACTCACTGGTAGACCTACACAATTGATTACATTGCATTTTTCACTTGTGTTTCTTAAAGTACTTTTGCCATAATAAATGTTACTCTTTACTCTGTTTATTTTTTGTATCCTTGTTTGGTATTTTATAACATGATGTAAAAGCACATGTGGTCATTTAGAAAGAAAAAGGATGTTGAAATGTGGCAGTGAATGGAGGCAGACGGTGCTTACTTGAGTTAACATGCTGTGTTTGGGAACAGTGTTTTACTTTTCCCTGCCACAGACAGCATGCTGTAAGCTATAAGAGCAGCATGTCGCTTCAGGTATACTTCCAGTGTTTGTAAAGAATCAAAGCATCCAGGCCAGTCGGCTATCAGCCTGATGACCTTTTTCTCCTACTCTTCATTGATGGGACTTGAAAGGGAGAGCTGGTTACAGTCAGGGCTAAAAGGGACCTGTAGTATTGTGACGGCAGGTTTAAATCAAACCCAATAGTTGCATGTTCTACTTTCCTCACTTGTCCTGCCAGCTTGTGATATGGCTGCCATAACAGTAACAAGCAGTGGGGCTTGATTGGTGAGGATTTACATGTGTGCTAATTAGAGTGGAATAAATGATTGGCTGTTTGCTGCATCGCCATAAAGGGTGCCCAGATGTACACACTAGGTGAACATAATGTGCACGGGCATGGCGCATCAAAGTTTGTCAGCTGCATTACCTCAGCAGGCCTAGGGCCTGTCGCAGGGAATTTGCTAATAATTGTCCCTTATGATTTAGTGTCTGACTTGGCAAAAGTCAAAAGACCTAAGAAATGCTTCTTTGGCAAAGGAATATTGGGTTTTATATGTGTGTGTGTGGGTGCGTATATATATATATATATATATATATATATATATATATATATATATATATATATATATATATAATGTGTATGTATGTGTATATATAATATAATATAAAAATGTATGACAAAAGTGAAGCAATTGTTGGCCAAATCTGTTGCATAATAATTGTGAACCTCTCTAGCATCCCTGGGGTTAAAATTTCCCATTACTGAATAAACAGTCTTTACAGCTATAGGCTAATATACACATACAATAGGAAAAATGTAAGAATGTAAAATAAATATATTCTTAAAAAGCAAAACTGCATCTTTGGTGAAAAAACATTTGCAGTAGATACATATTATTATAGGAATAGTTCCTCTGTAGCCCTGACTCTAGCATCCCTGGGTTTAAAATTTCCTATTTTATTTCCACCCTCCCCCTGTACGGATGCCCAGGTATGGTACCGTTGTGTTTACCCAGGTAGGTAGGAGGGCTTCAAGCTTTGAATATTTCTTTACTATAATTGACAGAATTAAAGACTGCCTCATGAATGTTCATCAGCATAACTTCACTGCATTGATTGTGACAAATCCTATATAATAATTCTCTAGGTTGTTTGTCACGATGCAGTCATGTGCAGTAGAGACTGCCCATGATTGCATCTCATAAGTGAGGCGATGCAAGAGTGTATCGTGTGGAGCAGTGAGGTAGCAGACGCGTAACCCTTTGAATGCCAGATTGGTACGCAACGCATTGCAAAGCAATGTGTGCGTACCCTTCTGGCACTCAAAGGGTCAACATTACCGGACCTAGGCCCGTGTACACAGGCTTTTACACTAATATTCAATATAGTAATATTAATCAGCCTAATATTTTTAATTTAATACATCATTGCAGCCCAAGTCTCGGGTATGCTTTTTCCCACCTTTATATTTCTACATAAGCCTATTTTTTTCTGTATAAATATGGTTTCAGAATCAGTATAATAAACTTTTGATTCAAAAAATAAATTATTCATTTTTCATTATTTTTGCAAAGGAAAATGTACATACAAAATGCTGTCTGTCACTGAAAATGTTGCTTGTAAGGCTAACAGCCTTTTTTCTCCCACCCACCCACTGAGAGTCATTGTAATGGAAACTAGCGTCCCTTTGAGTCTGAGAGGGTTGTCCCACTTTTTGCTGTGTAATGTGTTGGACACCTCTAAGAAATCTGCATGAGAATCATTTCCTAGGGTTCTGTATCCCACAATAGACAGCATGAGTGTCAAGGATCTAATTTGTGCAGTGTTTATTTGTGTTTGTGTGTTTTTTTTTTTTTTTTTTGGTTTGTTTTTTAAGGGAGCGGACAGTCTTACATCGTATCACTTGCATCTTCATCCCTACATTGAAAGCATTCTGTTAAAGGGTCAGTAATGTCCCAAAAAATGTTTAGAGCTTTGTAGAGTTTAAAAAAATAAGCTAAATGCCACAAATCCTATCTGTCAAATCGCTGTGGTTTGAGCGATATCCTCCGCTAAAGTTCCCATTCTCCTGGTGACAGCTGTAAAGCTGACAGAAGGAGATCCGTGTTGGCCGACACAAGGAGGCTCTTTAGCAGAGCCGCAATAGCACGATTTAAAAACAATTACTTCTTTGGAACGGTCTAAAAAGTGTGCTTGCAAATTAGGCACATATTGTAGACCGTTCCAAAGAAGTATTTCCTTTTAAATTGCACTATTGTGGCTCTGCTGAAGAGCCGCCTGTTGGTCCCCAGACCAGGAACTCCTGCTGTCGGCTTACAGCTGATGTCAGGAGAAGAAGAGGGAGAGGGGAACTTTCACGGAGGAGATCTCTCAAACCATAGCTTTTTGAGAGAGGATTTGTGACATTTAGCTTATTTTTTTAATCTCTGCAGAACTCTTAAAAAAAAAAAAAAAATAAATAAAATAAAAAAAGGGACATTACTGTCCCTTTAAATGAGCAGTGCTCCCACTTGCCAGATTTATGTGGAGTGTTACTCACCCTCCAAATAACCGTGATCCCATTCAAATTGCATTTTCACTGTCGTCCAATACAGGTTACTGGTACACTGGGAGGCGATCCACCCCTTTAAGTAGGCAGGAACATTCATCTAAATGTATGCAGGGGGCGGAGCCTCCCCTCCCTCTTAGGCTGCACCTCAGTCAGAACAAGCCAGAATGATTTGTTCCTCGGTGTGTTCACACCAGGCAGAGAACAGCTCTCTTCAAGTTTTAGTTTTTGTTATTTTTACAAATATGGAATACCACTATTAGGCGGGTTACCAAGGCTGTCAAATGCCCTATTTAAAGTGGATAACACAGCTTCCAGGGTACTTCTGATGGATCTTTTGCCCTGAAGAGGGAATAACTTGATTTCAAGTAACTTCCCTGGGGGGAATTATCCTCTGTGGTGATTCCTTTCTCTCTTGGTAACCTGAAGACAGAAGTCCTGCAGAAAGGTGAGCCACCCTTTGAGTGCCGAAGGTCCACTTGTCCCCCAGTGTCCCTTCATTGGGATTGTGTTTGGGAGTTCTCATTGTGCACTCCAGCGCTCATTGGGTGTTTTTATATACTTTACTAATGCTAGTATTAGTGTATGTCTGAGTTTTGGAGCAGTTTATGTGGGATTTAACCCTCTCTGCTGGGTTTGTCTATTTTATGGGCATTTACATTGTTGGATAATGTTTTCTGTTATAGTATATCTGTTTGCTATATGTTATGGAACTTTTACTTTAAGGGTAAAATTTATTAGAATAACGTTCCGCGCCTTTAAGCGTGCTTTTCCCACATAGACGCCATTGCTCCTTTACTGTCTATGGACTTACACTCTGTGGGACATATCTCTGGAACCGCTTCACATAGCGACTTCAGAGAGGGCTCATTTTAATTGTCTTCCCTTGCTCTATCATCCGGTTGTATGTTTGAGTGTGTTGGGGGACTGGGGGGACATCGGTCACTGTTTTGGGGTACTCTGTGAGGAAAACTACGTTTCCCATGAGCGCTCGGTTCGCGCCCTCCTTCTGATTGGCTCCCGTCACGGCAGCCATTTTGTGAGTTCTTCTCATCGAGTATACTACGCAGGGACCGGACCTTCTCTCTCTCCTCTGCTGATTAATCCTTCGCTTGCCAGATAAGTTTAGTTTTAAATGTTTCTGGGGTGAATATTTAATCTTTCACACTTTAATCGGGTGATTCCTGTCTGTGGGGTATATCTGATGCTGTGAGCATGTCTACTCCACTTGAGCCTGGGACTAGACCTAAGACGAAGGAGGCTGGGGTATCTGTTTCTCCCATTGCGTTTTGCTCCTCCTGTCACGCAGGGCTACCTAGAGAATTTTCTGTTCATCTGTGCCCAACTTGTGTGGAAGGTCATGGCAGCAACCCAGGGCCTTCCAGTCACGCTATTGAGCCAACATGGGTGAAAGAGTTCAAGGCTGCAACTAGGGATCTCAGATCCACTCTTCAGATCTTTCCCTCTCAGGTTCAGGGGGCTCTTCAAGTATGGCAGACCCCCTCCACTGTCAGGACCTCCCTGCCCAAGCCACAGGGAGCCCCTGACGGCTCTGATTCTTCTGAGGAAGAATTGTTGCAGGATTCTGATGATGAGGATGGTACTGTTATTGAGTCTACCAGATCCATTGGGGACCCTTATGAATGTGACCCTGAACTCTCTGTGGAGGGTTTGATCAGGGCTGTTTTGACCACCCTCAATCTTCCCTTGCATCAGGAATCCACTCTTGACCCAACGGACGTGTTTCAGAAACCTTCTAAGGCTGTTACATGTTTTCCTACTAATCCTACTCTTGAACGCTTAGTCTCTGATGCGTGGAAAAATCCTGATAAGTCCTCTTCAGTCTCAAAAGTTTGCTAAACTTTATCCTTTTCCTGAGACTGAACTGGCTAAATGGGTTCATCCTCCTAAGGTGGATGCTCCAGTGTCTAGATTGTCTAAGTCTACTGCTTTGGGTGTGTCTGATGCTTCCGCCTTACAGGATTGGACGGACTAAAAGTTAGAAACTTGCCTTAAGTCCATTTTTGCCTCCATTGGTACTGCCATGCGTCCAGCTTTTGCTGTGGCATGGGTTAACCGGGCCATTGCGGTCTGGACTGAACAGCTTACTGTGGCGGTTCGCCAGGATGCGCCAGTGTCAGAGCAGTTGCAACTCCTTGCTAACATTTCTGAAGCTCAGAATTATGTTTCTGACGCTGCTTTTGACGCAGTTCGCATAATGGCGAGGGCCTCCACTTCTTCTGTGGTGGCTAGACGCGCCCTTTGGCTAAAAATCTGGTCTGCTGACACCGCTTCCAAGAAAGTTTTGCTTTCTTTGCCATTTCAAGGGACTTCCCTTTTTGGATCTGAATTAAAGGAGCTGATTAGCGAGGCTACTGGAGGTAAAAGTACTCTTCTACCCTCAGTATTTAAAAAGAAGTTTCCAGCCAAACGCAATCAGTCCTTTCGTTCCTTCCAAACTGAGACGTGTTCTGCGTCCCAGGCGGTTCTGCCTGCTTCGCGCTCCTCCTCCAAGGCCAAACAGTCCTGGAAGCCCAAAGTTGCCCCCAAGTCCAAGACCTCCAAGACTGCTCCGGCATGACTCGCCGAACCCGGGTCCGCATCCGGCTGTAGGTGGGCGCCTTCACATCTTTCGCCGGACTTGGGAGGATGTCAGTGGCGGACCCTTGGGTTCTTCAGGTGGTGTCAGAGGGATACAGGATCCCTTTCTCCTCTCTCCCTCCTTTTTGGTTCCATTTTACTCGTCCTTCTCAGGAACCTACAAAAAGGCGTCTCTTCGACGCTATTCAGGATCTTTTGGACTAAGAGGTCCTGGAACCAGTTTCTACAGAGGACACAGGTTCAGGATTCTATTCCAACCTGTTCGTGGTAGCCAAAAAGGACGGTGGCGCTCATCCTATTTTGGACCTCAAAGATCTCAATTCATTTGTTGTGAGTACCCAATATCGCCAGGAATCCCTGCGCTCTGTGATAGCTGCTATGTCCCCGGGGGAGTTCCTTGCCTCCCTGGATCTTCAGGATGCTTATCTGCACATCCCTATCCATCTGGAGAGCAGGCGGTACCTCAGGTTTGCCTGCCACAAAGGTCACTTTCAATTTTCGGCTCTTCCCTTTGGACTGACTACAGCCTCGCAGGTTTTTCAGAGAGTCCTGGGTGCTTTGATAGCGGTGATCCATCACGATGGCATCAAGGTGACTCCCTACATGGACGATTTACTCTTGAAAGCTTCATCTGCGGAGATCCTTCACCAGCAGGTTCAGGCTTGCATTCAGACACTCACTCGACACGGGTGGATTGTGAATCTGGACAAGTCAGACTTGGTCCCATCTCAGCAGATACTCTTCCTGGGTCTCCTGTTCGACACTCAGAAGTGCATGGTGTTTCTCCCAGAAGAGGTGGCTCATCAGATTGCTCTGAGTATCAAGGATTTTGGCTCTCGAGCGGATTCCAGTTCCGAAGTTAACCTCTCTGGTGGGGAAGTTCATTTCCACCGTAGAGGCGGTGCCATTTGCCATGGCACACACCAGGGAACTTCAGAGGTTTGTGATCCAGACGTGCAGGAATCATCCAGACCATCTGCACCTGTCAGTCTCTCTGCCTCCTCATGTTGAGTTGAGCTTGGAGTGGTGGTTGGACCTGTCTCATCTCCTGAAAGGGAGATCCTTCCAGATACCATATTGGACCACAGTCACGACGGATGCCAGCCTCCTGGGATGGGGGGCAGTGTTGGGTCGTTTCAGTGCTCAGGGGAAATGGGGATTGGAGGAGTCTTTCCTCTCCATCAATGTTCTGGAGCTACGTGCCATTTTCCTTGCCCTGAGACATTGGGAGTCTCAACTGGAGGGTTGTCCAGTCAGAGTGGAGTCCGACAACGCCACTGCAGTGGCCTACATCAACAGACAAGGCGAACAAGAAGTCTCGCCGCTTGGTTAGAGGTCAAGGCCATTTTATCTTGGGCAGAGGCACATGTTCCCGTCATTTCAGCGGTACACATTCCAGGTGTGGACAACGTCATGGCAGACTTCCTCAGTCGTCACACAGTCGACAGAGGAGAGTGGGCTCTTCATCCAGAGGTGTTTCACCTTCTAACCCAAATGTGGGGGGTTCCTGTAGTGGATCTGATGGCTACCAGGCACAACAGGAAGGTGTCAGTGTTCTGCTCCCGGTGGAGGGATTCACTGGCCCTGGCAGCGGACGCCCTGTCCATACCTTGGGATTTCCCCCTAGCCTACATCTTTCCTCCTCTTCCTCTGCTGATTAGAGTCATCCAGAAGCTGAAGGTGGAGCGTTGTCAGGTCATCCTCATCGCTCCAAACTGGCCTCGTCAGTCCTGGTATCCGGACCTGATGGAAATGTCTGTAGCGCAACCCTTTCTGCTTCCTGCTCATCCAGATCTCCTACTACAAGGGTACCTGTGGAAGGAGGATGTTCATCGTCTTCATTTGATGGCTTGGAGGTTGAATCCTCAATTCTGTGGTGTCTACGATGCTTAAAGCTTGCAAACCAGTGTCTTCAAAGATTTATCATCGAGTCTGGTCAACTTTTGTTGCATGGTGTGCTGACAGGGATCTGTCACTTGATTTCCATCTTCCTACTGTCCTGGCCTTTCTACAGGACAGTGTAGAGAAAGGGCTCAGCCTTAGTTCTCTCAAGGTTCAGACGTCTGTGTTTTTTCAGGAGCGCATTGCCATTCTCCCCGATGTCAAAGTTTTCTTCCAGGGTGTGGCTCATGTTCGGCCCGCTTTCAGGAGTCCAGCTCCTCAGTGGGATCTCAATCTGGTTCTGGGGGTCCTTCAGCGTCCCCCATTTGAGTCCTTAACTACTATTCCTTTACGCCTTTTGACTTGGAAGATGGTCTTCCTTTTGGCCATTGTCTCAGTTCACCGGGTGGCAGAGTTACAAGTCTTGTCTTGTAAACCTCCTTACCTGGTGTTCCACAAGGATAAGGCTGTGCTTCGCACTTCCAAGGAATTCTTACCTAAGGTTGTCTCCGAATTTCACATCAATCAGGAGATTGTGGTGCCCTCTTTCTGCCCTAACCCTTCCTCTGACAAGGAGAGGGATCTTCATTTGTTGGATGTAGTGCGTTGTCTCAAATTTTATGTTCATCGCACTGAGTCTATCAGGAAGTCCGACGCTCTGTTTGTCATTCCTGAGGGACCTAGGGCAGGGAGACAGGCATCCAAGGTGACCATTGCATCTTGGATAAAGTCTACTATTTGTAAGGCTTACGAATTGAGGAATAAACATGGGCCTTTTCGGGTCACTGCTCATTCCACCAGATCAATTGGGGCCTCTTGGGCCTATAAAAATCAAGCGTCCGCTGATCAGCTGTGCCGGGCGGCCACTTGGTCCTCTGTGCACACATTCTCAAAGCACTACCGTGTGGATGTGCTGGCCTCGGCTGATGCCAGCTTTGGGAGGAAGGTCCTGGAGGCAATTTTGCCTATCTAGGATCTTCTTCTTCTGAGATTCTTAGTGCTTCCTTACTGTTGAGCCCTGTTGGCTCGTTTCAGTGTGCTGTATTTTGTTCTTGGGGTTTGTTCTTACCCCTAGTTGGTGTCCGTTGACACTTCTGCTAGTTGGGATATGTGCCCGGTTGGTTTATAGAGGTTCTGTGACTTTAGGGGCCTTGCGCCTGGTCCTTGCCTCCTTCCCGCCTCTGGGAAAACTCAATGTTTGGACATCCCAGTGTACCAGTAACCTGTATTGGACGACAGTGAAAATAGGATTTTAGTCTTACCTGTTAAATCCTTTTCACTTAGTCCATACAGGTTACTGGTCTCCCACCCTATCAAGGGACCATGCTTGGCTCTCCTGTGGCACGCTGTGGGAGTCCTTGGGGCATGCTCACAGGGGTCTTCTTCTCTCCTATCTCTGGTCAGTGTTAGTGTCTCAAATCATTCTGGCTTGTTCTGACTGAGGTGCAGCCTAAGAGGGAGGGGAGGCTCCGCCCCCTGCATACATTTAGATGAATGTTCCTGCCTACTTAAAGGGGCAGATCGCCTCCCAGTGTACCAGTAACCTGTATGGACTAAGTGAAAAGGATTTAACAGGTAAGACTAAAATCCTATTTTTTCCCACCTAAAGTAAATAAAATAATTATTCATTCTTGATAAACATTACTAGACGTAACGCTGCTTGGTAAACGACCCTGTCTGGGCCTTATAGTCAGAAGAAAAATTCAGTAAGTTTGGGGCAAACCAAATGCTCTATATGAGGAGAAACGAAAAATCCCATAAGTCCCATTGATTTCATTATGGTTTCCAAGCATTTTAAATTTAGAGAGACCTTGCGTTACCATGTGGAGACCTCTCTAGCAATCAAAAAGTTAAAATAAAAATTAGATTTTTTTTTTTTTTTTCCAGTTTCTCCCCAGTGGTGCAGTTGGTTTGTCTCGGACTTAATACATTTTTCATTTAAACATAAAGTCCTTAAAAAAAAAAAAAACCTTTGAAGGCCAGAGAGGTAAGTGTTGCATACCTCTGACTCTCAGTGGGTTAATACTAGAGAACCCACCTTTAATCCTGTACCTTGTACAACACTGATTTGAACCCTTTGAGTACCAGATGGGTATGCTACACAAAGCAATCAAAGGGCTAATTTAAAGCGGAACGATCATCAAAATTAAATTGCCCCCAAATACTTACAAACATAATAAGCGCATACATACTTTTATTATGCTGAATAAGTCTGGAATTAGTGAGAAATACAACTCGTTTTGCAGGTAGCAGCAGGGATCTTGCTGTAGGTGCTCTCTGCACCTGCGCCGTCAGTCTCTTCTGGTACCTTAAGGTACCAAGAAACTCCACCAATGGTGGAGGGGAACGGGACAGACAGCGCAGACTCGCAGATGCGTTTTTTCTGCAAGAGGTCTGCACTATTGCCCTCTGATGCCTGCCAAACGGAGTTGTATTTCTTACTAATTCTGGACATATTCAGCATAATAAAAGTATGTATACGCTATGTTAATAAGGATTTGGGGGGTGAAATTTCATTTTGACAGCTTTAAGCAAAATCCCAGATGTGTTTCAATGTATCATAGAGATCTGTAATACCTGATTAGTTTGACAATTAATTCTGTACTTATATGTTAACAGTATTGATAAAGTATTACTGTGCTTTGACTAAATTGTTAAGCTGCCATTGCAAACCTATAGTCTTAGACATTAATCCAGCATAGCTAAGCAAGATCAGTGACTGCCCATTTACAGCTGGCATTATTCAGTCTCTGAGCTTCTGTTTAGCATACATACATTACTTTTCAGCTCTCGTTTATTGCTGTACTTGAATGGTCCAGTATAGTGAAATGATAAGGTTAAATTAATTATCTTGGCTGTACCGCTTCGTGGATAATACTGCTGAAGAATACAAAGATTGTTGCTTTAATTATGTAATGTAGAATGAAAAGCTTGCCTATGATTGTCTTGTGGGATAACCTTTCCTTACATCTCCGTCAACAAGCTTTTAGTGCCATATGTTCAAAAGAGAAGTGGAGGAGTTCTGAATCAAACCATTTTCACTATAGGGGAGAACTAAATTTTTCAAAAAATGTTGATTTAAATGATTATTTTAACCCCTTGAATGCTAGAGATGCCGCCACTGTATTGCAAAGCAATGCGGTGGAGACCTCCTCGACAATCAAGGGGTTAAAATCACAATTTCAATCAGTTGGAATTTTTAGTTCTTCTCTATAGTTCAAATGGTGTTTCCAAGAACGCCTCAACTTTTGAACATATTGCCATTTATGTCTTTATTTGTGTTCTGTAAGTCAGTCATAATAGTACTGTGTCTGAGTCAGGAGTATAAAAACTACACTCTAACCTTGTGAGTGCCAGAGAGGTATTCAGCGCAATGTGTTGGGCCTGAAAGGGTTAAAGTGCACCCGTCACTCCAAGAAATAAATTTGTTTGTGGTCTTCACTATAAATACTGTCAAATGTGTGTTGTTTTTTTGTTTTTGTTTTCTTGACTTGTCACATACAAGAAGTTTATTTTATTTTACAGAAAATTAAAATCTGCGGTATGTTGTACTAGCATAGTTCTTGAGAAACAAACTGTAATATGGTAGTTTACTGGTACAGTGCAGTACTTTATTATCTCCTGGTACAGTACGATACTTGATTATCTCCTGGTATAGTGCAGTACTGTATTATCTCCTGGTACAGTGCGGTGCTATATTATCTCATGGTACGGTGCGGTACTTTATTATCTTCTGGTACAGTACAGTGCAATAATATCTCCTGGTATAGTGAGGTACTTTATTATCTCCAGGTACAGTGAGGTACTTTATCTCCTGGTATAGAGCAGTACCGTATTATCTCCTGGTACAGTGCAGTGCTATATTACCTCCTGGTACAGTGAGGTACTTTATTATCTCCTGGTACAGTGAAGTACTTTATTTCCTGGTGTAATGCGGTACTTTATTATCTCCTGGTACAGTGCGGTGCTCTATTATCTCCTGGTACAGTATAGTACTTTATGCTATCTCCTGGTACAGTGTGGTTCTTATCTCCTGGTACAGTGTGGTTCTTATCTCCTGGTACAGTGCGGTGCTATATTATTTCCTGGTATAGTGCGGTACTTATTTCCTGGTATAGTGAGGTACTACTGGTATAGTGTGGTACTTATTTCCTGGTATAGTGAGGTACTTTATTATCTCCTGGTACAGTGAGGTATTGTATATTAGTATTATTAGTATTAACATCAATGCAGTTGTAGATATAAAAAACACATTATAATGAACTCACATAACCAATTGTAAATAATAATTATTGATGGACATGATAGAATGTGTGGGCTTATGTGAATGAGGAAGATTGAGTGGGTATACCTGGGAATAATTATGAAATTCAGATTCTCTAATGGATTTCAATTAATTGGATAAAAAGATAAAATACATCAGTGTGAACTTTATATAATCAGTTATAATACAACACTAAGTTGTGAACAGTTGAATGTCCATTAATAATCTAGGTTCCAGATGATGCAATATGCACAAGAAAGTACACCCAGTGGTAATAAAACTGCCTTCATTCCACAGGTGAAACACAACAGTACAAATGGCTCACATTTCACCTTCACCTGAATAATGAACAAGCAAAAAGGCTAAGAGCTAGTGAAGGGATTTAAAGGGATAGTAATACTTCATTTTAACTTTATTTTATTTTGTAGGCATTAAAAAAACATGAAGAATGATATAAGTCTTATCTCTCAAACCTTTATGGTTTATGAGATATTCACAAGCAAAGTTCCCCTCCCCGCCCCTTTTTCCTAGTGTAAGCCATCTCTTCTCAGATGTGAGTCTGGTTGTATGACAGTACAGATAACAGAAGGGGACAATTTTCTTTGTATGAAAACAATGAAAGCCCTTCCCCCCTTGACAAGATTTTCAGCTTTTTCCATTATCTTAATTGAAGATTGTCCCTCTCTGCAGTCTACCTGGGCATCTCCCTTCTGATCTGGTTGAACGGGGGGGGATACTTTGTTTGTGAATATCTCTTAAACCATAAAGGTTTCAGAGATAAGACTTATATCATTCTTCATGTTTTTTTAATGCCTACAAAATAAAATAAAGTTAAAATGAAGTATTACTATCCCTTTAACAGTGACCTCCACTCGGCTTACTCAAATCTCTGCAGGGTGGGTTGCATACACAAAAAGAGCCCCTCAATACTCACTTGGTTGTCGTCATGTAACAGTAGGTCTGTATTGGCTTTTAGCGTGTGTTACCTGTTAGGTCAGGGATAGACCACTTTTAGCCCTTGAAAATTACATCTCGTATCATCCCCAGTCAGTCTAGCAACCACAGTAAGAAAAAAGTGAGGAGAGCGAAAGCTGTTGATTCTAACAGGCCACAGGGTTATAAACGATGATGTCTTTAATTTATTTGCTTAAATTAAGACTAGTTGAAGAGCCCGTTACATGGGCCACAGTGCAACTGCCAGCCGGTCGCGGGGCAGTCATGCACAGTAGAGACTGCCCGCCTTGCAGCTGATACAAAGCTCTGTATCAGCCTCGTCATGGGCAGTCTCTACTGCGCATGACAGCAGCACGTGCAGCAGTCTGTACTGCGCATGACTGCGTAGTTACGTTTTAGCAAATTATTATATAATATTTTGACACACGTACAGTATAGACAAGTCTGTTTTTAAGACATGTATTCTGAACCACAATATTGTTATTAAAACTAATAATTTGCTTTTGAAGTTTTCACACCAAAAAAAAAAAACATTCCTTTTATCAGTGAGGGCAGTATCAATAAGAATTTAAAACGGTCTTGCTTAACGTGACCGGAAGAGCACTTTAATACAGGCCATTTATAAGAAATCCAATATGAAAGCCTGTACAGGATCTGGTATAGTGTTGCATTGTGTCACGAGTTACAGGTGAGGTATGGTAATGTTAGTCTTGCAAAAGAGTAGTACTGCATCAAAACAAAAGAAACTAAATAGTACACTTTTTTTTTTTTTTTTTTTTTTTGCATCCTTTCACATTCCTGTTTTCTTTCTTTTTTTTTTTTTTTTTTTTTTTTTTTTTTTTTCGATTTATAAATACTACGTTCCATTTCTATTTGCATAAATTGCATTAACGTAATATAAAAAGGCAATTTTCTAAAGCCATTTAGCTCTCTTGAACTGGAACTTAATGCTTAAAATTACATTTTATGACTTTTGGCCAGTGGCTTTCCAAACACAAATTGTCCATCAGTTTTCGAAATTAAATGGCTCCGGATTGTCAGTTTGCATAGGTGTATGTTGTTTCTCTGCCTTTGAAATTCATGTTTTCCTCTGCACTATATGCTGTGTTCATAGTCCAAAACTGTGCGTCTGAAATCGCCATAATTGTTAGATGCTAAAAATGTGAGTGCAATATTTTTCATACTTCTCCCCCAGTTTATGGGCTCTTTGTTTGCACACCCACCAGTTTTATATTGGTGCTGTTTCACATACACATGACTAGAAATGGGTTTTTAAAGTTCTTTATTTGTACGGGCCTGGCCATTTTCCTTACAACAGTATTGTTTGTGAATTAAAGGTTCTTTCTGAGTTTCAGTGAATATGATTGCATTGAAAGTGATCATATGGTTCACAATATATCCTTAGTTAAACAGGAACATTAATTAAAACCAATGCCCAGTCCTGGGAAAACTGGCAGTTTCCAGAGAAGTGTTTCTTAAAAGTATAAAGGGTAAAATAAAATCTAAAATTTGCCTCTATTTGCGGTTGTCTGGCTGAGATATTGTAATCCAGTAATAACGGGACAGTCCTGTGTAGCTCATGTCCACCACAACAGCAATAAATATTCCTCATTATTGGTGAGCTAACACTTTGTCTCTCTGTATTGATAAAGGCAGCAGAGTGCAAAGGGCATTTCTAGTCAACTGGAAACCCCCTCTTGGCATACTCTTGCAATGACATGATCACGTAAACAGACTATGCTGGCCTCATACTGTCATTGCTTGTATAAAACCGTATGTATGCGTGGATCAGTCTCTTCAGAAATAAATTGCTACTACAGTTAAATGTAGGAGAAACTGATTCTGTAGGATGAAATATTTCCTTTATTCCTACATAGTACCTGGTACTGTGGTAACCTCATGAAAGTGTGAGTGCCGATGTAAGTGCTTTATTTATTTTGGTACATACTATCTTAGAGGTGGCATGTGCTTTTAATATTTTCTATGTTTTAAATATTTATTTATTTATTGTAACTTTAGAGTTATCAAATTTTGGAACACATAGCACCTTTTCCATGACTGATAAAGTTTTATGGACATAATATCTTCTGCCATACTTTATTCTTCCCATATGAACATTTGGTGACTTATGCATGTGGCCTTCTCTTTTATTGGTTATAATGCACTAGTTGGTTTTGCTGGTGGTGTGGTTTTGGCTTATCTATTATTATAATATTGATTTCTTCTAATAGAAACAGTGATGTATTGTTGTGAAATTGCAGCTTTCTTTTGTACCTCAGTTTGGGCTGCTTCACAGTGATCTCATTCGTTGTGACTGAACTCTGTTAAATACTTGCATTTGTAATTAGCTTGGAGTAAAACTGAAATTAATTTTAATTTATAGAAATGTTGATTTTTATGTAAAAAGCTTTGTATATTGTGATGGAAATCACATAGTAAATCCCCTGGGAGAGGTCATGCATGTAAAAATGACATACAGTGTGTTGAAGGGTCCCTGTCGCGGAGTATTTTGAGACCATCCTACTTTAAATCAAAGTTGTTGTTTTCAGAATCCAGTCCAGAGGCTGGAGTCAACCAACAGGTGCTTGGGATGCACTGCTTTAACAGCCTGCAGTCACAGAGAGACTCTGAAGGGACGAAGAAGATTCCCTGCTCTCCCAGGGCAAAGAGAGGCCCTGTTCATTTTCCTTTGCCTTGAAAGATCTAACCTGCATGGAAGCTATGTGTACTGTCTGGGGGGAGGTTTTCCAGAACCTGGCTTAGCTGGGTCTGGCAGGATGGTTTAGTTAGAGGGGTTGTGTTAGGTTGATCAGAAGGAACAGCACATACAGGCTAGAGATGGCTCCAGCGGGAGCTAGGCTTTTTATTTTATATTTTAACTAGTTGAAGAGGTTAACAGTGCCGGCCGGTCGTGGTGCAGTCATGTGCAATAGAGACTGCCTGTGACGCAACTGATACGGAGTTGGGTGCACCAAATTCAGACCGTAGCCCTCTCTGCGCACCTCTGGTCTGACTTTGGAGCGCCCAGCTCTGTATCAGCCTCGTCACGGCCAGTCTCTACTGCGCATGACTGCATCGTTACAAACTTTTAGTGAATTATTATATAGGATTTTAGGATTTTGTGGTGTTAATAGACAGGCAACCCATGCACCTTATGCAAGCAAACCTGTTTTCTGGTGCCTTATTGCCTTAGAAGACTGTGCTAAAGTACAACATACACACCGGTTTAAAATATTCAAAATGAAAAATTGTGTAAAATATTAATGGGGAAGGACTTCGAGTTAGTTGTTCTATTATTTTCTCCTTTTTCAGTTTGTTAGATTCTGATTTCTGATGTAATTTAATACATTACGTTTCCTTTAGACATTTGATTTAAGATTTATTAGCATTTCTGTAGTTCATGACTGAGCCAGCAGTAAATGCAGCTCATTCTGAATAACAAAAATGTCATGTACCACAAGCCCTTTGGAAGTATGGGCAATAGCTGTGTGGCAAACACTACAGAGCTGCCACCTTCGATTGTTGTTTTGCCTTATATTTGAAGTTTATGCCTTCTTGACTCATTAGGAACAGACATACAGTAATGGACTACAGTTAGTGTTTTGAAAACTTATCTACATGAACGTTCAAACCTAGTCTTCATTTTCTTATATCATTCTTAAGAATTATATTTAAATATAATATAAATAATTTTTCTACTAATTAAAACAAGGGTATGCTACTGCTGGGAAATGTTTTTTCACTGTCGTCCAATACAGGTCACTGGTACCATGGGATGTGTAGTCCCCTTTAATAGGCAGGAACAATTATGCAAATAATTTGCAAGGGGCGGAGCCTCCCCTCTTACTTAAGCCACCTTCTGGCCAGAGCCACCCATATTGATTTGTTCCTGGTGTGCTTGCACACCAGGCAGAGAACAGCTATGCTTCTTAGAGTTTTATTATTTTTTATTCAAATATGGAATACCACCATTAGGAGGGTGACCATGGCTGTGAATTGCCCTCTTCAAAGTGGCTGGTGCAGCTTCCAGGGATTTCTGTGGACCTATACCTGAAGAGGGGACAGCTTGTGTTAAGCAGCTCCCCTGTTGGGGAAATTACCTCTGGTTCTTTCCCTCCCTATCATGGTCACCTGAAGACAGAAGTCTGCGAGAAAGGTGAGTCACCCATTGAGTGCTGAAGGTCCACTTGTCCCCACAGTGTCCCTTTGATGGGCTTGTATTTGGGAGTTTTAATACACTCCAGCACTCATAGGGTGTTTTTATTGCATTATCACTATTTATGCAATTTCTGTGTTATTCTCTGAGTTTTGGAGCATTGGGTATTCATTTATTTATGTTTCTCATGTATTTCATGCTTGTTTGGGCACTTTTTAATGTTTTACTAAACTTTATTAAAAATGGTGTTCCGCGCCTTTAAGCGCGGCTTTTTCCCGCTCAGCAGCAGAGCTCCTTTACTCTCTATGGGAATTCACAGTTTGGGACGTATCTCTGAAACCGCTTGTCACAGCAACTTCAGAGTGGGCTCATTTTAATGCTAGGCTCCTGCTCTATCATCCGGTTGGTGTTTTATTAATATAGGGGGCTCAGGGGGGCTTCGGGCACTGTTTGGGGTACTTGCATAGGGAAAACTACATTTCCCATGAGCGCTTAGCTCGCGCTTGTTTCTGATTGGCTGTCATGACGGCCGCCATTTTGTGGTACTTTCCCAAGGCGAGTACACTACGCAGGGACCGAGCCTTCTCTCTCCTCACCAGATTAACCCTTCGCTGGCCAGATAAGTCCGTTTTTAGACCTTTTCTGGGGTGAAACTTTAATCTTTAACACTTTTCTGGGTGATAGTGTTTTTTTGGTGGGGTATATTGACGCTGTGAGCATGTCTACTTCACTGGAGCTAGGGGCTAGACCCAAGACTAAGGAGGCTGGGGGGTCTTCTACCCCCATGGCGTTTTGCTCCTCTTGCCACATTGGGCTGGATTGCGATAATGTGGGGGATCTATGCCCTAATTGTACTGATAAAGATAGCAACCCTGGGCTTCCCAGCCACGCTATTGAGCCATCTTGGGTGAGGGAGTTTAAAGCTGCCACTAGGGATCTCAGATCCACGCTTCAACTCTTTCCCTCTCAGGTACAGGGGGCTCTCCAGGTCTGGCAGACCCCCTCTACTATCAGGACCTCCCTGCCTAAGCCACAGGGAGCTCCTGATATCACTGATTCTTCCGAAGAAGAACTTTTACAGGATTCTGATGCTGAGGAACGTACTGTCATTGAATCTAACAGGTCCATTGGAGACCCCTATGAGTGTGACCCTGAAGTTTCGGCTGAGGGTCTGATCAGAGCGGTTCTGAATACGCTCAACCTTCCTCTGACTCAGGAATCCACTTATGATCCTACTGATGTTTTTCAGAAAAAGCCATCTAAACCTGTTGTTTGTTTTCCAACTAACCCTACTCTTGCCCGTCTGGTTTCTGAGGCATGGAAGAATCCTGATAGATCTTCCTCTGTCTCCAAAAAGTTTGCCAAACTTTACCCTTTTCCCGAAGCGGAGCTGGCAAAATGGGTTCATCCTCCCAAGGTGGATGCTCCTGTGTCTAGACTATCCAAATCTACTGCTTTGGCTGTCTCAGATGCCTCTGCCTTGCAGGACTGGACGGATAAGAAATTAGAGCTCTCTCTTAAATCTATTTTTGCCTCTATTGGCACTGCCATGCGCCCCACCTTTGCTGTGGCATGGGTTAATAGGGCTATTGCAGCCTGGACTGAACGACTGACTGAAGCGGTTCGCCAGGATGCGCCTGTATCTGAACAGTTGCAGCTTCTTGCTAATATCACTGAAGCTCAGAACTATGTTGCTGATGCTGCTTTTGATGCTGTGCGCATGATGGCGAGGGCCTCCACTTCTTCTGTGGTGGCTAGACGCGCTCTTTGGCTGAAAATTTGGTCTGCTGATACAGCCTCTAAGAAAGCCTTGCTTTCCTTGCCCTTTCAGGGGAATTTGCTCTTTGGCTCTGAGCTCAAAGAAATGATCAGTGAGGCTACTGGCGGTAAAAGTACTCTTCTACCCTCAGTCTTTAAGAAAAAGTTTCCAGCCAAACGCAATCGGTCCTTTCGTTCCTTTCAGACTGAGACGCGCTCCTCGGCCCAAACGGGTCCTCCCACTACGCGCTCCTCCTCCAAGCCCAAACAGTCCTGGAGGCCCAAAGTTGCCTCCAAGGCCAAGACCTCCAAGACTGCTTCGGCATGACTCGCCGAACCCGGGTCCGCATCCGGCTGTAGGCGGTCGTCTCCGCATCTTTCGCCGGACTTGGGAGGAGTCAGTGGCGGACCCATGGGTTCTTCAGGTGGTGTCAGAGGGATACAGGATCCCTTTCTCTTCCCTTCCTCCTTTTCGGTTCCATTTTACTCGTCCTTCTCAGGAACCCTCAAAAAGGCGTCTGTTCGACGACGCTATTCAGGATCTCTTGGACAAAGAGGTCCTGGAGGCGGTTCCGCTGGGGGACACAGGTTCAGGATTTTATTCCAACCTGTTTGTGGTAGCCAAAAAGGACGGAGGAGCCCGTCCCATCTTGGATCTCAAAGATCTCAATGCCTATGTGGTGACTTCCCACTTCCGCCAGGAGTCCCTGCGCTCTGTGATTACAGCAATGTCTCCAGGGGAGTTTCTTGCCTCCCTGGACCTTCAGGATGCTTATCTTCACATCCCTATTCATCCAGAGAGCAGGAAGTATCTCAGGATTGCCTGCCACAGGGGACACTTTCAATTCACAGCGCTCCCCTTTGGACTGACTACAGCTCCTCAAGTCTTCCAGCGGGTGCTGGGCTCCTTGATAGCGGTGCTCCATCAGGATGGGATCAGAGTGACACCCTACATGGACGATCTCCTACTGAAGGCCTCCTCAGCGGAGCTTCTACACCAGCAGTTGCAGAGGTGCATGCACACCCTGAACCGTCACGGATAGATCCTGAATCTGGACAAGTCGGACTTGATTCCTTCTCAGAGGCTTCTGTTCCTGGGTCTCCTGTTCGACACTCGCCAATGCATGGTGTTTCTTCCAGAGGACGTGGCTCACCAGATAGCCGTCAGAGTGGCTGGGATTCTGGACTTGGACGAAATTCCAGTTCCGAAGTTGTCGTCCTTAGTGGGGAAGTTCATTTCCACGATCGAAGCAGTACCATTTGCCATGGCCCACTCCAGGGATCTTCAGAGATTTGTGATCCAGACGTGCAGGAATCATCCAGATCATCAACATCTGTCTGTTTCTCTTCCTCCTCATGTCGAGTCGAGTCTGCACTGGTGGTTAGATCTCTCTCATCTCCTGAAAGGGAAATCCTTTCTAGTTCCTCATTGGACCACAGTCACAACGGATGCCAGCCTTCGGGGCTGGGGTGCAGTCTGGGGTCGCTTCAGTGCTCAGGGGAAATGGGGTCTGGAGGAATCCATGCTCTCCATCAATGTTCTGGAACTTCGAGCTGTCCGGCTGGCCCTGAGGCACTGGGAGTCTCAATTGACCGGTCTTCCAGTCAGAGTAGAGTCCGACAACGCCACGGCGGTGGCTTATATCAACAGACAAGGCGGCACAAGAAGCGGTTCCGCCTGGTGGGAAGTCAAGGATATTTTGTCTTGGGCAGAAGATCACGTGCCTGTCATCTCTGCAGTTCATATTCCAGGCGTGGACAACGTCATGGCAGACTTCCTCAGTCGTCACACCGTCGACAGCGGAGAATGGGCTCTTCACCCAGAGGTGTTTCACATGCTCACTCAACGGTGGGGGATGCCAGTGGTGGATCTGATGGCTACCAGACACAACAGGAAGGTTCCGGTGTTTTGCTCCCGTCTGAGGGACTCCCTTGCTCTAGCGGTGGATGCCTTGTCGATCCCTTGGGACTTCTCCCTGGCTTACATCTTCCCCCCTCTTCCTCTATTGATCAGAGTTATTCAGAAGTTGAAGAGAGAACGTTGTCCTGTCATCCTGATTGCTCCGAACTGGCCTCGCCAGTCCTGGTTTCCGGAATTGATGGCCATGTCAGTGAGGGATCCAATCCCACTTCCAGCCCGTCCGGACCTGCTTCTTCAGGGGTATCTGTGGAAAGAGGATGTTCACTCTCTCCGTTTGATGGCATGGCGGTTGAATCCTCGATTCTAGCTAAGAAAGGCTTTTCTCCTTCTGTGGTGTCGACGATGCTCAGTGCTCGTAAGCCTGTGTCTTCCAAGATCTATCATCGCATTTGGTCAACCTTTGTGACATGGTGCTCTGTCAAGCAGTTGTCTCTTGACTTCCATCTTCCCACTGTCCTGGCCTTCTTGCAGGACGGTGTGGACAAGGGGCTCAGTCTGAGTTCCCTCAAAGTTCAGACATCTGCCTTGTCTGTGTTTTTCCAGGAACGGATTGCCATCCTTCCTGATGTGAAAGTCTTCTTCCAAGGTGTGACTCATGTTCGACCTGCCTTCAAGAGTCCTGCTCCCCAGTGGGATCTCAATTTGGTGCTGGGAGTTCTTCAGCGACCACCGTTTGAATCCTTGGCTTCCATTCCATTACGTCTTGTGACTTGGAAGATGGCCTTCCTTTTGGCTATTGTGTCAGTACGCCGGGTGGCAGAGTTACAGGCATTGTCTTGTAAACCTCCTTACCTGGTGTTCCACAAGGATAAGGCTGTGCTTCGCACTACCAAGGAATTCTTACCCAAGGTTGTGTCTGAGTTTCACATCAATCAGGAGATTGTGGTTCCCTCTTTCTGCCCTAATCCTTCATCTGACAAGGAAAGAGATCTCCATTTGTTGGATGTGGTGCGTTGCCTCAAGTTTTATGTTCACCGCACCGAATCTATCAGGAAGTCTGACGCTCTATTCGTCATTCCTGAGGGGCCTAGGGCAGGAAGACCGGCTTCCAAAGTTACCATTGCCTCTTGGATTAAGGCTACCATCCGTGAAGCCTATAAGTTGAGGAATAAACATGTTCCCTTCAGGGTGACTGCCCATTCCACCAGATCTATTGGGGCCTCCTGGGCCTACAAGAATCAAGCTTCTGCTGACCAACTGTGCAGAGCGGCCACTTGGTCCTCTGTGCACACTTTTTCTAAGCACTACCGAGTTGATGTACTGGCATCGGCTGATGCCAGCTTTGGAAGGAAGGTCCTGGAGGCAGTCTTGCCTGTGTAGGTCTTCCGCTCTGTGATCCTTAGTGCTTCCTTACTGTTGAGCCCGGTTGGCTCGTGTTACGTGTGCTGTGTTAAGTTCAGGGATTGTTCCCTTGGTTGGTGTCCGTTGACACTTACAGTTTGGGCTATGTTATCAACTGGTTAACAGTTCTAGTGACTTGGGCCTTGCGCCTGGTCCTTGCCTTACTTCCCGCCTCTGGATCAGCTCAATGTTTGTACATCCCATGGTACCAGTGACCTGTATTGGACGACAGTGAAAATAGGATTTTAGTCTTACCTGTTAAATCCTTTTCACTTAGTCCATACAGGTCACTGGTCTCCCACCCTGTCAAGGGACCAGTCTTGGCTCTCCTGTGGCATTCGGTGGGGGACCGTTCGGGCATGCTCACAGGAGTCTTTCTTTTTGCTTACCTGGGGTCAGTTTAGGGTCTCAAATCAATATGGGTGGCTCTGGCCAGAAGGTGGCTTAAGTAAGAGGGGAGGCTCCGCCCCTTGCAAATTATTTGCATAATTGTTCCTGCCTATTAAAGGGGACTACACATCCCATGGTACCAGTGACCTGTATGGACTAAGTGAAAAGGATTTAACAGGTAAGACTAAAATCCTATTATTCTAAAGTTATTACAAATCAAACCAGACCACAAAATTAATTTTTCCTTTGTTTTTCATAGGGAGATTAAAGGAACACTAATGTCCCATAAAATATTATGCTGGTTTTATACAGGTTAAACAATAAATTATGTTGCACAAATCCTATCTCTCAAATCTTTACGGTTTGAGAGATATTCGCCTGTAAAGTTCCTTCCTCTTTCCCCTTTTCCTGACTTCAGCGCTGTGCTGACAGCAGAAGGTCCCGGTCTGGGGACCAGCTGGCAGCTCTGTAGCAGAAATCATGTTATTTAAAAATAATTACTTCATTGGAAAGGTCTACAAAGTGTGCCTGGTTTGCAAGCACACTTTGTAGACCATTCCAATGAAGGAGCTCTCTTTAAATAACGTTATTTCTGTGTTGTCCAGTATAGGTTACTGGTAACTTTGGGTAGGTGATCTGCCCCTTTAAGTAGACAGGGACAGTTCTAGAAATGATTGCAGGGGGTGGAGCCTACCTTCCCTCCTTGGCTGCAGCTAGCCAACCAGCTCCAGAAAGATTTGTTCCTTGGTGAAGAGAACACAGGCAAGAGAACAGTTCTGCTATAGTTTTAGAAACTTTTTTATTTTTCTGTCAGATATGGGATACAACCATTAGGCGGATTACTAAAACTAACAATGCCCTTAGATGTGGCTAGCTCAGTATCCAGGTGCTTTTTGTGGCCCTTAAGCCCTGAGGGGGAAAATCTTGATTCCAAGTTCTTTCCCCTGGAGTTGCCCACTGAGGCTTCTTCTTAATACATGATAATCTAAAGACAGAAGATCTGCAGGAAAGGGGAGCAACACTTTGAGTTCTGCAGGTCCACATGTCCCACAGTGCCCCTCCACACAGGGGTATTCTTTTAGAGTTCCTATTGCACACTCCTGCACTCATTGGGTTTATCTGTATGTCTGTTGGGTGTTTTGGAGCAAGTTTCTGTGGTAAATTAACCCTGTAATTGCTGGTTGGCAGCTGTGGGGTGGCTAATGGCACTTTCCCTACTGGGTTCAGTGTTTTCTGGGTCTGATTACATGTTCTAGTGATGTTTCATGTATTTTTATTTCTCATTTCTAACTTTGAGAAAAATGAGTTTGCGCACTTTACTGCATAGACACCATTGCTCCATTCGCTTCTATGGGACTGTACAGTTCGGGAAGTATCTCTGCAACCTCTCAACGTAGCGACTTCAGAGATGGCTCATTTTAATTGTCTGACCTTGCTCTATCATCCGATTCACATTGCAGGTGTTTTTTGGTAGGCTCAGGGGGCTTTGGACACTGTTGGGATACTTTTTCTGTGAAAACTAAATTTCCTATGAGCTCTTTCTTTGCACGCTCGTTTCTGATTGGCTCCTGCCGCGTCAGCCATTTTGTGAGCTTTACAGAACGAGTATCTGACGCAGGGCTTGGACTCTCCTTCTGTCCTCTGTAGATTAATCCTTCGCCTGCCAGATAAGTGTATTTTAGCGATTTCTGGGGTGAAATTTTATATCTTACACACTTTAAATTGGATGATTAATTATTCTGAATGTTATTGACACTGTGAAAATGTCTACTCCATTGGAGCTTGGGGCCAGGCCTAAGACTAAGGACGCTGGAGTCTCTGTATCCCCCGTTGCGCATTGTTCCTCATGTCCTACAGGGTTGCCTAGAGAATTCTCAGGTCATTTATGCCCAGCATGTTCTGATGTCCCTGAGTCTATCCCAGGGACCTCCAGCCATACATTAGAGCCAGCTTGGATGCAAGAGATCAAGGCTGCTACCAGGGACCTCAGGTCTACATTGCAACTCTTTCCATCCCAGTTACAGGGGATCTTCCATTCCTGGCAGACCCTTTCCTCAGTCAGATCTTCCCTGCCCAAACCGCAAGGAGTACCTGACGTTTCAGATTCCTCTGAAGAGGAACTGTTGGTGGATTCAGATGTTGAAGAATGTTCTGCTGTGGGCTCCTCTCAATTTTTTGGGGGATCCTTTTGAGGTTGATCCAGAACACTCTGCTGAGGGCCTGATCAGGGCTGTCTTAAACACGCTAAACATTCCCTCAGTTCAGGAGGTTTCCTCAGATCCCTCTGATGTATTCCAGGAGCCTATAAAGCCCCATACTTGTTTTCCACATAACCCCACTCTGGACCGCCTAGTGGCTGATGAGTGGAAATCTCTGGACAGAAAGCCTTCTGTCTCCAAGAAGTTTGCTAAGCTTTACCCCTTTTCTGAGGCGGCGCTTGCTCAATGGGTTCATCCCCCTAAAGTGGATGCTCCTGTCTCAAGGCTATCTAAGTCTAGCGCCTTACCAGTTTCTGATGCGTCCTCTCTGAAGGACTGGACTGACAAGAAGCTTGAGGTTTCCCTCAAGTCCATTTTCGCTACTGCTGGTACTGCCATCGCCCAGCTTTTGCTTTGGCATGGGTTAACCGGGCCATTGCGGTCTGGACTGAACAACTCGTCCTAGCTGTACGTCAGGGTGATTCATCTTCGGATATGTTGTGGCTTCTTGACAACATATCTGAGGCCCAGCACTATGTTTCTGCTGCCTGATTTGATGCTATCCGTCTGGTGGCAAGGGTTTCCACCATGTCTGTGGTTGCCAGACGAGCTCTTTGGTTCAAGATCTGGTCTGCTGACACGACTTCTAAGAAAGCCTTGCTGTCCTTGCCCTTTCAGGGTACATCCTTATTTGGGCCAGATCTTAAGGATCTGATTAGTGAGGCCACTGGGGGTAACAGGTCCGGCGAACCAGGCAGTTTCCACAGCTCCACGTGCCTCCTCCAAGGCCAGACAGCAATGGAAGCCCAAGGTCTCTTCCAAGCCCAAGGCTTCCAAACCTTCTTCAGCATGACTCGCCGAGCCCAGGTCCCCATTCAGCTGTGGGTGGTCATCTTCGTCACTATCACAGCATTTGGGAGGTTTCAGTGGTGGACCCGTGGGTTTTACAGTTGGTGGTGGAAGGGTACAGGATTCCTTTTGCCTCTCTTCCTCCCTTTCGCTTTTTCCCCTCTGATACACCCCAGGGAGTGGAAAAATGCCATCTCTTCTACGGTGCTTTCCAGGCTCTTCTGGACAAGGATTTTCTGGAACCTGTTCCAGTTCAGGACAGAGGTACGTGTTTTTACACAAACCTCTTCTTAGTGTCCAAGAAGGATGGCGGTTGTCGTCCAGTTTTGGACTTGAAGGATCTCAATTCCTTTGTGATCTGGTCTCATTATCACCAGAAGTCCCTGAGGATGGTGATTGCTGCTATGGTTCCAGGGGAATTTCTTGCTTCTCTGGACCTTCAGGACTCATATTTACATATCGCCATTCATCCAGAGAGCCGGCAGTATCTCTGGATTTGCCTGCGACCAAGGGCATTTTCAGTTCTCGGCTCTTTCCTTTTGTCTGACTACAGAGCCTCAGGTCTTCAACTGTGTCCTGGGAGCCTTAGTGTCTGTCCTCCACCGGGACGGCATCAGAGTTACTCCATACATGGACGACCTGCTTCTGAAAGCCCCCTCTGCTGAACTTCTTCATCAGCAGGTTCAGGACTGCATTCATGCTCTTACCCATCATGGGTGGTTCATCAACTTGGACAAGTCGGATCTTGTCCCGTCCCAGCATCTGGTCTTCCTGGGCCTTCTCTTCGACCCTCAGCAGAGCATGGTGTTTCTCACGGACGAAGTGGCTCACCAGATCGCACACAGGTTTTCGGCTATTCTGGCTCAAGATTCAGCTCCAGCCAAGAAGCTGTCCTCTCTGGTGGGGAAATTTATCTCCACCATTGAAGCAGTCCCCTTTGCCATGGCTCACACCCAGGAACTCCAGAGGTTTGTGATCCAGGTGTGCAGGGGTCAGCCGGACCTTCTGAAGACATCAGTATCCCTTCCTCTTCATGCGGAACTGAGTTTGTCGTGGTGGCTCGACCTCTCCAATCTCCTGAAGGGCAAGTCCTTCCTGGTATCCATCTGGACCACGGTGATGACGGATGCCAGCCTCTCTAACTGGGGAGCGATCCTGGGTCGCCTGTGTGCTCAGGGTCAGTGGTCTCTGGAGGCATCTCTCCTTCCCATCAATGTGTTGGAGCTTTGGGCGATTATTTCATGCACTTCATCATTGGACACCTCCGTTGGAAGACTTCCCAGTTTGCGTACAGTCCAACAATGCCACAGCCGTGGCTTACATCAACTAGCAGGGCGGAACAAGAAGTCTCGCCGCTTGGTTAGAGGTCAAGGCTATTTTGTCTTGGGCAGAAGTACATGTTTCTGCCATATCTGCAGTGCGCATTCCTGGAGTAGACAACGGCATGGCGGACTTCCTCCATTGACGCACAGTGGACAGAGGCGAGTGGGAACTGCACCCAGAGGTTTTCACCCTCCTTGTTCAGAAGTGGGGTCTTCCTTCCATCGACCTGATGGCTACAAGACACAACCGGAAGGTTCCGAGGTTATGCTCTCGCTGGAGGGATCCTCTAGCTATAGTGGTGGATGCCATGTCCATTCGTTGGTTATTTCCTCTGGCTTACATCTTTCCTTCCCTCCCCATGTTGCACAGGGTGTTGCAGAAATTGAGACTGGAACACAGTCCAGTCATTCTGATTGCTCTGTACTGGCCTCGACAGGCTTGGTTCCCGGAGCTTTTAGATCTGTCTGTGGCGGAGCCATTCCGACTCCCTTGCCGTCTGGATATTCTTCTACAGGGTTACCCGTGGAAGGAGGATGTTCATTGTCTAGCTTTGACGGCTTGGAAATTGAATCCTCAATATTGAAGAAAGATTTTTCTTCTGGTGTGGTGGCTACTATGCTCAGTGCCCGCAAACCTGTTTCTTCTAAGGCCTACCATTGTGTCTGGTCGACCTTTCTATCTTGGTGTGCTGATAGGGACCTGTGTCAGGAATTTGATCTGCCTATGGTCCTGGCCTTTTTGCAGGATGGTGTGGACAAGGGCCTCAGTTTGAGTTCCCTTAAGGTTCAGACTTCTGCTCTCTCTGTTTTCGTTCACAGGTGCATTGCCGTTCTTCCTGATGTCAAGGTTTTCTTTCAGGGCATTGCTCATACTCGTCCTGTCTTCAAGAATCCTGCTCCTCTGAGGGATCTTAACTTGACTTTGGGTGTTCTTCAGCACCCTCCCTTTGAGTCTTTGGCTACTATTCCTCTACGCCTGTTGACGTGGAAAAATGGCCTTTCTCCTGGCAATAGTGTCCGTTCGCCATGTTGCGGAGTTACATGTCCTGTCCTTGTAAACCACCCTTTGTGGTATTTTACAAGGACAAAGCGGTGCTTTGCACTTCTCAGGAGTTTCTCCTGAAGGTGGTTTTGGAGTTCCACATCAATCAGGAGATTGTGGTGCCTTCTTTCTACACTGGCCCTACCTCTGACAAGGAGAGGGATCTCTACTTGTTAAAACTTGAGACAATGCACCACATTTATGTCCATCACATTGGGTCTATCAAGCAATCTGATGCGCTATTCATCATTCCTGAGGGTCCCAGGGCAGGAAGACCTGCATCCAAAGTGACTATTGCGTCCTGGATCGTGTCCACTATTCGTAAGGCTTACTAGCTGAGGAAGAAGCCTGTTCCCTTTTGGGTCAAGGCTCATTGTACTAGATCTATTGGGACTGCTTGGGCATACAAGAATCAGGCCTCTACTGATCAGTTGTGCAAGGCTGCCCCTTGGTTGTCTGTATACACCTTTTCGAAGCACTACCTTATTGATGTGCTGGCTTCAGCTGATGGCAGCAGTGGGAGGAAAATCCTGGAGGCAGTCTTGCCTGTCTAGGATCTTCTTTGGTTCTTGGTGCTTCCTTCACTTTTGATCCCTGTTTGCTCTAGTTTAGTGTGCTGTGTAACAGTTCTTGGGGTGGTGTTACCCCTGTTTAGTGTCTGTTGACACTTCAGTTGTTTTGTTAGGCTATCTCTGCTCTGATGGTTCAAATCTGCTCTGGTGACTTTGGGGGCCTTGCGCCTGGTCCTTGCCTTACTTCCCACCTCTGGGAAACTCAGTGGTTGGACATCCCTAAGTTACCAGTAACCTGTATTAGACGACAGAGAAAAGAGGATTTTAGTCTTACCTGTTAAATCCTTTTCTCTTAGTCCATACAGGTTACTGGTCTCCCACCCTGTAAAGGGACCATGCTTGTCTGTCCTGGGGGGAAGGAGCTACACTGTGGGAAAAAGTGGAAGTTGGTAGAGTTTCAGTAGAAGCTCCCCACAACCGGAGGACTCGGCCTCTGCCCCGGAGACCCGGTAAAGCAGTGCCAAAACCGGAGTCTCCGGGGCAAATCCCCCGGATTTGTTCCCAAGTATGCTAATTAGAGCTGCATTCATTATGAAACATTACTATCCCATTAAACCTTTGAGTGCCAGAGGGGTACACAACGCATTGCAAAGCAATGCGTTGCATACCCCTCTGGCACTCAGAGTGTTAACATTACCTGGACTTTGGCCCGTTTGCACGGGCTTTTACACTAGTAGTGAATATTTGTCTCTCGAGCTATTGATCTACAAACCAACCATCCCCAGCTAGCTAAATGGTGGTTGGGGGATGATTGTAGTTGTAGCTCACAACAGTTGGAGGCCCAAAAATTGACTACCCCTGGTATAAAGAAGTAACAAATGTTTTATGAAAAAAAAATATGTTGTAGTGTTTTTCTTGATGAGCAAAACAGTGACTGATTTGGTTGATTTTTCATTCATAAATTATTACAGCTCAAACTGTAAAATGTGTTTATATTCAATATTTTTACATTAAACTGCAATTTTATATTGTCGTCACCAGGGGGTAATCTTGATTGTTCATTTACACTGTATCTATTTTATTGTCTGTCAGTTATTGTCTATCTCACACTGTTTTGTATTCGGTGATAACAGTGGGCATATTTAGTTATTATGAATAAGCTCTTGGGAGTCCCATTTGAACTCTTATTAAGACTGTCTCTTTAAAATACAACTATTTTTCTCATTGGGATCAATGACAAATTGTGGATTGTATACTCATCAAATGTAGACAGAAAATTATCCCAGTAAACTTGGGCAGCTATGAAAAGTTATTGCTGAAATAAGTTAAGTCATGTACATTTTTGCAGTATGATTTGCAGCTGATATGAATACTTTTAATTGGTAGTCAAAGAAAAAAAAATGGTGTCAACATTTTTTTCCTGTGTGACGACCCTAAGCTATTGAGTTATGAATTAGTAATGAGTAAGAAAATAATCACAAATAATGATTTTGGAATGCAAATGACTTACCAACTGTTACTACCCTGGATATTAACATGGTAAGTTATCTTGAGCTGATCTAGCTCTTTATTCAGTCACCTTGATGTTCGTGCCTTCGTTTGTCAAGGTTTGAAACAAGGTAATTTTAAGTATTCCATGATATATATTATTTTCTAGCTTCTTAATGATATGGAACGGCGATGACCCGCCGTTTTAGTTATTCTTCGGAAAAGAGTAATTGTAAAAATTAACTTGTCATACACCATAGCTCAGTACTGTAACATCACTAAAAGTCCACAGTCACACTATTTTCTTCCATTTTTGAGATTCAGCATCTGGCTCTGTGGGGTACTGATGGCTTCTGTGAAGAAAGGCACCGGAGTGAGCAATTAAATGTAAAGTGACAGTATAAAATATGATCATTAGACTTGTACAAAAGACGCATTTATGAATTTAGCAGATAACTGTCATTTTGTTCTCTGCTTATTTATGCTTTGCATGCTTGAACTTTTGCATTTCTGTTTTTTTTTTTGTTTTTTTTTTTTTTTGTGCATGAACACTTTCATCATTCTGTAAAGTTATAAGCCCATTTGTCACAAAGGGTCTGCACTGGACTTCTGTATAGTGCACACTAATATCAAAAGGTCTGCTTCTCTCTTCCTTTTGTCGTTTGGAAATTTGAGAATGCATCCTATTGACATTTAATACATATATAAACTGCCACATCAGCACTTTGTGAAAATGAACATTTTTGTATATTCTTACTTTGCAGTTCTTTAGATGCTCTACTAATAGTGTCTGCATGACAATTCCAAACAGAAGGAGAGTTTTTCCTCTGTCTTGAGATCAAACTTAATGCCATATTCAGGAATCTAAAGATATGCACTTCTGGAGCATACCGATTTGCACTATAGGGAAGAAGGAAAATCCCTAAAATTCCCATTGATTTAATTGGGACTTACATCTTTAGCACTTAAAGGGGATGTATCACCCCTATACAAGTTTGTCTTAATAGGTAGGTTATATAGTGAATATGTGTAATATTGTATCAACTTATTTTTTTAAATTGCTATTTGGCTGAATGCCCTGCATCCTACTTCTGGACAGACGACTCCGATGACAGAGGCTTTCTGCCTGTAATCTGAAGCGATCTCTGGCCAGTGGGACCACTCCAGCTTACATGCAGGAAGCCTCTGTCATTCGAGCCTGGATAGAGGGAGGGGATCAGAGGCAGAATGACAGAGTGCGGTACAGAGCTGGTAACCACTGTCTGTCAGGAGATAGGGTGCAGGGCAACCTTTACTCATAAGATTTTGGTCAAATAGCGATTTAAAAAAAGAAATGAATACAATATTGCACATAATTGTTATATAACCTACCTATTAAGACAAACTTGTAGAGGGGTGATACATCCCCTTTAACAGGTTATATCTAAAGCAGGGCTGTCCAAGTTAAGTCATCAAGGGCCACCAACAGGCCAGAATTTAAGGATTTCCCTGATTGAGCACAGGTGAGTCAGTCACAATGAATGAGCCACTGATTAACTCATCTGTGCTTAATTGGATAATTGGCCTGTTGGTGACCCTTGATGACTGAGCTTGGACAGCCCCTAAAGTATTGCAAAATCACCTTTCTCTTTCATCCAATGTGGAACACAGGAAACGTGAGGTAAAGAAATCGTCTGACCAGGACAACAGGGCAAAAAGGCTCTCTGGAGATGGAGACTCTCTTACTCCATTTTAACCCTAACAGACATGCTCTGTTTTTAAAGTGACATCAATGGAGGTGCGTCAGGGCAAATATTATTAGTAAGCCTTTTGTCCTGTTAGTATGTCTCTGTCCTTGAATGTCTATCTGTGTAGCAGCTGCATTCAAAAAGTCTTGTAGAATCGATATTCCTTTCTGTCAGTCCAAGTCCCTTTACCTTCCTCTCCTGAGGTGGACTAAATTTTACATAATTTTTGTAAGCCGTTTTTATGGGTCATTGGCGTGTTTAAGAAATGGGTGCACGTGACAACTGAAGAGCCACCACTCCATTTTATGTTTGGAGGCAAAAATGAATCTGCATTTCCCATGTGAACCAGTTTTCCCTGGGACTCTGAGAGAAGGAGGGGGAGGTTTTATGCTTTATCACTTCCTCTTTTCCTGCACTGCAAGACACAGAAGGCTGGATTTTCCTCCCTTACAGTCTGCTTTACCCACTTCAGGCAGAAAAGTTTTGGGAAGGCAAGATGGCTAAACAAAATCCTCCTGGTCTCTGTCTTCATGACTCGCATGGGTCTGATCTGCCTCAGGCTATTAGTTTGTCTGTGTCTTTTACAATGTGTGTTTTTTTTTTTTCTCATGGTGGACCAGTGGGTTTTGAGGGTGATAATGGAAGGGTATCATATAGATTTCAAATCCTTTCTTTCATGTTGCTCCTTCATGTCCAGATTTCCTCATGATCTGGACTGGGAACAGTCTATTTTTAGACATGATTTCTTTCCTGATGGACATTCAGGTCTTGGTACCTGTATGTCAGTGTTTACTTTCACCATGCCTGCCCTGGGGCACAAATGAGTACTACGTACATAACAAAACACATGCAGCCAACCTACCACATTCAAGAGAAACCTCTGTTTGCCTCAAGATGATGTTGGATTCCCCTTTGTTTAGCCCCCAATGTGTAAAAGCAATATCTTGCTGACAAAGGATACATCATGACATGAAAGGGGATGGATCATTGGCAGATCTACAAAAGTCATAAACAGGGGCTATGATCCAATGTTTGTAGCACTTTGTGCAGTTGGTCAGTAGAAGTTAGTGCTGAAGAATGTTGGTTGATAGGTCAGCTTCATAATTACTTCAAACTGACAGCCAATGGGAGCAAGTGCAATTGATTTTTACCAATATATGGACATGGGCAGCCAGTGAATGTATGCACTTTTGGTAAATCCACCCATGACATGCCAAGACCATCACAGGTCCTTAAGAGGTTAACGTATTTTGAAAATCTTAATTCAAAACTGTGTGTCATGTTAACCAAAGGTCCAGAAGATATATAGTTTAGGAGATATTCAAACTTTTATTTTTGGGGAAAGTGACAATTTCCTGGTACATCACAGAGCTTCATTAACATATGAAACATCACCAAAAAGGGATAATTCGCATATGAAATGTCACTGTGGCACTTAATTAGCAGGTACCAAAATTGTCATTTATTAGCATGCGGTAACAAGTGTGAATATATCATTAACTGTTCTTTTGGATAACATGACACACAGGCAGTCTAATGCATTTTTCAACTTTGCAAACTTGTATTAAGGTGAAAGGTCCACTTTAAGGGCCAGAGGGGTGTGCAAGACATAGGTCCTTAACCCCTTGAGGACTGGTACGGTCCTGGCACATCACTGATGGCTGTGCCTTAAGGACCGGTGACAGTCCAGGCACATCATGTGTTTTTGTGATTACAGAGCTCCTGCGGGAATGCTGTGGTCACTAGGGGAGTCTGAAACTGACTGCTCCAAGACCAGAGTGGAGTGGTCCGTTTCAGACTGTCTTTCAGTGAGCTGGAACATGTGCTCAGTCATGTGTTGGCTCTCAGAATGACATCTATGTGGTCCTTAAAGGGGAACATTCACATAAGATAAACTTTCATGCAGTGGTTTTGACCACTACAACAAGATTAGTGGTGTGTTTTTTTTTTTTTTTTTTTTTTTTTTTAATTTGCTTGCTATGGCAGATCTCAAGCTTTAAAATGTGGCACTTCTGGGTTCTACGGCATACTTTGAGGCACAACGTCACAGGACTTCACACCTCCCTCCCAGCTGCCCCAAGGAGCACGTTCAAACTTCCATTCATGGCGGCATTTATGTGGGCTATCGTTACAACAAGCTCCGTTTACCATGCTACACATTCTGAAGCTTGAGATCTGCCGTAGTAGGTAAGTAAAATTTAAAAAAAAACAAAAAAAAACACACAAAATGTTCCCCTGTAAGTGTAATCTCACCCTAGGAACACCTGACTGTAAGGGGTAAATGAATAGGTCCCATACAATAACCCGTCAACCTGTCTTATTTGTCTCCTGTGAAATACAGAGGACATTTTATCAGTACGCCCTCTGGGACTTACGTATAAAAGCAAAATGATAGAATTCTGAGGTAAACCAACGCCGCTGAAGGGTATAAATAAAAATTCTTAACATTCCTTTGATTTAAATGGGGTTTTTAATTCCTTAACCCTTTGAGTGCCAGAGGGGTAAGCAATGCATTGCAGAGCTATATGCATTGCTTCACAATCCATTGGAGGCCTCTCTAGCATTCAGTGTGTTACCCCCTCCCCCATTTAAATCATTCAGATTATTCTTTTGTACCCTATGTTAGTTGGTTGTCCGCAGAATTGTACCACATTGTCCTTTATATACAAGTCCCTCCTTTTATACATTGTAGTCATTTTCCTTGCGATTGTTTTATTTATGTTCATAGCCACTGCATGCACCAAGTGCTCTATTAGTCTGAGAAAATGCCAAAGAAATAGTTGTGTTTTAGTAACTTTGGATCACAAAGGGTTAGAGAGGTATTCAACACACTGACTCTCTCTCTGGCATTCAAAGGTTTCCTTTCTTCTGTTATGTTTCATTTTTCTATGTAAAAATGTGAAAAATGCATAGCAGATGATGATGATGATAGCATGAAAATGTTTCATTTATCTTACTGCAATAAAAATGCTTTGCACATAAAGAAATTAAATTATACCAAAACCAGTTAATATGCTTTATGTATAATCAAATTCTATTGCTGCTTACAGTAGTATATTGCACTCCTCTGACATAAGCATTAAAATGGTTTCTGCTGGAAGTCAAATACAAGGTACTCTAAACATGCATCATAGGCAAGTATTTCAGACTGCATGCTTCACTCTTATTTCCAAGGTTTAAACCTTTGAGGCATGCCAAGGTTCATTCTTTTGGGACCAGTAATACACTGCTAGTCAGCCTAACACAAATTATACCAGAGGAACTGTACAAATGGTTAATGCTGTGTACATTATTTATTTATTTTTACTGAAACAGAAACTTAAACTTGCAACATCACATGGTCGCTGCTTCCAGGGCTTTCCTTAACTGGATTTAAATTTCTTTATCCCTTAGGACGACTCATGTCATCTCTTAGAGTATTTTATTTTTAATACAGCTTTTTCATATATTTTAAATGTCAGAAATTTGACACAACATTAAAAAGATAGGCTCCCGCTATTGGTTATACAAGCCATGTCAGCTTTTATTTATCTAGATCTGTAGATTTGGGCATGCCTTCAGCTTTTTAGTCTTTGCAAGAGTGAAGTCTTGTAAAAATCATACCTTTTGGAAAATAATGAATTCCTGTATTATGTAATGGTGCTGTTTTCTTCAGTAGTAAACCCCACGTGATCGAAGACTGTAAAATCTTTCATTGTCAGTTTAGATTTGAAATATACTTTACTAACTTAAAAGCCCGTGTACACGGGCCAAGTTCCAGGTAATGTTAAAGACCACTTGGGTATCCATGGATTTATTGATTCAGAAATTGGTGACCTTGATGAAAGATGCAAAACAAGTTGATTTAAACAAAGGACTACATCTAAGTGACAAGCACAGTATAAAGAAACGTGTTTATCTATAAAACAGTCTACTTTTCTTGCATGCCACTCCGGTTTTCTATTTGAGAAATTTGTGGTTTAAAGTTTTGGTCGTGTGTATTTGTTGGGGAAAGGGAGCTTGAAGGTCTCTCATCTTTAGATATTCTTGTGACTCAAATTAAAGCGGAACGTTCACCTTGTTAATATTTCCCCCAGATTCTTTCCTAATGTAGCGATAGGTAAAGCCTTACTGTTATGATGTAAAAGTCTGCGTTATTAAGGAAAACAAACGTCTTCTGTAGGCATCCAGGGCATAGAGCTTACAAGACCAGCTCTGAGCACCTGCGTCTTCAGCAACTTCCGTTACCTTAAGGTAACAGAAGTAAGTCACCACCAATTCGCGCCAGGCACAGGACACATCGCTTAGTCTCGGAATTATCTTACCTCTAAGATGTCTGCGCTGTTGTCTGCTGGATGCCTACAGAAGAAGAGGCTTTACTTAATAAAACTGAAGTTTTCATCATAACGGCTTTACATATCGCTACATTAAGAATTATTTAATGGGAAGTAGAACTGTTCTGGTTTTTATTATAATAGCAGGGCTCAAAATTTCCACTAGCCAATGGCAAGTGAAAATTTAGCCCTGGCGAGTAGAAATTCAGCCCTGGTGGGTATGTTATGGCTTGCAGTGGAGAGTAACTTTTCAGGTCTGGCTAGTAGCAAAGGACTTCATATTTTAAGGCCTGATAATAGTACATGTGTTTGCCCTTTTGTTACAATTGTGATACCTTGGCCTTTCCTGACAGAACTTGGAGTAATCAAGCACCGAGCCATGAGATGTCTTGACTTGCTTATCATACTGGAGACTTACAACTCCCCCACACCATCTCTTTATGTTTAGACCAGTGTGCAGTCTTTAGCTAGGAAATCCAATGCTTTGGAAGAGACTCATCATATGGGAACTCAGTATGAACAAAATAGTGCAACTATTGTGCAGGCCCAGAGGTCACACACTGTAATTTATCATGCTTATTATTTGATTTCCCAACAGAAAATAAACATAACAATAATGATGCACTGCAAACAGATTATGTACCTGCATTTTTAACTAACTTCTAGGTAGTTGCATTGATCTAACATATTTCATTCAACAAGTGTATTGAAAATATTTTATAATTCTGAAGAACCATTTAAACCTTTACATAGGGATTCACCAAGGAGCTACAATAGCAGAATATCATATATGGTCCTCTTCACCACTTTGCTTCAATCATTGATGCTTTCCTTTGCATATTTACCAATCATAGTACTTGTGTACCTTGCATATGTGAAGCAGGGAATTACAATGAAAATGTATGTGTGTGTGTTCACGTTTTCCCCCAGTGATTCGCCAGACTAAAGCTGGTCCTTGCTCAGTGATTGATGAATGAATGATTGAATGATGGCCAAATAGATCAGATGACTGAAGAACAGGATGATGTATGATGGACAAGGAAATCCTCTGATTCCCTAGGGTATTTTTCTGTTCACCACTTGATGATTTCTCCCTCTGATGATGGACTGTTACTAATGTAAACCCTTTACTGTACCCCAGCTTCCCCCACACCATCCTGTCAGCTTATCTGAACTCCTCTCATTTTTAGCCTTTTATTATTCAGTGTTTAGATTTCATTGTATACTTAACTATCTAAAAGGCCAGTCTTTGAGTTTTGGAATTATTCAGGTAAAATATTAACCTCTCTTAGGGCCATATGCACAAATACAAAAGTGGCGTCATTATGGATCAGAGGTTGAACTAGATGGACTTGTCTTTTTTTTTTTTTTTTGTCTCATCAACTATGTAACCATGGGTGGTATTTGGCTATCTAAAGAGAGATGCACTTCTCTAGCAATCCAGCTTCACCGTTGAGAAGAAATACAAATTCCTGTTCATTTAAATGGGGGGTTAAATGCATTGCACTGAGTAACTTTCTAGCATCTAATGAAACGACTGACTAATCACAGAAATTGAATCAGACCTTTTTTAATTTACAGCTAAATTTGTGATAAAATTGATCTAGACTTTATAATCCATGTTAATTGAACTCTATATACATTGCATTCTGTGGCTATGCAATTGTAAATAACCTCTTAAGCGGTTTCTCCTTGATATGTATTGAAATGTTCTTTCCTATTTTACATAGTGGATATGTAATTATGGCAATGATCTCTGAAAAGATCTAATACAAAGTAATGACAGCTAGTCCTGAAGACTAAACAAGTCTGTCAAAGATGGACAGGGACAGAAACTGCCAAGAACCCAGATCATGAGCGGCCCCAGCTGTGCTGGCCGCACCCACATTCTAAATTGTGGGTATGTCCAGGGCAGATTTAATGTCCCCTTTACCGACTATTATTAACCCCTAGGTGGAGGTGTTTTTTTTTTTTTTTTTTTTTTTTTTTTTGGGTGACCTTGCTTGTTATAGGTCATTGGTTTCTATGCCAGGAAAGAGTGAATGTGACTGGGGGTGGGGCCATATGAGGAACGGGGGTGTTGCTATGGGTGGAGCTAAGAGTATCTCAGATGCCTTACCTATGGGTACTTGGGATGTAAATCCAGCCCTGTAGCTGGTGATAACTTTTAGTGAACAAACTTCAGGCATAAACCCAGGATTTCTAGTTAGTTTTATATATATATATATCAATAAAGAAGCATGCAACAACAATAGTTAAAAAGTGACTGTTGTGTGTTCTCATTTGCATATCGTCACAAAGCATTTTGGGAATGCAGTGGAAACACTGTAAGATTTGAATTTGTTGGTGGAGAGAAGCTTTCTGATATATTTTGGACTGTACTCGGTACATTGTGCTTACCGTCCTATTATATAAAAGGCCAGATGTATGTTTGTCAGATGCAGTCATGCGCGGTAGAGACTACCCGAACCAACAAAACGCGCCACCTTCCCAGACGCTCTCCCAGCCCTGTGTGCCCGGTGTCCGTCCGGTTGTGTGAGGGAGCCCTGGCCCTGGTAGAGCGGTGTCTGGCTGAGCCCTGAGATGCGAGGCGCTGCTGTTACTGAGGCTTCAGGTGCAGGGACTGGCAGGTGCATGGCTATCTTGACCCTTTGAGTGCCAGAGGGGTACGCAGCGCATTGCTCTGCAATGCGTTGCGTACCCCTCTGGCATTCAAAGGCTTAACCCATTCAGTTCCATTCACTTTGGCCCATGTACATGGAACTTTACACTAGTAAATTTCCTTGGTGAAGACACATGCAAGAGAACAGTTCTGCTATAGTTTTAGAGAATTTTTATTTTTCTGTTAGAAATGGAATACCACCATTAGGTGATTACCATAACTGACAATGCCCTTAGATGTGGCTAGCTCAGTTTCCTGGTGCTTTTTGTGGACCTTAAGCCCTGGGGGGAAAATCTTCTTTCCTCAGGAGTTGCCCACCGAGGCTTCTTCTTGATACATGGTAATCTGAAGGCAGAAGATCTGCAGGAAAGGTGAGCAACCCTTTGAGTGCTGCAGGTCCACATGTCCCACAGTGCCCCTCCGCACAGGGTTTTTTTTCCTTGGGAGTTCTTATTGCACACTCCTGCTCTAATTGGGTCTATCTGTATGTCTATTGGGTGTTTTGGAGCAGGTTTAAGTGGTAACTTAACCCTTTAGCTGCTGGTTTGCATCTTTTGAGGGGGTTATTGTCACTTTCCCTACTGGGTTCAGTGTTTTTTGGGTCTTCTAACTTGTTCTAGTGATGTCTCATGTAATTTTATTTCACGGATTTAACTTTGACAAAATTTGAGTTCCCGAGCGCTTTCCTGCATAGACGCCATTGCTCCATTCACTCCTATGGGACTGTACAGTTTGGGACATATCTCTGCAACTGCTCAACGTAGCGAGTTCAGAGAGGGCTCATTTTAATTGTCCGACCTTGCTGTATCATCCGGTTACCATTGCAAGTGTGTTGGGGGGCTCAGGGGGCTTTGGACATTGTTGGGGTACATATTCTGGGAAAACTACATTTCCCATGAGTGCTTGCTTAGCACGCTCGTTTCTGATTTGCTCCTGCCGGGCCAGCTATTTTGTGCCTTTTCTAGAACGAGTATCCTACACAGGGCTTTGACTCTCCTTTTCTCCTCTGCAGAATAACCCTTCGCCTGCCAGATAAGTGTATTTTAGCGATTTCTGGGGTGAAATTTTAATCTTTCACACTAATTGGGTGAATCATTATAATGTTTTTGACACTGTGAGAATGTCTAATCCGTTGGAGCTTGGGGCCAGTCCTTAGACTAAGGACGCAGGGGCCTCTGTGTCCCCTATTGCACATTGTTCCTCATGTCATACAGGATTACCTAGAGAATTCTCAGGTCATTTATGCCCAGCATGTTCTGATGTCCCTGAGTCTCTTTATGGTTTGAGAGATAACCAAAGGCAAATTTCCCCCCTCCCTCCCCCTTCCCTGAAGTCAGCGTTGTACTGACTGTAGAGGAAGTCTGTTGTACGACAGGCTTGCGGCTCTGCAGCTGAGCTAAGATCCCGTTAGTGAAAAATACTTATTTCACTGAAACCGTCTTCTACATGTGCTTGGTTTGCAAGCACATGTAGAAGGCCGTTTCAGTGAAACCAGCCTCTCTGGATGGGGAGCGGTCCTGGGTCACCTGAGTGCACAAGATCAGTGGTCTCTGGAGGAATCTCTCCTTTCCATCAAAGAGTTGGAGCTTCATGTGATATTCCATACCGTTCTTCATTGGACTCCCCAGCTGAAAGAATGCCCAATCCGGGTACAGTCCAACAACGCCACAGCCGTGGCTTACATCAACAAGCAGGGCGGAACAAGAAGTCTCGACCCTTGGTTCCAGGTCAAGGCTATTTTGTCCTGGGCAGAAGATCATGTTCCTGCCATATCAGCAGTACACATTCCTGGTGTAGGCAACGTCATGGCAGACTTCCTCAGTCGATACACAGTGGACAGCGGCGAGTGGGAACTGCATCCAGAGGTTTTCATTCTCCTTGTTGAGAAGTGGGGTCTTCCTTGCAACGACCTGATGGCTACAAGACACAACCAGAAGGTTCCGAAGTTCTGCTCTAGCTGGAGGGATCCTCTAGCTCTAGAGGTGGATGCCATGTCCATTCCTTTGTTATTTCCTCTGGCTACATCTTTCCTCCCCTTCCCATGTTGCACCGGGTATTACGGAAATTGAGATTGGAGCGCTGTCCAGTCGTTCTGATTGCTCCGTACTGGCCTCAGCAGGCTTGGCTTCCGGAGCTTCTGGATCTGTCAGTGGCGGAGCCATTCTGGCTCCCTTTCTGTCCGGATCTTCTTCTACAGGGTTACCTGTGGAAGGTGGATGTTCATAGTCTAGCTTTGACGGCTTGGAAATTGAATCCTCAATACTGTGGTGGCTACTATGCTTAGTGCCCGCAAACTGGTTTCTTCTAAGGCTTACCATCATGTTTGGTCGACCTTCCTATCTTGGTGTGCTGATAGGGACCTCTCTCAGGATTTTGATCTGCCTACGGTCCTGGCCTTCTTGCAGGATGGTGTGGCTAAGGGCCTCAGCTTGAGTTCCCTTAAGGTTCAGATTTCTGCTGTCTCTGTTTTCTTTCAGAGGTGCATTGCTATTCTGCCTGATTTCAAGGTTTTCTTCCATGGTGTTGCTCATACTTGTCCTGTCTTTAAGGCTCCTGCTCCTCAGTGGGACCTTAATTTGGTCTTGGGCATCCTTCAGCTCCCTCCCTTTGAGTCCTTGGCTACTATTCCTCTACGCCTGCTGACGTGGAAAATATATTTTCTCCTGGCTATCGTGTCTGTTCGCTGTGTCGTGGAGTTACATTCTCTGTCTTGTAGACTACCCTTTTTGGTGTTTCACAAAGACAAGGCAGTGCTTCACACTTCTCAGGAGTTTCTTCTGAAGGTGGTTTCTGAGTTCCACATCAATCAGGAGATTGTGGTGCCTTCTTTCTGCCCTGATCCTACCTCTGACAAGGAGAGGAATCTCCACTTGTTAGATGTGGTGAGTTGTCATAAGTTTTATGTCCATCGCACCGAGTCCATTAGGTAATCTGACGCACTGTTCCTCATTCCTGAGAGTCCCAGGGCAGGAAGACCTGCATTCAAAGTGACTATTGCATCTTGGATCAAGTGCACTATTCGTAAGGTTTACGAGCTGAGGGAGAAGCCCGTTCCCTTTCCGGTTATGGCTCGTTCTGCCAAATCTATTGGGGCTTCTTGGGCTTACGAGAATCAGGCCTCCGCTGATCCGTTTTGCAAGGCTGCCACTTGGTAGTCTATACACACCTTTTCGAAGCACTACCGTGTTGATGTGCTGGCATCGACTGACGCCAGCTTTGGGGGGGAGGTTCCTAGAGGCAGTCTTGCATGTCTAGGATTTTCTTCGGTTCTTGGTGCTTCCTTCACTTTTGAGCCCTGTTGGCTCTAGTTCAGCGTGCTGTATAACAGTTATTGAGGTGGTGTTATCCCTGTTCAGTGTCCGTTGACACGTCATTTGTTTTGTTGGGCTTTGTAGGCCTTGCACTTGGTCCTTGACTTACTTCCCGCCTCTGGGAAACTCCATGGTTGGACATCCCAAAATTACCAGTAACCTGTATTGGACGACAGAGAAGATTTTAGTCTTGTCTGTTAAATCCTTTTCTCTTAGTCCATACAGGTTACTGGTCTCCCACCATGTCAAGGGACCATGCTTGGCTCTCCTGTGGCAGATTGTGGAGGTCCTTCGGGGTCATGCTCACAGGAGTCTTCTTTCCCTTCCACTATCTAGTCAATAGTTAGTGTCTCAAATTTTTCTGGAGCTGGTTGGCTAGCTGCAGCCAAGGAGGGAAGTTGGCTCCTGCCCCTGCAATCAATTCTAGAATTGTTCATGCCTACTTAAAGGGGTGGATCGCTTACCCAGAGTTATCAGTAACCTGTTTGGACTAAGAGAAAAGGATTTAACAGGTAAGACTAAAATCCTCTTTTCTCCTCCAACTGTTATTGGACTACAATTCCCATCATCCCCATCATCATTCCACTGTTGGCCAGCAGAGGATGCTATGAATTGCTATCCAATAACAACTGGAAGTTGTACACTCTGTACTCTATCATTTATAAATATCCTTAACAAATACAGTAACGTCACAAAACCCAAACTGCTATCACTCACCTGACACTATGTTAATGAACTGTGCTGGTAACCATTTTTTTTAGCTTGTGCCTGTCTGACAGAAAAAAAAAAAGTTGATCAGACTGCAAATGTCTGAGGTAAATATCCACTGAGCAAGTAAACGCTCTTGTATTGAAGTTGTCATTGTTTACAGCGGTATCGTGGATTGGTCATAATGCATAGGAAGTGTAGCTTAGCCCCCCTTAACGACCCTTGACAATTATGGTATGTCATGGGTTGTTTTGTGTTAACGACCCATGATGTGCCAGGACCATCATGGACTTCCGGGCTCCCCGCGTGGCTGAATGCCGTTCGGGGAGCCTGGACATGGATACAAAAAGAAAAAAGTCTGTGTGCTGCCGGTCCATAAGGGGTTAAGGTCGATAGGAATGGCATTTCACAAAGATGATGGTTCCTTTCATTTTGCCAGCATGTCACAAATTTAGATTCACTGTGCATAAAAGGATAGATGTTTTGAGTGGCTAGTAACCTTCATTTTTGTTTCTAAATTTAATGAACGTATAAGCTTTAAGGACCAATGAGGTGTGCAACACATTGCTTGACCATACTTTGTCTCCCCTCTGGTCCTTAAATGGTTAAATGGGTGTCCTTTTAATGTCCAGTTATTTCATTTCAGAGTTCAGCCCAGAGAAAGATCCCCACAGAATGACCTCTCAGTATGCATGTCCTTGGTACGAATTCTAGACATGGTCCCAGTGCCTGGGTGTCTGCAGCAAAGTCTATATAATGTGTATACATTTCATAAAGCAATATCTAGACAATATTATTGTTCAAATGAAAACTGATAGTTTTTTCCTGGTAATATCCCCCATTATTGGTAATATTTTTACTTTTAGGCATATATGTATATATAAATGTGCATATTTTTAATGATTATACCACTGTCTCTTTGCAATGGCTCCGGTAGTCTGAAAGTTGTACAAAGCAAAGATAACATTACTTAACAAATCAATATGACAGTGTCTGAAATGCCATCCTTCTTGCAGGCTGGTAGAATGACAAATGATTTCCCCCTGAAAATTCCTCATTATGTGTTTATATTTCATCCTTAGCTGTAGTCACAGTTCTGTATTCAGGAAGCCAAGTGGTACAGTTTCTGGAGTAAACTAGCTGCACCATAGGGAAGACATGAACATCCCCCTGGATATAAATGTGGCTTTTAACCCCCGGAATGCTAGATAGGTCTCGAAGACCTCTCTAACATTCAAAGGGTTGTCAGCCCAATTTACATGAATGGGAAGTTTCATTTCTCCGCTCTGGTACAGTTGATTTGGATTACCTGGATACAGCCCACAGTTTGTGTTCTTCCCTGGTCGTTTCTTCCCTTTCTCTGGAGTATTTTGGGGGATATTGTATTCCACTTCCCTTTTATTAGGAGATTTGGATATTTATATCCACATTTGTACCATCTGAACCTTAGTTATAAAAGGACATTCAGTAAGCTAAAATGAGCACTACTGGAGTAAACTGACTTAGGGGACAACTAAATTCTCCCGAAATTCCCAATTACTTGAGTGGTGCTTTTAACCCCTTGAGTGCCAGAGGGGTGCAGAATGTATTGAAAAACAATGCATTGCGTACCCCTCCGGCACTCAGAGGGTTAACCCATTGGTAGCTAGAGTGTTGCTTTTCAAAGCAATACATTGGAGGGGGATTTTATCTCTCGCATCCAAGGGCTTTAACCCTATGAGTTTCAGAGAGGTATCTAAAGATTTAACCGCTTGGTTTCCAGAATGGTATCTGATGCATTGCAAAGCAATGCGTTGGATACCCCTCTGGCACTCGAACGGTTAAAGGGTCCCAATAAAAATACTACATTTGTGGCTTCTTTTCACATTTTCTCAGAGGCCTCAGGAACTCTGAAAACTGCTGTGATTGGTTTATACCAGACTTGCGCCTCTGTAGCTTATTGAATATGACCTATGGTTACATAGTTCATGAGGTGAAAAAGGACATGAGTTCATCAACCACAACCTTTACCGGATCTCCTTTGTTTATGCGGCGGAAGGGAAGAAATGTAAGCTGTGTCCAGTTATGCCCCAAGTGGGCAAAAAACAAACAAACACATTTCTGATTTCAAACATCAGTGGGATTTTTCCCTGGAGCAACATACTCCCTGCTTTGAAACTAGCTGGATGGGTAACTTGGTATTTCTGTAAAACCATAATGAATAATTTTTGTGGATTGACTGGTATCGGTCTCTGTGTTTGTGTCTCCCTCAAAAGCTTCATTCTTTTATTATCGGTTGTAAATCTTCCCCTCCCTCCCTTATCCCTGATGTCCACTGCCTACACTTCTGTAGAGCTGACATGGTCAATAAACATCTTGACGCAGGCAGAGTGTAGTCCGTGTATGTATACACATCAGCTTATAAAATACCTCTAAAATGTTAGGAGCCAGCAGTCAAATATTAGGTAGCCCTAGTTCTCAGGTTCCGGGAGTTTTCCACCCCTGTATTTGTACCTGTACTATTGTACATAATCTTTTCTAGAAGCAAAAACAATAAAACTGCCTATACCCCTTCTTTAACATATCCTTGAGCATCATCTAAAAGCCTCTATGTATATGATGTCAAAGGAGTCCCCAGTTTAATTCCATTCTAAAGTAAAGGATTAAACAAACCAGAAATAGGCAATAAAAGTGAAATGGTGAAGGTATGCAAGCTACTAATATGTCTCTATGGAGCCATTTCTGTTTTTGTTTACCTGGCTTAAATGTTTATTTCAATAGTTTTCTCTTCAGTACCATGTATATTACTTTTGTAAGTCTGATTTTATACAGGAAACATAAGGACAGTGATTCCAGATATTTAGTTATGGCATTCTGTGTTTGCATTGTTCAAGACCCTTTGCCTTTTTATATATTTAAAATATGGTAAGCCATGCACCTTTTTTCCTACACGCATACGTAATGAAAACAGGATTGCCGTATGCATATTCATGGTCCACACACCAGTAAAGGGACTGAATGATACCAAGGCCTGTAAGAGAAAATAATCATAATAAAGATTACATATGACTTGGTTCATTTGAAACCTTAAAGGGATAGTAACACTTCGTTTTAACTTTATTTTATTTTGTAGGCATTAAAAAAACATGAAGAATGATGTAAGTCTTATCTCTCAAACCTTTATGGTTTATGAGATATTCACAAGCAAAGTTCCCCTCCCCGCCCCTTTTACCTAGTGTTACCCATCTCTTCTCAGATGTGAGTCTGGTTGTATGACAGTACAGATAACAGAAGGGGACAATTTTCTTTGTATGAAAACAATGAAAGCCCTTCCCCCCTTGACAAGTTTTTCAGCTTTTTCCATTATCTTAATTTAAGATTGTCCCTCTCTGCAGTCTACCTGGGCATCTCCCTTCTGATCTGGTTGAACAGGGGGGGGATACTTTGTTTGTGAATATCTCTTAAACCATAAAGGTTTCAGAGATAAGACTTATATCATTCTTCATGTTTTTTTAATGCCTACAAAATAAAATAAAGTTAAAATGAAGTATTACTATCCCTTTAACCCTTTGAGTGCCAGATGTGTAGCCAGTGCATTGCAAAGCAATGCTTTGGATCCCCATTCAGCACTCAGAGGGCTAACTCTGGGATTCTAGAGAGGTCTTTAACATATTTATCATAGGTTATTCTCTCTGGTCCTCAAGTGGTTAACCCTCTGAGGGCCAGAGGGATACTCAACGCATTGCAAAGCAATGCGTTGCATACCCCTCTGGCACTCAAAGGGTTAAGTTTTATTTAGAGAACCATGCAAAAAACAAGGGGTCATCCTTTAAGACTACCACTTTTGACTAAAGTAAACACAGACTTTTTTTTTACAGTAAAGGCAGTAAGGATTTGTTTTTTTTTGGCCTTGGAAGCTGGGTTTACAGGTATTGTAGATGCTGTCAAAAAGTACTTGATACCTGTGTAGCTCAAAACATTGAGTATTATGACAGCTGGTTTTAACATAGATTGGATCTTGATCTAGGGAGATAGCCATCTGCTTTTTGGAGTTGGGAAGTCATTTTTTTACCAGCTTGTGGCATAATTTGAAATGGCTTCAATACGTTTTTTGCCTTCGTTTGGATTAGTTAACATGGTATGGCAAAGGCTGAACCTTATTGACTGTAAGTGTATGGGAGACGTACATTTTAATATTATTATTATTATTTTTTAATCTTGGCTAATTTAATCGAGATCCATCCAGGGAAGTATGTATAATGTGATGTCAACTAAATATGATTTGCTTTTCTGAAGTGCAGACCCCAGAAACTGATTATTGTAATAAAATACAATGAAACAATTGGGGTTATGCACTAAGATTTGATAAAGAGGTGATAACGCGGGGATGACTTGTCCAATGATATCACTTCTCCAGTTCCTATATTATTCTATGGAGCCACTTCACTTAGATCTCCAAAGTTGGAGAAATGTTAGTGCATAGGTTCCATAGAATAACAGGAACTGGAGAAGTGATATCACTGGAGAAGACTTCACCGCTTTATCTCCTCTGCACTTGTGGAAAATGGTCCATGCTGGAGTTATTCTGGAGTAAACTATCTGCACCATAGGGGAGACATAAACATTCCTACATTCCCAAGCACTTGAATAGATCTTTTTAACCCCTTGAATGCTGGAGAGGTCTTCAATGCATTGTGAAGGAATTACCAATTTAATTTAAAAGGAATTTGTGTTTGTCCCCTGTGGTGCAGTCTTAGAGCAATTATGGGGAACACCAACTGCACCACAAGGGACAAATAAAAATTGCCATTGATTTAAGTGATGCTTTTAACCTCCTGAATGCCAGTGAGGACTCCAGTGCACTGAAAAGCAATGTGTTGGAGCTCTCGGTAGCATTTAAGTGGTTAAAATCCCCTTTTAAATGAATAGGAATATGGGCAATTTTTGTCCCCTGTGATGCAGTTGGTTGTTTTATTGCAGCTCTCTGAGAGTGATAATCCTGCCTGGGAATCTCATCCTCAGTCCTCAGATCTACACACTGCTTTAGGTGTTAGTTCATCCAAATGACGTGATTGACATTGTTGGGGTGGGGCTTAATCACAGGTGGGTGGGGTCAGTGGGTTGTGAGGTAGGATTTAACCTGAAATGAGCTGGAAAGTGGATAGAACAGTGTGGGTGGTCAGGGTTACCACTGAACTCACCCAGCCAGATGATGAGCTTATGTTGATCTGGAGGGTTCCCAGGTACGGTGATAATCACCATAGCTTGTCCCATAAGGAGAAGCCAACTCCTTCTTTGAAACTGGTAATCCATGTGCCTGAGCCCTAAAAGTGCGGCTTTTCCCACACATTTGTCAATTAATTATAGAGTATATGCTTCTGTTATAGATCCTAGAATGACTTGTTTGTATCTCTGCCCTCACTTCTATAATTACGTTTTTGCTAGTTATAGCTTCCCCTAACTGCCCCTTTTTTGATACTTCAGCGCTTTAGGTCTCAGCTCAGAAATCTAGTCCCAGGACCGGCCGGTGGCTCTTCAGCAGAGCCAAAATAGCATTATATAGAAAGAAATACTTCATTGGAACGTCTGCAAAGTGTGCCTGGTTTGCAAGCACACTTTGCAAACCGTTCCAGTTAAGTATTTCTTTCTTTATAATGCTATTTCTGCTCTGCTGAAGAGCCACCGGCCGGTCCTGGGACTAGATTTCTGAGCTGAGACCTAAAGCACTGAAGTATCAAAAAAGGGGCAGTTAGGGGAAACTATAACTAGCAAAAAGTAATTATAGAAGTGAAAGCAGAGGAAACAGATGCAATGATTTAGTTCTTTACACTTAATGATTTTATGCAAAGTGAAAACAGAGTATTACTTACCCTTTAAATAACCAGTATTCATATTAATTTGCACATTATTTCATTCTAAATGGTAAGTGCTGCATGTTGCAACCTTTTAATAATCTAGGAACACCTCTGACACTCACAAGGTTAATACAACTGCACAGCAGCTACAAGTCATTAGCTAACCAAACTCTAACATATTATCCATATGATTCACACATTTCAGTTTGTAAAAATGCTTTGTAGCTACAGAGGTGCATTTCTGGTGCAAACCAACTGCACCACAGGTTTAAAATGAAAATTTGGCAAATTTCCCTTGATTTATTTTGAATGCTAGCGCAATTTCCATCTCAGTGAGAAGCAATGTGTTGAATACTTCTGTAGCATTCATGGGGTTGAAAACCAGATTAAACTCACTGATTTGTATTACCCCCTCCCCTCCTTATGGCACAGTTGGTTTGCTCCAGATTTTTTTTTTTTGTGCATAAGGCCCTATGGGTCTAATTCATCAAGAAGGTTCAATTCTGGAGCAAACCAATTGCAGGAAAAGGGATGGAGGATGGAAATGCTTATTGATTTCTAAGGCATTTGATCCCTTGAATACTAGAGAGATCTTGAATGTGTTGCACAATACATTGGAGATCTGCAGAATTTAAGGGGTTAAACGCCATTGAAATCAATAGGAATATCCATTTCCCCCTACGGTGCAGTTGATCTGCTATTTAGTGTCAAGAATTAGCTCCTATAGGCCATATTCATCAGGCCGAAGTGGTGAAGAAAACCAATTGCACCAAAGGAAGAGAATCAATCACCATTTATTTAAATGGATATTTTAACCCTTTGAGTGCCAAAGGAAGAGAATTCACCATTGATTTAAATGAGGATTTTAACCCTTTGAGTGCCCAAGGAGTTACGCAACATATTGATTTGCAATGCGTTGCGTACCCCTCTGACACTCAAAGGGTTAACCCCTTCAATGGTAGAGCGGTCTCCAAGGCGTTTAATGAAAATTGGCAGAACTTTCATTTCAACCCCATGGTGCAATACAAATTGCACTTTTATCTTGATAAATTCAGCCCTATGTTTGTTGTTGATATCCATAACCAATTCAACAACAGGTTGGATTTTGTAATCGTTGGTTTGTTAGGTCCCTAAAAGAGAACACTTGACAGGACAGGTGTGCTAGCTTTTTATCGTTCTGTGTAAGTACCAGCGTGTGCTGTCTTTGTGCTATCACACTTTACAAATCATCCATTTCTCCTTATAAACTACAGTAATAGCAAAGTCAACAGACCAGCAGAGCAGCAATGCAAGTCAAGTAGAATTACATTTATCAGTATATCACAGAAACCACCACCTTGGTTGTTTTAGCAGAGGAGATATTGTCACGACTTTGGTGGTCCCTTCAGGCAAACGTTTGAGGGAAAATGGATACTCGCCGGGGTTATGTGGTGGGTCTGTTCTATGAATATATTTCCATCTCTTTTTCTGCAGAGCCTTGATGATTGCACTCAATAAGAATAAAAAGGTGTTTGTTATATGATGCTTAGCACAATTTGGAAACCTACTATGGAATTTTTTAATAGTTCCCTTTTTGAGCTAATGCATACACCACATGTTTTCACCTAACTTGCCTATTGAATTTTCCTTTCTTTTTTCTTTGTATTAATAAGAAGAGCTCTGTCTCAATGGTAGTTCTTGATATGGTATATTCATAACTCATTTGTGGCTTAGTGATTGAGAAACGTACCTCTATAAATACACTGAAAATAGAAAGTCACATGACTTGTAAACAAGTGATATAGAGACATATACAAAAAAACTGGTGCATTTCTGGAGCAAATAAAGTCTGCATTAAGGACCTATCTTGAGCACTGAATGGATTGAATAAAGACCGTGACACAAAATCGAAATATCACAGTTTCTCTAATGTCCAATATTGAACACCGATACCATGTGGTTGAAACCCTCCTCGTGGACGGCAGGGCATATCGCAAAAGACTGGGTCTTTGGGGTCGAGACTCCCTCCTCTTTCTTCAGATAACCCCCCTATTCCTGGAATTCATGTATTCTGCGAAGCAGTTCACAGTGCAGTGGCCAGGTTTTTATTATTTATTCCTTACATATGGGGCTGAATAGTCCCCTGCTAGGTGGGCTACCATCACTGGGCTTCCCTGGCATTAGATTGCCCAGTTGACAGGTGCTTTGAGGACCCTTTCTGCCCTGTGAAGGTTGACTTTATGACATGTTTGCTTCTCATGTCTGAGACTTTTCCTATGATGGGAGCCTGAAGACTGGTGTGTAACCCTTTGAGTGTCTTGGTCCACTATATGTCCAATGCTGAGCTACTTTCCATACTCTGTATATGTCTGTTATAGATATGCATTCACTCTGGGCTCAGTGTTTTTCTTATGGGATCTGGATGTACAGATGGCTGCTGTATCTGTTAGTTGTTAACCCTTTCCTAGCTTTCCCTGCAATGTTGGTTACTTGGGAGGTTTTATGGGTTAGGGTGCTTTGGAGGGCTCATTTCAGCTCCCCCACTCCTATGACATGTATTTATTTATTTACCTTCCCTGATGTCCCCAGGAGGCTTGGATTTTTATACTTTTAGTTTTACTCGTAGACCAATTTTTAAGTACCACTCCTGTAAGAACTGGATCTTGACTGCGACACTCTCTGCTTCATTGACTTCTATGGGAGAAACTTCTCTGGGACATATCTGCATTCTTTAGAGCTACAGGGGTCTCATCATGTTCTATTGTCCAGTCCACTTTGAGTGTCTGCTGAGATTGCCACAGCCTGCGGCGGGAGTATAGGCATTGCTAGGCAACAAGTAATGGAGAAGACTACAGTTCCTGTACTGCCTGTTTCCTGGGCTTTCTTCTGATTGGCTGTCACTTTTCTGGTGGCCATCTTACTTCTACCTTGTTTATTCTATGCAGAAACTGACTCTCCTTGCTCTCTTTCCAGATTAACTCTTTGTACTTTTTGTTCAGCTAGGTTTAAACAATCTCTCTCGTATGTGTGTGACATATTAGGCTTCCAAGGGAATACTCTGGGTCTCTATGCCCCCCTTGTGCTGTGGACCCTACCACTCCTCCGGGCCCCTTCAGCACTGAGTAACAGCCTTCATGGGTTAACACTGCTTTCCTCAGTGGCACAAATTCCCACTTCAGTTCAGGGTGTTATCCATTCTTGGAAACCTTTGCCTACCTTTAAACAGTTTGACTCTGTATTCAAGGTGCATACTCAGGCTCTAGAGGTATCCTCTGAGGATGAATTGGACTCAGAGGATGATGAGGAAGACATGGACTTTTCCCTTTCCTATTGAGATTCTTAAGAGACTGATCCTGTCCTTGTTGTTGAGGGGCTCATCAATCTGGTGTTTGGGACCCTTTAGTTTTCTGGCTCCGCTGATGGGGATCCACCTGTCTGGATATTTTCCAGAAGTGCAGGAAAAATTCCCATTTTTCCTCCCAATAACATTCTGTCAAATCCTTATGGATAAATGGAAAACTTCAGATAAGAGACTTATTTTTCGTTAATACACGTTTCTCTAAGGTATAGCCTTTTATGGCCGAGGCTCTAGTGCAGTGGGCTTCTCCCCCTGCCGTTGACCTCCCTATCTGGTGCTTGGCAAAGTACATTACCTTTCCCATGGTGTATGCTGTGGGGCTCAAGGACTAGGCCAAAAAGAAGCTTGACTTCTTACTCAACGCACATCTTAGCTGCCACTGGGGCAGTGCTGAGGCCTATTTTTACCTCTGCTTGGTTAAACAGGGCCATTGTTGTCTGGGGAGAGCAGCTATCAGAAGCTATGCAACCTGGTGTTGACAGATGCCAACCTGGGGGGGTGGGGAGCAACCCTGGATCATCTGGGTGCCCATGGCAGGTAGACAGGGGAGGAGAGTCTTTTGTCCATCAATATTCTGGACCTCAGATAGATTTGTCTGGTTCTCTTCTGTTGGTCCCAGTTACTAACAGTTCAGTAGGACAACTCCACATCTGTGGTATACATCAAATGCCAAGGGAGAACCCACAGCTAGATAAACCTGGATAGAGATGACAGATCTTCTCACTTGGGCGGAAGCTCATGTTTCAGACATCTTATCCACACACATTGCAGTAGTGTAAAACATGCTAGCATACTTTCTCAGCCATCATGATGTAGATTCAGGATCCTGGGAGTGCCATCCAGAGGCGTTCTTTCTGATAGGTCAGCACTGGGAGGGGGGTAACAGTGATAGACCTCATTGTGACCAAGGAGAACAGGAAGGTTCCAGTGTTTGCTAGAAAGAGGGTGTCTGTTCTTCACCATGGACGCCATGTCCATTCCCATGGAGTTTTCACCTGTTCTTTGTGTTTCATCTGATTCCTCTCATCCCTAGGGTTATCCAAATCAGGATGGACTGTAATCGAATATGGCAGTTATAAACTCGGACCTGCATCTACTTCCACATAGACTGTGGTTACCTGCTCTGTAACCGCAGTCTGTCACTCTGCCTCTGCTCCCCTCTCTCTGTTCAGCCTCCTCTGATGACGGAGGTTCTCTGCCTGTAAGATGGATCAGTCTCATTGGCAGAGATCGCTTTCTAGCCAATGAGACCGCTCCAGCTTACAGGCAGAAAGCCTCTATCATCGGAGGAGGCTGAATAGAGGAAAGGGGAGTAGAGGCAGAGTGACAGACTGCGGTTACAGAGCAGGTAACCTCAGTCTATGCAGAGGTAGGTGCAGGGCAGCGTTTATAACTGAAATTTCAACCAAATAGAGATTAAAAAAAAATTAATACACTTTTACTTATATTTGATATATAACCTAACTATTCAGGCTAACTTATATAGGGGTGATACATCCCCTTTAAAGGCCTCTTATTTCAATGGTACAGAACTCCTTTAAAGGAATGCTAAAAAAATAAATTATGTAAGTCCCATTGCTGAAACTTTGCTATTTTTATAGCCCCCCTCCTGCCCCTTTTACAGACACCAATGCTCTAGCTGACAGACTGAGATCCTGGTACCGGGACCAGACGGCTCTTCAGCAGAGCCGAGACAGTGTTGTCTACAAAGAAATTCTTCATTAGAACGTTCTACAATGTGTGACTGGTTGGTAGTAGTATTTTTAATCTTCCTGAACTCCTTGAAGGCCAAAAGGGTTGCATTGCATTCTTTCACAATATATTGGGCCTTCCTTTGAAATTCAAAGGGTTAAATAGAGGTGCTATTGATTCATTTTGGAAACTGGCAGTGCTTGTAATACATTTCCCTGTGTGCAAAAGAAAACAAATGTGAAACTTTCTATTTTTTTTTTTTTTTCCCCATGTGCAAAGTCATGTCAGACATTTTCAAAGATTTTTGATGCGTGGATGTCTTGTGTCATGTGTAATCACGTTTGTACTCTTGAGCCCGGCCTATCGAAACTGAACTCTGCTGGTTTGCTGCAGGTCAGCTTTCATGGGCAATTAGTGTTGTAACAGCACGTTGGTCACAAGTTGTCGTGAATGTTTATCATAAAGGCATCATCCTGAATCAGAGCTGTGCTGATCAGTTAGTCTCCTGTTTTGTGAAGCATTTCATGTTAGCCTTTTTATGCAAGTCAGGCGACTTCTCTGTCCAGTGTTTCTTTTTCAGTTATCTGTGAGAGGCCTCAGGCAGTTTGAATGCACTGGCTCTTCATGTTATCCTCGTTTGCTCATTTTTTTGTATGTGTGTTGTCTCCTCTCAGTAACTGTCACAGATGGATCAGAGCATAGCCTGACAAGAATGAAAGAGCTATCTTCCTGCTGTTTTGGCTCTATGTCAGTATCGACAACCTGTACGTGTTTGACACTGCGTGAGGTGACTGGTTTCAGCAGTATGCAGAAGTAAACCAATAAATCTTCAGTGTCACTCCACTTATTGCTACTTGATTGCTCTTTTTACCCCCACCTCCCATTCTAACATCACCATGGCAACAAATATTTGTTAAAAAGGTTTCTTTTTCTCTTCAAAACTACACAGCACAGATCTTGTTTGTGAAGGTGAAACTATTTAATGAGCAGCATTGTGCTCGTATTGGTATGCATTCAAAGCTGTATATATTTATCATAATGAACAGTTTCCTTTTTTTTTTTGGCTTTGTATATTGTGGATTAAATGTTGCACACCCCTCTGGTCCTAAAGGGTTAGTTGATTAAACCATCATTTTTTTTTGCAAATGTTCATAAAGCATAACATGCTTATATATATATGTGTTTGTGTGTATGTACATAGATATTTACATACATATATTAATAATAATGTGCCAAGCTAGAACCATAGGTGATCCAGTGCAGGATGAAGGCCTCAACAGCAAGCCAAGATGAGGAAATGGACCGTAATCTGTGGGTTGGCAGATAATAACCTATAGCACTTAGTATTACCAGGGGATCTCCCATCCAGGTACCGATCAGGTGGAGTTTACATGCTTTTGGGCTTGCAAGGTTTCTGGTCAGATGAAGCCTCCAACCACAATCAGCTGTTAGGTTACAGGATTTGAGCAAATTTCATCCCTGCTCAAATCCTTTATCATTACTTGGCTTGCAGAAGTGCCATATTTCCTCCACAAAATCTAATGTGATCAGAAGGGTTTCCCACAGTACATTTCCTGACCTGGTGAGTCCCTCTTTCAACATAAATGAGGGTTTGCAGCTGGAAAGTGGATGGAGGAGGCCATGATCTTGAGCCTTGTTCAACTTGTACATCAATAATGTCTGGTTGCAACTAGAGTTACCTCCTTTGAGGTGGTGAATTGCTTCACTACTAATTACATTATATGGTTATGGTACACATTCTTTGTTACACATATTCTGCTTCCCACTGAATATTTGTCAGGTTGATCGCAATAGTGCTTCTTTTACAGCCTGCGACAAGCCCTGTCAATTTGCTACATATCTTGTTAAATGTATAATTGTCCTAATTTATCTGAGAAGCCAAGTTACCATTGACTAGAGAAATAGGACTTTTAAGAAATATGTTTATTGACCATTTCATGTTCCAACGAGTAAAAGACCCAAAGAAATGAGGCCTTGTTGGACCTTGTGCTTTCAAAAAATTCTGAAATAAAATATATAGGTAAGGGAAATTTTGGGCAGCAGTGACCACAATATGGCATCCTTTGCAATTTATGAGATACCAATTAACAAGGGTTTATCCAAAACGTTCAGCCTTAAAAAAAAAAAAAAAACTACTTTTATAATGCTAAAAGCAGCATGGGATTTAATCTTCAAATATAAAAATGCACAAGTAAGTTGGAATTCATTTAGAATGCTCATAGATGTTTCCAGGGAAATGAGGAATAAGAAGCAGACCATTAAATTGTTTATGTAAGGAGGATGAGCTGCATCGTTTAAAAAAAAAAAAAAAATATATAAAGAATGTAATAGTATCTACAAACAAGCAACTAGGCTAGCTAAAATGCAAAATGAGAAAAGTATTGCAAAAGAGAGCAAGACAAATTCTAAACAATTCTCAAATAGATAAATGGCAAAAAGATGAAGCTTGATATTGGTCTTCTTAAAACTGAGATGAGAAATATCTAATGCGGCTAAGGCATTGGCTGATACCTTAAAGGGACACTATCACCCCTATACAAGTTTGGCTAAAAAGTACGTTTATAGAGTGACTAGCTGGAATACTATTGTTTTTTTTTTTTTTCCCAATTTTTTTTAGTTTTTGTGGCCGAAACTAAATGTTTAATGATGATCCAGTGCCTTCCTTCTGGACAGACTGTGGGTACAGGTCTGCACCACAGTCTGTCACTCTCTTCTTCTGCTCCCCCTCCCGCGATCAAGCCTCCAGCGATGATGGAGAATTTCTGCATGAAGGCTAGAGCTCTTATTGGCCAGAGAGCACTCCAGCTTACATCAGAAGGCTGAATTTTCCTCCATCTGGAAAAGGTTATGGTGAATAAAGCTACTGGACCTGATAGCATACTCTAAAGGGTAGTTGAGGAACTTAGTTAAGTAATATCAAGAGCATTTTACATAATATTTGATTCACTATTATCAGGCATAGTACCCTGCTACTGGAGGAAATAAGATGGAGAATTGTTATTCATAAAGGGGACATGATCTAAAACAGGAAATTACAGACCTGTGAGCTTGACTTCTGTAGTGGGTGTGATATTAGAAGAGTTACTAACTAATAGTATTCAGATCTAAGTGATGACCAACAACATTATTAGTAGAAGCCACCAGTGTTTTATGAAGAATAGATTTCAAGCTAATTTACTTGCATTCCAGGAAAGATTAAGTAATAATTTGGACAAGGGTATTGCTGCTGATGTAGTATACTTGCTTTTTGAAAAAGCCTTTGATAAAGTGCCTCACAACAGGTTACTGCATAAATGAAAAAAGGCTTCAATGTGGAAGGTTATATTTGTGCATGGATAGGGAACTGGTTATCTGATGGACTGCAGAGAGCTGTGAATGGAACATTTTTAAGTTGGTCTAAAGTTGTAAGTGGGGTGCTACAGTGTTCAATCCTGGGCCCGATACCTTTTTATATTATTAACTAGTTGAACAGCCCGTTACACGGGGTAGCCACACGCAGTAGAGGCTGCCCGCGCCACTGCTGATACAGAGCTGGACGCTCCTTCGGAGCGCCCAGCTCTGTATCAGCTGCAGCGTGGGCAGTCTGTACTGCGCATGACTGCCGCAGGCGCAGCAGTGTCTACTGCGCATGTCGGGCGTTACACACAACCTAGCGAATTATTATATAGGACTAGCGAATTATTATATAGGATGATCTAGAAGTGGGTATTGAAAGTAATGTCTCAGTCTTTGCTGATTACACTAAACTGTATAAGGAAATACATACAGAGCAGGATGTTTTTCTCTACAGAAATGATTTGGATAAACCGATTGACTGGGTGGAAAGGTGGCTTATAAGATCTAAAATTGATAAATGTAAGATTATGCATTTGGGCAGCACAAACTGCTATGCTACATCTACACTAAATGGGAAACTTAACAGCATTGTGCAGTGTCACTCAGCCACTGCAAGAGCCAGTAGTATTTTATCATATATAAAAAGTGGCATAGATGCAGGAGATGGAAATTTAATTCTAACTCTGTATAAATCTTTGGTAAGGCTGCATGTTCAATAAGGAGTACAGTTTTGGGCACCAGTTCTTACAGTTCTTAAAAATACCTTGGAACTGTAAAAAGTGCAGAGACTTGTAACAAAACTGATAAAGGAATTGGAAGATTTGAGTTGTAAAGAGAAAACCGTTAAACAGGAGTGTTTACATTAGAGAAGAGGTGTATCAGGGGTGGTCACCATTTATAAATATATTCATGGTTAGCACAAAGAAAACTCTGAGGTACTCTTTACTGATAAAGACTAATTAGACTAACAAAGGCAGGGATTTTTTTATTGTATGGGAAGTAATCATATGGAATTCCTTTCCTTAGGATGATTTATTTGCAGGTACTGTAGGTGTTTTAATAATAAGTAATTGATATTTTTGTAGTTTTGAACAATACTGAAACTGACAGTTGATTTCAAAGCAGATATGATGTTGATCCTTTTGGAACCCAGAAGGAATTTTTATGCACTTGGGGCTTAATTGAAAATGGCCTCAACAGGTTTCTTTCTTCCATCCTCTGGATCAACAAAGGTGATATGGCATGGGCTGGACTTGGAGTGTGAGGTTTGGATTAGATTTTAGGGAAGTATTTAAAGGGGGATACTAATGTCCCATAAAAAATTATACTTGTTTTTTAGAGGTTTAAAAAATAAGTTATTTGGCACAAATCATATTCGTATGTAAAGTTCCTCCCTTCCTCCCCTTCTTCTGATGTCCGCATCTAGCTGACAGCAGGAGATCCTGGACTGGGGACCAGCTGGCGGCTCTACAGCAGAGCCGAAATTACGTTATTTAAAAAGAATTACTTCATTGGAAAGGTCTACAAAGTGTGCCTGATTTGCAAGCACACTTTGCAGACCGTTCCAATTAAGTAATTCTTTTTAAATAATGCGATTTCGGCTCTGCTGAAGAGCCTCCTCAAGTTGCACGACTCGAATCTCCTGTCAGCTTTACAGCTGACAGCAGGAAAAGGAAAATTTTTACAAGTGAATATTTTTCAAACCATAGCGGTATGAGAGAGAGGATTTGTGCCAAATAACTTATTTTTAAACCTCTCAAAAACAAGCATAATATTTTTATGGGATGTTACTGTCCCTTTATATAACTAACAATTCACATGCTAAATGAAAGTACACAATATTTTAAATTGTATAACTAATTTTATGTTTTTAGTTTTCAGTGGTAATTTTGGAAATTGTATTTGCCCCTATGGTGAGGACGGTTTGCTCCAGCATATCGCCAGTTCTTAGTACATTTGCCTTAGTGAGCTTGAAATATGCTGTTTCCAGTCCCTCTGAGCAGTGCAACAGTTTACATTTGTCTTTTGTTCCTATTTGGTCTCTCCCAACTAATTATTTAGGTCTCTCTGAACTAATTATCAAAGACATTTTATTTAAGTCTATGTAGTTTCATAGCACAGTTGTGTTTTATTTCTGATCAGTCACATGCATATAATTTATTATGGAGACTTCAAAGGCCAACATAATGTCAAATCAGGATAAAAAAGAACAAAACAAAACTACTACCCATTTAAAACCCTTTTAAGGATCCAGTGCATTGGATCCTTCTCTAAAAGGTTAGATTTCACCTCACCATTTGAGTGCAAGAGGGGTACGCAACCCAATGCTTCACAATGCTCTGCACACCCCTCTGGCACTCAGCTGATTAAAGGGTTAGATTTCCCTTTTTGATATATGGTCATGAGGCAGCCATTTTAATTGCCATTCTGCTCCCAGTTGATTGACCTGTTTTACATAATCACATATTCACAGCAGTCTCATACTGTATGTACACTAAGAACCATACATTTAAAAGAAAACTGTAGGGAGATAACTTCTTTGGTGTGATAAATTCTTAATTTTCTATGTTATCCTATGAAGCCTGTGAAGATCTTAGTTCATAGGTTACGTAGAATAACACATGAATTGAAGACTTTATCACCACTTTAGCATGCCTTAGTGCATCTTCTCCCAGAATTCATTCCGAAGCAAGCCAGCTACACCATAAGTGAGCAATAAAATTCTCTATTGCTGCAAATTGAGCTTTTAACCCTTTGAATGCTACAGAGGTCTACAACTTGTTGCAAATCAAGGGGTTCAAAGTCGGTTTGGAATTGTTTGTATTCGACAGTGCAGTTGGTATGCTTCAGAAATAGTCCAGTTGTCTTTTCAACACAAGGATCTAAAACAATCTCAGATGTATTCTTAAAGTGTACTAATGCTTTATAACAATGATTTGAAGTCTTTTTGGCCCAAGGCGCCCATAACAGAGACTGGAATTCTAACGGCACACCTAATTTTTAAAGGTCAATTGACCATGGAATAATGAAGGATACAAATAAAAAATATAAAGTTATACTTCCGTTTCAAGATGTCAATGATACATTGGATTATTATGTATAATAAACTCCTTAAATAGACACACGAAAAAAAACAAAAAACATTTTTACCAAAGTATTCATAGGAAAATGGGGACACCCAAAGATAGTGCCCACTGCACACCAAATTGTAACAACACCACATTTGAGAATCACTGCTTTATAATGACAAGGCTTTCAAAATCACCTGTATTTGTTAGGTCTCTCTACGCATTATAAATAAAGAATGGCTAACTCGCACTGTCAAGCACACTAGAGTTTGCTAATACCGCTATTCACAAAAAAGAGAAGTGTCAGGGTGCTACAGAGGAACTGGCGCTATATGTGAAAAATAAATGAATAGATAACCATATTGTACTAGCACTCAAGGCAATACTTCATATCAATGCAAATCATTCAGAAAGGATACCGTTGATGCCAAATAAAACGTGACTTTTAATTAACTCAAAAAAGAAATAATTTCGAAATAAATATTTAGTAACTCCTAGTCCTAACTGTTTTTGGAGGGGTGGCCCATTGACACCTAGATTCTAAGGCAAGCCATATCCTATGCCCCCGAAATCTTTTGTTATTTAATTAGTGTAAAAGGCTATTATTTACTACCCTCTTTCGGATGTGAATAGCGATCTTCCAACTGTAGGCGGTTTGCAGCAGGCACTTTAGGTGTTTTAGCAAACCTATGATTGGGAAAGCTGGTTTTGGCCCTGGCAGATGCAATCTGATATAGTTTGAGCTAAGTGGATTGTAATTATTTGGCAAGCCAGTATTTCAGTGGCCCGGTATATTACAGTATTAACTGTACTTATTGAGGTATTGGCCCTTTGTCTCAGAGTGGCAAGCCAGTTTATCACGGTCCAGCATTTATAGGTTATATCCACATACTGTCAGTTTCTACTATGTCAGCAGTGTGCTAGAGTAAAGTCTGCCATTTGCAACTCAGCCATGGGAGCCCCGCATACACTGACAAGATATGTCATTTTTCCAGGGCATATGCTCTTTTCATTCACCAGTGAGTTTAAACACGATTCACATGATTTCCCGTCATGATTATTGGCCCTCATAGGTGGACAATACATTAAGCCATCTATTTTTATTTATTTTTTCAGTTAATTGAAAGTTAAGTTTTATTAAAGACATTAATGGTATCCCAACTGAATTATCTGCGTTGATATGAAGTACTGTCTTGCATGCTAGTAGAGCAGCGTGATCTTTTATCCTTATTTTTCACATATTGCTTGATCCTTAATTTTGAACTATAGTTTAGTTTAGATGATATTTAACTTTGTCCGTTTATGCAAATTAGCTACTAAGCCCTGGTAGGAAGTGGCAGTTGGGAATGTGACTGGAATGTTAGTATCTGACACAACAGGCTGGGCCAGTCACTATTACCCAATCTGCATAAAATGACAAATTAAATAACATCTTGTATCCTATATTTTTCAATAAAGAATAGATAACATAAATGTGATTTTGAGATCTCTTTCAAAATCACCCATCATTATAAAGTGTTAGTTCTGTTTTAACTTCTTGAATTATAGAGCATTATTTTACCATCTAAGGGGTTAATGAGAGCATTATTACTTGTTTTTGGACTTGTGCTATAAATTGTTTTAATGACTTTCAGATTCTTTATTGCCAAGTGATTTCTAAGTAGCTTATTATAGAAGACCATTTTTGCCAACCTTTACTTTTTTCCGATTAATGAGTAAATAACAGGAGCATTGTCACTTGGTTCTGAATGTGGTTTTAGTGCATTTAGCTGCATATGAATAGATACTTTCCTAACTAAGAAGATAATTCATTTCTATAGTGGGAACTGTACACTGTGATAAATGATCTTTCCAAACAAAATTCCCCATCTCTGAGACAGTATTAGTTTTTACTTTAATTACCAGCTCCAGTAATGTTTCCTATCCATAACTGTCTGCAAAATAGACTGTTGGCGAGCAGAGGGTATGGCCTGTTTACTCATCCGTTGAAAAGAAAGCCTCAGTTCCACCAACTCATTGTTACTTGTCCTGAACTGCCTTATGGGAGAGTGTCCTTCATTTAAATATTTAAATATTAATGCTTCATTATAAAAGTAGAATGTTCAATAACATTTTAAGGCTAAAACTTATTTTCCACTTAAACAAAAAACTTACATCTATGGTTTTGTACCTTATTTATAACCCTTTGATTACTAAAGTGCTGCAAACTGCTCTGGCATTCAGGGGTTAAAAGAACAATAAACTCTTTATGGAAATATGTTATGGATCTTTTCTGCTGTCACCAGGGGGTGCTGTTCCTAGCAGTTTTGCTCACGCTTTCCCCTAGTATTCATTATAACAAGATAGCTTTTGGACAGCAATTGGTTCTGTTACAGTTTTTTATTACAGTGGCAGTAATTATGTTTACTCTGCAGGAGAGGCCTTATAAATACATTTTCTTTCATTGACCCTTTGAATGCCTGATGGATATCTAAAGCATTCCTTCACATTCAGAGGTTTAAAGGGATAGTAATACTTTATACAAGAAAAATTATATTTTGTAGGTTTTATCATCCCGAGTAAAATAAAGGCAGTCCCACTGCCAAGAGGTGTTTTATCCAAAGTTATAACAACTCAAACTGGAATTTTTTTGGTGTACTATCACAGTGGCCTGAAATTGTACAGTGGCGCTGTTGCTACACCATCCTATAGACAGCTGTGGTCATAAAGCTCCATAAGATGGTGTAGTAACAGCGCCACTGTACAATTTCAGGCCACTGCCATACTGTACCTAAAAATCAGATTCGAGCTTAAGTAACATTTGAATAAAACATCTTACAGCAGTGGGGGAGTGCCCTTATTTTACTCAGATAGATAAACCCTACAACATATATTTTTCTACAAGTTATGTATTACTATGCCTTTAACACACTGAAGTCTTTGTCCATCTAAGAAAATTGTGTTTAGCCATCTTCTGTCTCTCTCCCCCCCTCCCCCCATTAGAAAACAACTAAAAAAAGCTTGTCAAAGGTGGTTTTCTCAAAAACTACTTGGGTGACATTAGCTGCAAATGAGCAGAGCGACACTAACTACTAATTGATTATAGTAATTACGCAGTCTTTGGCTAGTTTGTATTGGCAAACTATATATACTCCTCTCATAAATGTGAACTTGCAGAATGCAGAGAAAAGGTCACACTCATTTGCATGATAGGCTTCATTAGAATATGCTAAGGACAGGACCTAGTGTTTTATGACTCGAGGTGATGAATAGCTACCATATTCCTCTGCTAGCTGAAAGCATGTTTCAGTCACCTTAATTTACATGCTTTTTTAATGTTAGGAAAAATGTGCTAGCTCCTGGGGAACTGGCATCCTGTAACAGTTTTGATTATGCTGCCCCATCTTTTATTGATAGTGCATATTTTAAGTTATAGTTTGAACTTCACTAGCATTTAACAGTATAAACCACATACAGTTAATGCGTATTGGCCTACACAGCCAGGTTGTGTTCAGTCAGTCCATATAGCCTGGCATGAAAATGAGTGGCTTGTATTACTATCTTATATAAAACATCCAGCACTTCTATTCCACGCCACCCACTTGTATTTGGTAGTTACTACTTTGATATTGTAGGACCTTATGTTCAAAAGAAAACTAGAGTAATTCTGGCACCATAGGGAGAAAATAGACATTGCTATTCTTTTAAATTGGGCTTTTATTCCCATGAATGATAGAGATAAATCATTGAGCACTTCTCATATTTTCTAAACTGAGCACTTGCAACTTGAATGAACATCCGTAAAAATCATATCAACCCCTTTGAGTGCCAGAGGGGTTAAAAAAGGCCTTCTACATGAGTTGGAATTGTGGGAATTTTTATTTGTCCTGTGTGATACAGTTCATTTGCCCCAGAATTACTTCAGTTTTCCATTGATGATATATTGTCCTTCATATGATTCGTAGGAGTTATTTATAGTAAGTAGGAGTCTTTAGTACACTCCAGTATACATAATAGTGCCTACAGTTGCCAGTTTACTTTAGTAACCTGAATGGTAGAGGCATTTCTCATCGGGTTGTAAGTTGAGATGAAAAATTCCATACATCTATATAGGACTACCAGTTTTCAGATGCTAGCAATGTCTTTGAGAATCATCCAAGGGATTAAAACTTATTTATAATTTTAAAAAGAGTTTTGCCTGTTAATTAACAACGAACAGGATTTACATGATTATTCCTTGTATCGATTTATTTCACCCCTCTGATTTTCTGGCTATACGAGCAATTAAATATGCTGCTTTATCTGACTAAGTCAGAAAATATTTGTGAAGATTAGACTTCTAAATAAAAAATATGTATTAAACTATTAACTGGTTTGGAAAAAATGCTCAAAGTATTTGCCTTTTAAAGAGAAACAATGAGACTAAATGCTGTGTGGATAACATGTCTGCTTTAAACAAATTAAGAGTCACTTTGCTAGGCCCGGGTCCCCTATTTGTAGAAGATTTTTAGATTGCATTTCTTTTTACACAGGAAGTCTTCAGCCTCCTTTTAGTTGCAGTGATACAGAATGAAACATAGAGCTCTAGTTGTGATATTAAAAATATCAAATGACAGTGAATCACAGCCATGCTCAAAGTAGGTGTGTTGACAGGTTTCTGGTCATTGAGGAACTTACTCATAGATATGAAGGCCTCAGTTTTCCTAAACACATATGGAGCCTTCCCAGCATGGATGAGATCCACACATCTTCAGTGTTTTTAAACCTTTGAGTGCCAGATGGGTACACATTGTAATGCATTGCGTACCCCTCTGGCATTTGGCTAAGATGACAACAGTAAAAAATGTGCTTTTATGTATCCTGACTGGAACGCCACGTCTCTGGCAATGATTGCGTCATTCTGTATCTGTTGTGGTTGAGGAGTTGGCATCCCAGATTACGTACCTGCTTCTACCTTTAGGGGAGTGAGAAAACAGTCAATAATGTTTTGCATGTACATAATATAGGCGTCAGTGCACCTTGTCTTTGAAATCAGTGGGGATTCATCATTTTATGTGCGGTTCATCACAGCCAGTATAGCGCTTGGAAGAATTGCATTACTGTTATTTAAGTTGCCAACCTCTGTTATACAGTCTGAGCCTCTTGCATTGCTCACCAGAGCAGTTTGATTTGTCATAGAGAATGTTTGTGTGCATGTTCGATTGAGATGAGGCAAGGACTGAATTGCAAAACGATAGAATATTGTAGAATTTCAGTGTAAATTATTACAACCATCAGTGAATATTACCTTTTACTCCATTATCAGAGGCATGTTGGTCAGCAAGCAGGACCATAAACATCTAACTTGCTTACACTCTAAGGCACCTGGCATAACAGGGCCTTATTTTCAGAAAGCAGAAGAGGAAAAAGAGGAACAATTCTGACTCAACCATCTGCACCATGGGTGACAAACATTCCCCTTGATTTAAATATGGCTTTTAACCTCCTTAAACACCAGAGACGTCTACAATATGGTGAAGATCTCTGTAGCATTTAAAGGGGTCTGCTAAGTTGAAGGGTATTGTGGAAAGTCGTATTTGTCCCCATTTTGCTGGTGATTTGCTCTGTTTCTTCCTGAATGTGCCCCATATTTAGACCTTATCCAGTAGACTCTAGGAAGACATTATTTAGAGGCCATTTTTCATTTTCCTATTGTAGTGTTTTACCTCTAATAATGTCTTCGTAAAGGTTTCTCTGTAATGACTTCAGTAAATATCATGATAATTTGTACGCTTTTGGCCTTTGCACAAGTCACGTCAGAGATTAAAAAAAAAAAAAAAAAACAATGATCTGCTCTTTCTAGCAGAGAAAGGTGCCCAAATGTCTGAATCATCATATAGTGGCTGTATCATGCCAACCGTCATACTCTTAATACAGTTCATAAGAAAAAATTCATTAGGCTTCATACATTCCAAAAAATGTGGGGCTGAATGGAAATAGAGCAATTCTGAGACAAACCAGCTGCACCAAAGAGGACAAATTAAGTTTCCAAAAGCCCATTGATTTTTTACTCTTTGAATGCCAGAGGGGAGTGCAACCCTTTGCTCCACAAGGCATTGCGCACCCCTCTGGCACTCAAAGGGCAACTATAAGTCTTTTTCAAACTGAAAAACAAACCACTGTTGTTTTATTTTATATAGTCCTATGGGAGCAGTCTTGGTAAATTGCCCCAAAATGGCTTCTGTTAGCTGTTCGATGGGTCATAAAAATTACTCCTGCAGCTATTAGAAGACTGTGCGATACAAGCCGGATGTCTATGGCACACAGTCACAAACTACGCGGGTTACATGGATAGCACAAGGAGACTGAACTGCCCTTTTGCTTTATACTTGGTAGTAGTAAAGGGACTTGTGACGTCTCTAACATTCATGGGTTAAAGTGGATGTTTACCCCCTTCACAACTTTGCCTAAATCGTTTCCTTATAAATGATGAATAATGGAAAATGTATCTTGTAAAAAAAAAAAAAAAAAATCTGCTTGCCTGGAGAAATTAAAAGATTAAATAGAGCTTTGTTCCCACTTTCTGCAGACAGTGTTGACCGGATCTGTACAGTAGTCTGAGCTTCTATCCAGCCTCCTCCGATGATGGAGGCTGTCTGTCTCTAAGCTGGAGCGATCTTATTGGCAGAGATCTATTTCTGGCCAAAGCTCCAGCTTAGAGACAGACAGCCTCTGTCATCGGTGGAGGCTGGATAGAAGCTCAGACTATGGTACAGATCCGGTCAACACTGTCTGCCGGAAGTAGGAACAGAGCCACATTTAATCTTTTAATTTCTCCAAACGAGCGGATTTTTTAAAAAAAGGATAAACTTTCCATTATTTATCATTTATAAGGAAAAGATTTAGGCAAAGTTGTGAAGGGGGTAAACATCCACTTTAAAAGCCACTTTTAAATTGGTGGGAATTTTGAGAATTTTTATTTATTTCCTATGATGTAGGTAGTTTGCCTGAGATTTTCTCTTTTTTCCATTGTATATCAGCCATTAACGTCTAATATTTTTCTCAGTTTTGCATCTTTGAACTCCATTTGATTATGCCAAGGCATAAAGGGCCTTGTGGATTGGTAGAAAATATAGTGTAGTCTTTATGTATCAAGGCAAAAGGGAACACTTCTGGATCAAACAACTACAGTGCATGGGACAAACAATGTTTCAAAGAATTGCCATGGATTTAAATAGGGCTTTTAAGCCATTGAATGCTAAAGAGGTCTCCAATGCATTTGCAAAGCAATGCATTGGAGACCTCTAGCATTCAAGGGCTTAAATTCCCCATTTAAATCAACTAGGATGTTAATTTATCCCGTTGTGATGGATTTGGTTTGCCCTGAAACATAATGCCCATACTGTCCATTTCCTAACAATCCTGAAGAAAAGAGATGCTGCATTAACCTAATCCCCAGTGAAATCATAGTTAATAATAAAATTGTCTCCCTTTTTTTTCTGAGGTAGTCCTCATTATAATATATAGAATGTCTGGCTCTGGCAACCACTGTTGAATTGTGCAGAAACACCTAATTAGTAATGAATGTTATGTGCTCCAACAGTGGGTTCTTCTAAAGATATGCAACTATGAAAAGGTTTCTTAATTTTTACGATGCTTTAGTTAAAAGCCGAGTGTGTTCTAATGCCAATGCCCAGTGAGCTTGCACAAGCTTTTTAAAATATCATTGCTGCCAGTGAACATGTCTGTAATTTATTTATTTAGGCTTGCTGGAGGCATTTGTGATTTATTTGTTCTAGAGGAGTTTTGTTAAGAAAGATAATGAGCAAAGCTGGTGTAAATCTAAAATTTAGTTCAGAAAAATGGGTATTTCTCATGCCTTTGGTGCTAGTAATAATATTTTTTTAATATTTTTAGCTGTTCATTGGTGTGATATTAAAAATATAATTAATGGCCAAAAAAATGTAGTTCTTGCTTTGAGTCAATGAAATGTGTGTAATAATGCCTTAATAAGACAAAGGATTGAAACATTTCAAACGTTTATATTGATATTGATTATGTGTTAAATAAAAACAGAAAAGAGAAGAAAGCTCACAGCGCTTACTCACCATAAAATATCCATATTATATTATAAATTAAATATAAGAATGAAGTTAGAAATATAGATGGCAGCAAGGAATGAGAGGGTTCTCCAGTCCCCCTGACATTAGGTCTAAACCCAAAAGTGAAAACACATACAAAAAAGACAGACCTGCGCTCCTCTATATACTGTGAACATAAGTGCCCTGTATTAAGCATATGTAATAACTTAGTAAATCTAAGTGAAAATAAGTGAGAATTTTGTCCCACAAATTGGCCAATCTGTGTGTAAGCTTACCACCACACCAACGTATCTCACTTTGCGGTAAGTCCTACTCTAATACACCTATAAAGACCCTATCTAAATTAAAAACATTCTCTGAAGAAAGATGTTATAATAAACGCATCAGTGGGGACCCTTTAAATGGCATTTTGATGTTTTTATTTCTTGTGGGTCCCAGTGTAATGCAATTAAAAACAACAGACATACAACAAGACAAAAAACAAAAATAGGTGTAGAGGGAGGACTCACCTGATACAGAGCCCATGAGGGCCTGCATTGAAAAATGCTTACATAGAAAACTATGTTCCATTTATATCCTTCCCCACAAGTCATGTGAGGAATGGATGATACCAAACAGGCAAGGGGGATTTCATACTGGAACAGGCCAAAAAAACTTGTTCTTAAAGGGGAAGGATATAAATGGAACATAGTTTTCTATGTGAGCATTTTTCAATGCAGGCCCTCATGGGCTCTGTATCAGGTGAGTCCTCCCTCTACACCTATTTTTGTCTTTTGTCTTGTTTAAAAAAAAAAATAAAATAAAATAAAATAAATAAATAAATATATATATATATATATATATATATATATATATATATATATATATATATATATATATATATATATATATATATATATAATCATTAAACAATTTTGGAAGTGTGATTGTTGTGGACACCGCCAAATGTCAGGGATAAAAAAAAGTGACAAAATAGGGTGGGAAAAAGGGACATGAGGATTTTCACCTAGGGGGGACAGTGGCCACTTTAAACTGCGCATTTTGTAGGTATGACTGACCGGTCATACTTTTCATGCAGTCTCCATAAAAATTTAACCCTTTGTGCCCAATTATCCCAAGAGAAAAAACAAAAATGGTGTTTTGTTTTTTTTGTTTTTTTAATTTTTTTTTACATTTTCATAAAGTAAATGGTGGGTTATCCATATATGTGGGGTATCAAAAGAAAGCCCTATTTGTGCTTAAAAAACAGCATATAATTTATGGGGGTGGAATAGAAGACTTAGAGGGAAAACACTGTTGAACAAAGACAGTCAAAAAGGTCAGAATTGCTCCGGTCCTTAAGGGAAAATGACCTCAGATTTTCCCGGTCCTTAAGAGATTAAGTTATTGCTTCCCCCCCAAAAAAAATAAAAAATGTAAACATGGTATTTTCCAATGAAGTTTCATTAATTTGTTTGGTTTTGTGGGGGGGG